>JALXJV020000019.1:2341356-2773528 GCA_024633595.2 Lepomis macrochirus
GCGTCTCCTCTGTGCTTGGCCACTCCGTTGCACCTCGTGCCATCCGCCAGTTCCACGCGGTGTGTGTCAGCCTGGAAACTGCTGTCGAACCCTGGAACTTTGCGATGTCTGTGATGATGTGCGAAGTCGCACCTGCATCCACCATCAGGCCTCCTCTCCTAACGTCATGGCTTCTCACCTCAGCGTCGCTTGCCCGGAAAAGATACTCCTTGGTACCCGTCTCCTCGGACACTCTCCTCGCGTTATCCCGCTGCTTCTTCCGTCTGCAGGTTGCATCTCGGTGGGTGGTACTTTTGCACTGATTGCACCACTGTTTACGCTGGCATGTCCTCGCTTTATGGCCTCTCGTCCCACATCTGTAACAGACAATGTCAGCAGCACTTGCAGCCGCACAGTCAGCCGAAGTGGATTTCGTTCCCATCTGTGCCTTTGCTTTCATTACATTGTCGGCGGATGCGATTGTTCGCATATTTTCAATGTCTTCATAACTTCGAAGCTTTGTCTTAAATTCGGCAAAAGTCATTTTGTCATCGCTCTGAGTAACATGAATAGCAAAGGGCTTAAATGTTTCTGGAAGTCCTTTCAAAACCATTGCTATTAAAAGGCCGTCACTCAGAGTCTCACCTGCATTTCTTAAAGCTGTGATTGCAGTCTCGGCTCTGATGACATATTCCGTGACACTCTCACTAGCCGACTTTTGCAGTGAAGTTAACTCTGTGTACAAGCTTATCACTCGGGGCTTCCCCTTGCCAGCATAGTATCCACGCAAAATCTCCAACGCCGCACGTCCGTCATCTGCTGCATCTCTCATGACCAGTGACAGACTTTTGTCATCCAGGAACTGTATCAGCTCCGCATAGGCTTCGGCGTCCTTCGCCGTGTCTTCATCCTCTTCGTCAGAGGGTTCGTTTAGTATAGTCTCTTTCAGTCCTTGCAAACGCAGGTGACCCAAAATTTTTGTTTCCCACAACTCATAGTTCTTCTCATCCCCGTCGAAAACTAGTCTCGACCAGCGGCTTGTTGTCACCGCTGACTTCTCCCTACTACTCATGTCAGTAGGTCTCTTGTCACTCCAACTTCATATTCGGGCACACGCAGTTTTCGTTGCGACCTTCACCCGGGGCCCTTATACCCCAAAACTATCGTTACCTGGGCCCATAACCTGTTAGCGGAGTATGCACAGACAACACACTAGGTATTGCTTTGCTTCACAGCGGCCAGCCAGCCCGACTGGCTCACATCTTTATTTAACAAAAGGAAAACACGTGCATACATTCAAGCACTGATTAGATCACATGACATACACATTGCATTGTGATTGGCTGGGTCACAAAAATAACAAAACTGAAAACAGACAAAACAAATATAAATCAGAGCATAATACTACCTCTTAACAGTTGTCGGAACGTAAAGCCAGATGCCTTGTCCAGGATGCATCATTCCCCTGAAGACTCCCTAGTTCAGACACCATCCTCCCTCCTGGCTGTGTGGTGGCGTAAGGGACGCCCAGAGAACACATCCCAATCCAGGTAACGGTCCTAATAGTTCTTCCTAATGTTACTTGATGTAAAAATGTCAACACAGAGTAGAGTAGCCTACTTGCTCTGGCCCTTGCTCTGTATGAAGAGAAGCAGGTGGTGAGAGTAGTACGGACTCGCTGTAAGCGGGTTCGGTGAGTACCACAGTTTAATACAATAGCCGAGGTTGGACGAAGCCCAGTTCCAGGATAGTAACCATTGCTACGGTGTGGTATTTGTCCCGCCCCTCCTCTACTGTCATTGGACAGCTGTGTGAAAAGTGACATTGACGTGCGCGTTTTCCCCAAAGGTGAACATTTTTCAACTCTTGGCGACCGGAAATAAATGCTCAGTGCTCAGCGCCCGGCGAGGCAAAGATGCTCAGCGCCTCGTCACGCTCCTGCCGTTTTTAGCAGCTTGGAAAAATGCAGGGCTCCGATTGCAATGAATTGAAAAAAGACGCTGGCATCAGAAAAAAACGCTTTGGTGGACAGAGGCCCATAGACAGAGTCTGCCTGTAGTGTCTGTTGTCAAGGGAAGTCTTCACATTGCCCTCCACCCCCCCCCCTTTGAGAACTGTGCCTGGTCGACCCTTGTCACATGTAGCCCTGGATTTCGTTACTGGATTATCTCCATCCCAAGTTAACAACACCATACTGACCATTGTGGACCATTTTTCTAAGTCTGCACACGTTGCTCTCCCTAAGTTGCCCACAGACTGTGAAACTGCAGACCTCACCCAGCATGTTTTCGGCTTCATGGAATCCCCCTGGACATCGTCTCTGACAGAGTTCCATAGTTCGTCTCCAAGGTTTGGAAAGAGTTTTGTCAGTCTTTGGGTGCTACAGTCACACTGTTCAGGTTTTCATCCCCACACTAATGGTCAAGCTGCAAGAGCGAACCTGGACATGAAGGTTGCCCTTTGTTGCGTCGCAGCCCTGAACCCAAGTGCTTGGAGCTCCCACCTGGCTTGGGTGGAGTATGCCCACAATTCCCTTACCAGTGCTGCCACAGGTCTGTCCCTGTTTGAGGCCTCTCTGGGTTACCAACCCCACATGCTCCCTGCCCTGAGGATGTGCTTATGGTGCCGTCAGTCCAGCATCACCTTCGGCGCTGCCGCAGGTTGTGGAAGGATCCCTGGGCCGCCCTTCTCTGGTCTGCTGAGAACAACTGCCGCCTTGCTAAACCAACATCGAATCTCGGTCCCTGAGTACAAACAAGTTCAGAGAGTTTGGTTGTCTTCCGAAAATATTCCCCTGAGGATTAATTCTAGGAAGCTGTCAGACAGTTTTTATCTGCCCTTTTCTCATCGAGAGGTTCCTCAATCCCTCTGCTATCAGATTGAAACTGCTTCTGTCTATGAGAGTTTATCTCACCTTCCATGTGTCTCAGTTAAAACCAGTTGTGTCCAGTCCCTTGTGCCCTTCATCTAGTGCCTCTCCTCCCGCCCAGGACAACGATGATCATCCGGCCTACACTGTTACGCCTTTTGGATGTGCACTGTTGAGGTAGGTGGCTGCAATATCTGGTGGACTGACTCTGGAGCTCTATGGCTCAGAGGAAGAAGATGTTGTTGGCTGTGATACACACAAAACATGTATGATACATTTATTGTAGGCTTGGTTCTGTACATGGGAAAAAAGATTGACTACCACCAGACTTATCCTGAATGTTTAGTAATTGACAAGGAACCTCTGGTGACCATGTGAATTATGGCACTTGTTTGTCAGAAGCAAAGGAGGAAGTGTGACATTGCTCCAGAGCATCAAAACCTGGTCGGAAGGAGGTTGGGGTGACTTGATCAGTCAGCAGAGCGTGCAAATTTGACAGGGGGAGACTGCAGGTTGTTTCCTGTTTCCTACCCATGGTCATCAATGGTTGGAAACCATGACCTAAGTATGGAGGGTCCCTGCCAAAGTCAAGGAACCACTGAATTGTCCCAAATGGGAATTAATGATGTCAAATGACGTTTAACTCCACATAGTGTAATCGATAAGTATCAGAGCAACTCTTTTGAAATGTCAAGCTCCTTGTGCTTGACACACACACACACACACACACACACACACACACACACACACACACACACACACAACTGTGCATATTGGTTAAGACACTAAAAAGAACAGAAAACGCATCGTGACTAGTTCAAATACAGCTGGCTACCTTTGTTGCATTTCCCCCTCTTTCTTCCTGTCATCTTGTCTTAATTATCATATCTAATAAATAACAAATAATGGCAATGTCCTGGCCCATTACTAAACCTACACCCTTGCTTTTAGACCAAAATCTATACAAATGGTTCTTTTAACCTTAGTTCACTAACATTAATGAAGTAGTTATTTTAACCCACGCCATGATCATTTCCTAATAAGGATAGTTTGAATGGGACAACCATCACATTTTGTCAAGATTGAAAGTTCTAGGTTGCTGTTCTGGAGCAATGGATCATATTCCACAAGTTCAGAAAAATTACATTTAAACATCTACAGTTTGTGTGACAGCTTTAAAACAGCCTCTTAATGGACAATGTGTTGAGATACTTTTTTTCAAATACATTTTTTTGTCATTTAGTTTATTAGTTTTGTTAAATTGTCAGATAAAGAAAACAGAAGGATACCTAGTAAGGTTCCACCTCAGAATTTTGCAGACTTAATTATTTTACACCCTGCTGATCAATAAAGACAGACGACATGAAATGTGATTGAAACTGAACGGTTTTCCCGAGCTGAGGACTCATCTGGTCACCCAGCTGCTTTCTCTCATAATACTTCAGTGGCTTTTGACGCCCACAAGCAATTTCCTACAGATGACTATCACATTACTTCAAATTAAACTGCATTACCTCACACCCAATAAGGATGTTTATTTACTTAACAGATGGTGGATTTATCCTGAGGAAAAATGAAAGGTGTGTCTCTGGATCCTGCATGTTTGCTCATTTCTAATTGTTTTATTGAGTCAGGTCAGATTAAATGGCATTTTTGTTAACACGCAGACTTTAAGCCTGATGGTTAAGAAATAGAAATAATCTGTCCCAACCTCTGCCTCTCTGGCCCTCCTTCCAGCCACATTCCCACTAGGAACTCGCCAGACTTGCTGTTCTCCATCCATCCACCAGATGCCCTCAGATTTTCCCCCCAGCCCCTGTCAATTCACCTTTTTTTGACCTGTTGTCTGTTGCCTGACCTGCTGACCTGTTGTGCCCCTCTTGGATTTGTTTGATGGGAATGCCTACTTGTAAGCCTTGAGTAAAATATTTCTCTCTGTTTGATTCCTCCTCCCTTTGTTGACAGAATTTACCAGTCGGGTCATATGTTCTGGTTAAAATGTAGAGCATTTCAGAGGGTTTGTTGAGAATAAAACAGCTGTGATGCTAAGTGAAATGAAGTTATTTCTGGGATGGGTGGCATCACTGCTAAATCTATTAAATATTGATTGGTTGTGTAACTTTATGTCTTGGTAAATAGAATGTTTTGGGCTGAAAAGTAAAATCGTCATTGAAAAGCTTTATGGAATTAACCTAACACAGGCAACGTGGAAGTGAGAAAAACAAGGTTCAAGAATCCCCAGGCTGAAAAGCTTAAATGTGTTGCAGAACTGGGATCCAAGCACGTTCCATGAGGAAGCATGATGCGTGGCTGTTTCCTGTTTTGCTTTGTGCCCTCCACTCTGCTGCAGTTGGACTGAACGTGTCTCTGAAGCATCCTGAGTTGAGACCTGTTGTCTGTCTGAGAGACTGCTGACAGTGGAGCAGATAAAGACAGAGGTGGTCAGTGTTGAAGAGGGAAATGGAAATAATGACCTCTGGTTGGCAGAGATATCACCTTATCATTTGCCCTTTAGCGCTCTGACTTCATCAGAGATGAGTGGGACTGTTGTACAGGACAGGAAGTGTGTACAAGTGTAAAAATTCTTTCTTACAAGTAAACACCTAGCACTCAAAATATTACCTAAGTGAATGTATGTCAGTAAAATGCACTTTAAATTTCAAAAGTAAAAGTAGTTATTATGCAGAGTGGACTAAGTCAGTGATCTGATGGATTTGCTATTACTGCAGCAATAGAGTAATAGCAGCATAGAAAGTTGAGGTGAAGAAAATTCTAGCTACTTATTATTGTTTGTTAGTTTAATGAATAATAATGCATTATATTTTATAAAATCTTAAAGCACCTGCACATCCATACTCATAGAGCTAGACCTCTTGTCAGTACAGTATGGGCACCTCCCTCAACCCTCTGTTAGCTTTGTTACCTGTTAAGACGGGACAACCCTGTTAGAATTATTAGTACAAAGGATTTGTCCATGCATCTGACTCGGTCTAACCAGCCAGAGGAATTGAAAACAGATGTGTGAGTACAGGGGCTTTCATGTGAAAAGTTACATTCAATGAGCCACACCTAAATCATATTCATATTCTTATGGTAAGGTACACCGTGTTATCTCTTGATTTTTCTTTTTGGATTAAAAACTATTGGAACATTAAGTGTGATTAACCCTATATCAGCCTGTGCAGGAGTGTAGGAAGGTGGCTGTGTGCTGCTCTTTATGGGAGGTAGGAGAGTTAATCAGATGGACATTTGTCAAATCAACCAGTTAGTCCTCAATTTCAAAGCTCTTGTCTTTAAAAACCAATATAGAATATATACTGCTTGAAAACACGATGGAATAAACAAATAAAGCTTTTTGTGATTTAGATAATCCTGAAATTATGCTATTCTTACAACAGAAAGCCTGCACAATGACAGACGCTACCAAGTTGCAGTATGTAACTTGGGACTAAACGTCAGTATGCAGTATCTCAGCCTCTGCTGCTTCATTTTTAATTGTTTAAGTTTTTTTTCTGGTAAACCCAACTTTATGGAAATGTATCGCTAATGCTAAATCACTGGAGTTAGCTTTAAAAATGTTCATATTCCTCAGAGGATAAACCTTTTAAATTAGAACGACCTCATGGTGTTTTCTTCTTATACCACTCTCAAGACAAATTTATTGTAATGCTACTAAATACAAAAAAGTAAAAACTTACAGTATGTAACTGTACATTACAGTATGTAGTTTCCTTAATTCCAGCACCTTTTGATGTGAATGTACATTTTATTTTTATTTTCTTATTTTGTGTGTGTGTGTGTGTGTGTGTGTGTGTGTGTTCCTGAATAAGGTTAGGGAGTGCCGGCCACCGGGTGCAGCTCCTGCGTCAACAAATGACTCTAAAGCTATTCTCAGCACCATGTCCTCATTAAAACATTCCACAAAGTGCCCCTCTATAAAACGCCCTTGGCTTCATGTTTAGGTGTCTAATTAGGGTCCTTGCCTCAGCCTTGGTTCTGGCTTGTGTGTCAATTTAATGAGGCAATTAGGGATATTAGTGATTTTGTATCTGGACTATCAGGAGATTTGAAGCGAACGTGGAAGTGAAGTGGGGGCAGTGGGAGGACAGGGGTGTAGGGTTGCAGACATGTTAATGCAGGCTCCAGGAATGACAAGCTGTAAAGAAAAAAAAGAAAAAGAAATAATGTTAATTATAAATGTTTAAGAGACAGACACCAGCCCGTCTAGGTTCCATGGATAATTGTGTGAAAATTGCAGTAACAGTAACAGTATTGCAAATGTGAGACTTTAAAATATTGCATTACATTCAGAGCAGTATACTGAGGTATACGGAGGTTTAGAGCACAAGTAGCCTGCAGACACTGACACAGATCCAACAGTCTCTTGATACTACAGACTACGGCTCATATTGTTAAATTATTTCTAAACTTTGGGGGCATTAAAGGGTTACTCCAGCAATTTTCCAACGATCGATTATATTCCAACAAAAATGGTCTGTTACATTGTCAAAGGTCCAGATGATCCAACCCAGTAAAAATATTTAGTCCAAAACACATTATTCCATTAATAAATCCCCAGGGTGTCCTGCCCATCATTTCATATTTGGCGGTGGACGTGACTCGTATGTCATTATAATTGTAATAACGCAGATTTGAATATAAGCAACTACAATATCTTGTATTCAAGTAAGCTGCTGAACTCTGACCTTTCGAGTGACACCAAATCCGACCCAATAGGAGCTTACATGTGCGTACACATCTTACAATAGCCAATATTTCATTAGTAGGCCAAGGCAATTGCAAGCAATTGTGCCGATGACTGGCACTCTGTGTAGCCAATAAAATTCTGAAAATAATGATATCCAGCTTTAAATAGGAAGTTCATGATCTACCAGCAAAACACATCACGCAAACACATCTGCGTCGAGTTACCAGCTGATACGGAGCGATGCAGCACCAGCCGCCTGCCGCCAAGGGGCGGGGCTGAGACATACACTCAGAAAAATGTGTAAAATAGTCATTTTTCATGGTATTGGTATGAAATTTAAACTAGGACTAGGTATTGATTTATTCTGTAGTTGTTTTCCAGCTAATAAGTCCCAGCTGTAGTTGTCTGCATGCATTTATTAGCAAACGTTTTCAAGCAGAAATGAAAAATGTATTAGTTTAAAGCTGATGATACACGGGGCAACTTTTTGAGCAATCATGCAGGGCAACGTTTCCGTCAATTGTAATGAGTAAAGATTACTACCATAATCCCCTTCCCCCATCACTCTGCCACCCGCCCTGCACCACCGCTATCCATTCAAAACATAGTTGGACTTGCCACTAGCAAGATTGCCCAGCAACATTGCTCAAAAAGTTGCCCCGTGTATCATCAGCTTTAGTGTTTTTAAACTTATATTAATCAATTCCTGTAGCACTTTAAATCATTCTGACTTTTGGGTTAGATACTCAAAAGTGTTATCTTTCAGAGAAGCTCAAAACCATGCATATCCGCCAAATGGTTTAAGAACTACATTCAATTTACTTTGGATATGCCTTGAATAGGCGATTTGCATGAATTTGACTGTAAGCAACAAATAAACTGGGCAACATTGTCAGACTCAAGATTGACAGTTTAAAAGACAAACAAAAACGAACAGCTACATTACTCACAGCTCAACTTGATCACTGACAGCTTGCTAATGTAGACTACAAATAAGCCAAATGCAATTTGAATTGACCCGTTTGTATCCCTACGACTTTGCGGAGGGCACAGCTCTGTGTCTGTGATTGAAGTACAGTATGTGTCAGTGGAACTCCATGTGTGTAGGATTTTCTGTGTGAGCCACTGTGTGAGCTGAGTGCCGTGCTGCAAATTGCATCTGTTCCTAATTACGGAGTGCTAATGAAAGCCTGTACTCCTGGTGGGCCTACTGAGGACCGGCTTGGCACCTCGCCTCTGCCACTCAGAGGAGGGAAGAGAGTGATGACACACACAGAGTCACAAACAAAATGAAATACATATAGAACATACTGATGAAGACTGATGAAGACAGAGCAGTGATGGACAGCAGCTGATCATGGGACTACGGAAGCTGCTTTACTCTCCACACTGCAGTCCTCTGGTTGTTATTGCACAGCTTTGTCTTCATCATCCCAGGCTGCTAGCAGGTCTCCATTATAATCCCAAAATAGATTATACTTCAGAGTGCAGACATTTGTATATGAGCTTACTATACTTGAGAAAAAAAAACATTTAAAAAAGTAACCTGGTTACCTCTCTCATATCTCATATGAAAAGCTTTCCAAATGGGGAGCTATTCACTAGGGTTTGAGACCAACCAAGGGTGGTATTTCAATTTTATTGCAATTAACATCCCACAGCATGGGGTGGTCATTTGGAGAGCCATTCATGAACTGGTTCGCTAGTAGCAGGTTAACAAAGTAGTCTTCTCATCACTACAAAGTGCTGCAACTAGGACTATGTTATGGAGTACTGAAAACTGGACCCAGAAACGCGACTGCAAGTACTGTTCAAAAGAGAGTTTACTACAAACAGAATGTGCAATAGTCCAGAGAGAGCAACGGGGAGATGGTAACCAGTCCGAGCAGGGAAGGCAGAGCTGGCAGAGACCACAGGTAAACCGATGGATCTGAGCAGGCAGGGTAAAACACACAGATTAGTTGCGAAGGAATAATCTCAACGAGGGAAAAAGCATAATACCACATAGGTAAACTAATGATCAGGTGAATACTGGGGTGCTGAACCAGGGCTGATATACTGTTGGTGCTGATTACTGAATGAGTGAGCGGTGTGTGTGGATCTCTGACAGCAGGAGCTGGGGGAAAATGAGCCATGACTCTCTGAACACCTGAGCACAGACAGAGGAAACAGACAGGCAAAAACTGCCAGGATAAAGATGAGATAAACATCAGAGAACACAGGGAAACGGGAGAAAGACTGCTGGATTATGACAGCTCTAAAAAAAAAAAAGAATTAAGATAACAACTTGCATTGATCTTTTTAAGAAATTCCAACTCAAGCCATTTTTGAGTACATCTCATGAGAATTTTATAGTTAGACGAACTCAATTAGTTTACTAACCAACTTGATTTGCTTTGTTCTCTATAAGCTTAATTAAGCTGAACCAACTTAACTTTAATTTAAAAGTTTTGGTGTTATTAAGTGGTCAAACAATTTGATTATAAATTATCCAAACGTCTTTATTTTATTATTATTTATTATTTATTATTTATTTATTTTTTCATTCTACTCAGAAATGTAAATGCAAAATGTTAAATTTGTTTTCCAAATATTATCTTATTAGCTAATTACTAACTCATTTCACTTTAGTCTGAAGAAATTACACATAGCAATTCTAGTTTCAACAAACTTTATTGTAACCAGTGCCAACTTAACAGTACAGCAGCTATATGATGCACAATGCTCAACATACAACAGGTGCAGTATTTCCAGTTGAGTTATTCACATTTTTAGAACAGAAGCTAACTTTTTAGATGCATTGCCTTTTGACTGGCTTTCAGACCAACAAGCTCAAAGAATATCTTTTGAAACACGTTAAAATTGTTCTTTAGTGCTTTTGGGTAGCTGTATATCAGCCCCATGAGCAAGGCACAGGCTCTGGGTACATCTAGGACTTGGCACCCCTATCATGATCGTTGCATTGGCTGGTTCAGACATTGTGGCACCTCTGGCTACACGGATCCTCTTCACATCATTGGTAATATCTCCACCACCATCCTGGCATAAGTATTGACAGAATCAATGTTAGTTTCTTAAGTAATCATAATGTAAAAATGATAGTAACACAACGTAATGTGTAGCATCTAGCGGTGAAATTGCAGATTGCAACTAACTGACAACAAGTTGCCCTTCCTCGCACGTAACAGAAACTATGGTGGATGCAAACTCTTGAAAAACGTGAAAGGCCCTTACTATAGTCAGTGTTTGGTTTATCTGTCCCACTGTGGTGTGTCCCACTCCCTCTGGAGATAATACGACTTATTGTATTATATAGCACCATTCTTATTTTCACTGGCAACCCCCGCCTTTCGCCCAGTGTCAGCTGGGATAGGCTCCAGCACCCCCGCGACCCTGTACACAGGATGGATGGATGGAATTCTTATTTTCAGGCATTTTTACACCCTCCTCCTGTGTTGTCTCCCCGTTCTCCTGCGTTGTCTATCACAGGCTGAGGCTGTTTTCTGATTTTCTGTGAATGCTTATTATTGTATACTAGCCTATAGTGATGCAAGGCAGAGGCAGCCAGCTACTTTAGCTCAGATCTGCCACGGTTTGCAATATTCAATTCTGATTTTATGTAGGGTGAGCACCATACGTCCTCTTTTTCCCAGACATGTCCTCTTTTTGGGACCTAAAAAATGTGTCCGGCTGCGATTTCTAAATCGCCTAAAATGTCTGGGATAGAGCCTTTGCTTTCTACAGTTGGCACTCATTGTGTGTGTTTTTGCATTGCTTTGAACTTTCTCTTTAGGTCCCGCCAGGACTTTTTCTTGCATATCAGCACTTCTCACAAGCTGCCGTTACTATTTTCTGCCATCTCCAACAGCAGAGAGAGAGAGTGGAGAGAGGACTGTGTGTTTTTTTATCCAAGTGTGTGCATAAAGTTATGGCACAGCTGTTTTAACATTTATTCTTTCAAACTTACTAGTAAAAGCTACTAGTACTTCATAGTTACTAGAAACTATTCCATCAGCTGCTAGTAAACTTTTGAAATGTTCATCTTGTTCTGCTTGAATAGTTGAATAGTCGTCATCATCGTCATCATCGTCATCTTTATTTATAGAGCACTTTTCAAAACAATGTTACAAAGTGCCTTCACAAGAGCAAAGAAAATTGAATAAATGAGAATAACCTACCTTAATGAAACTGCTGTAACTGGAATTGAGATAACAGTAAGCTACAGTATCTCACATACGTGAGTTCACCCCTTACATCTTTTTATGTGACAACAATGAAGAAATGAAACTTTGCTCCAATGTAAAGAAGTGAGTGTACAGTGTAAATTAGCTGTCCCCTCAATACAACACATCACACAGCCATTAATTCTTAAACCGCTGGCAACAAAAGTTAAAATATCCAAATTGAGCCCAGGGTGTCAATATTTTGTGCGGCCACCATTATTTTCCAGCACTGCCTTAAGCCTCTTGGGCATGGAGGTCACCAGAGCTTCACAGGTTGCCACTGGAGTCCTCTGCCACTCATCCATGATGAAATTACGGAGTTTGTGGATGTTTGAGACCTTGCTCTCCTCCACCTTCTGTTTGAAGATGCCCCGCAGACGCTCAATAGGGTTTAGGTCTGGAGACCTGCTTGGTACCTCGATACACCTTCACCCTCAGCTTCTTTAGCAATGGAGGTGTATTTGGGGTCGTTATCATGTTGGAATACTGCCCTGCGGCCCAGTCTCCAAAGGGAGGGGATCGTACTCTGCTTCAGTATGTCACAGTACATGTTGGCATTCATGGTTCCCTCAATAGACTGTAGCTCCCCAGTGCTGGCGGCACTCATGCAGCCCCAGACCATGTCACTCCCACCACCGTGCTTGACTGTAGGCAAGACACACTCTACTTTGTACCCCTCACCTCTGAACCAAAGAAGTTTATCTTGGTCTCATCAGACCACAGGACATAGCTCCAGTAATCCATGTCCTTAGTCTGCTTGTCTTCAGCAAACTGTTTGCAGGCTATGTTGTGCATCATCTTTACAAGAGGCTTCCTTCTGGGACGACAGCCATGCAGTGCACGGCGTATGGTCTGAGCATTGACAGGCTGACCCCTTCAACCTCTGCAGCAATGCTGGCAGCACTCATGTGTCTATTTCCCAAAGACAACCTGTGGATAAGACACTGAGCGTGTACACTCAACTTCTTTGGTTGACCAATGCGAGGCTTGTTGAACCTGTCCTGTTGAACCGCTGTATGGTCTTGGCCAACGTGCTGCAGCTCAGTTTCAGGGTCTTGGCAATCTTCTTATTGCCTAGGCCATCTTTATGTAAAGCAACCATTCTTTTTCTTTCAGATCCTCAGAGAGTTCTTTGCCATGAGGTGTCGTATTGAAATTCCAGTGACCAGCATGAAGGAGTGTGAGAGCGACAACACCAAATTTAACACACCTGCTCCCCATTCACACCTGAGACCTTGTAACGCTAACAAGTCACATTACACCAGGGAGGGAAAATGGCTAATTGGACCCAATTTGGACATTTTCACTTAGGGGTGTACTCACTTTGTTGTTGTGATGTGTTATTTTGAGGGGACAGCAAATTTACACTGTTGTACAGGCTGTGCACTCACTAATTTACATTGTAGCAAAGTGTCATTTCTTCAGTGTTGATACATGAAAAGATATAATCAAATATTTACAAAAATGTGAGGGGTGAGCTCACTCTGGTGAGACTTTATATAGGATACTACTGTATGAAATTATAATGAATACATTAACATTAGTCTTTAATTAAACCTGAACAAGACAGAAAATGGTTTATTTATGAATCAGCTGAATTGTTCAATATTAATGAGCTGCTGAAAAGTTACCAATAGGCCCACTATAAACAATCTGTAGGCAGACATTAGCCAAATACAGTGTAACCCATAAATATATTTGTATTATTAACATCAAGGTAGGACTGGACGATATGGCCAAAAATGTTATCAGGATAAAAATTTTCATTTGATATTGACAATTATCACGATAAATTTTAAAGGCAGATTTTTGCTCCTGAGTGAAAGTTGAAAAAACCTGATGGATAATTGTGGTTTAAACTTTTCTTTATGGTCAGAACGTAACAAACATTTGATTCCAAACAGTGGATCACTTCACAAATCTGAAAAAACATTCAAAACAATTCTGATAAAATCTTTTTTAACAAATATGCACAAGTAAAATTAAGTAAAAGCTTTTTTTTCTGTCCTTTTTCCTCAACAAAACAAGCATCTTAATTAAAAATTCAGTCCTAATTTGTGTGTGATTCAAGTGAATCAAATCAAACATTTATTGAATATTTATTGAACATTGTTATATTTTTATTGAAAAAAATATATCTTGATTATTGTTATTGTTTTATTGTCCAGCCCTACATCAAGGGTGGAAATTTTAAAAGACCATACAGCCTCACAATTGCACGCAATATAAGTTGGACATTTCAACCATTTATCCATTTCTTTTAGCCAACTATTTCAACTGGTTAACGTATTACTTTAAACTATTTTAACCATTTATCCATTTATTTTGGTATTTCAACCAATTATCTATTACTTTTTTTTAAAACTATTTGAAGTTTTGTCTGTTACTCTTAGCTAACTATCTGAACAATACTGTACACTCAGTACTGTTATGTGGTTAAATATTTTTTAATCAAATCATAATTTCTATTTTTTAGAATCAGTTGAGCTATTCCCCATTCTTTCCATGTAACCCCTGGTAACTGCAGAATTACCACATGGATTCCAACCCCTGGGAATCATTGGTGTAGATAACTCTTATTTGTGCATGAGGTCCAGGAGCTGCACTGTGCCATTGCGTCACTGTTCTGCATTTTTCTGCAGATTGATTCTGAATCAAAAACAATCGATTTTTGTTTTTCCCCTCCATACCATATAGTCCATGTACAAAGTGTGCACGCAAGTATGTGAACAAAGCTTTTCTTATCATCTTTTCTATGTAAACTTGTTGCTAAAAAGGAATTATAGAAGCATTCCAACTGGAAATATTTGCAGCACAGTAATGATTCAGTTTTGCAACATAGGAAAAGAAAACAGGGGTTGCAAAAATACCTGTTTACTTTAAAACTTTACTTTCAACACCCAGTGCCATCCCAAGCTTTTGATGTATTGGTAATTGCTGTATCTGTGATCACTTACATTCTGTATCTGAATGTAAAAGGTTCATGGATTTGTATATGAGTCAGAATCCACGCCGATGTTCACACACAATATGTTTGAGTGACTTGTGTGAGAAATTGCATTACTCCTCTTACTGTATAGTTGTTTCTGCTTGTATAAAGAGGAATGCTACTCTATTCACCATCTGCCTCTTTTTCATTTCCTTCCTATTATTACAGAATTAGGAGAACTATCTAGAAGGTTTGCTGTGGGAGGTGGGGTGTAAAACTCAAGCAGGGACCCTCAATGTTGCTAATTCATTTACAGATTAAATTAGATGGATGGAGCCCTTGCCGTTATTAAAACAGAGAGGGAGAGAATGTTGCCAGCACTACAGGACTTTTTAATTACAACTCCACATCCCCGCTTGCTGACGTCTGGGGAACCAGTTAATTAAAATCCTCATTATTTTGCTTTTAATTAGTTCCCCCCTCTTTTGTTTCCCTGTGCCATATGGCAATGTTCTGTGGTCAAATCAACTTAATTGAGCTAATTAAGTTGATCAGTTTAATTATTCAAAGTATTCTGATTGGATGAAATGACTACCCCATCCCCACTTCTCACCCACCAAAAATTCCTGCTTCAAACTCCCATCTTACATACTCAAATTCACAGCATATCTATTTCATATTATAGTAACTGATGGACGGTGCAGCTCACATCTTATATCAAGTCACCAGCAATATCTTGGTTACTCAACAGGCAAACTTCCAAAGACAAAAGAGAGAAGAGTATCATATAACGATCATGGAGACCTTCAATTATCCTTTGACCTTGAGAAATGGTGGGCGAGAAGGCAACTTTAGTAGTTATAAGATGTCTCTCCCATTTCAGCAAGAGAGATTGATTGCAGATCACATGTCTGAGGACACCATCAGGATTACAGTTTATTTAATAAGGTTAGCTGATTTTTTGGACACAGGATTTAATATACCACTGGTTTGTTTGTTAAGTAACAGCCATGGGTCAATTCCAAAAAACTAGCTAAATATTGTTTCTTGTAGAAACACGTGGCTAAATTAGCTTGATAAATACAAGGTAAACATCTGTATTTAGATAAAGTGCAGGTGGCATTAGCCTGTTTAAATCAGTTAGTCCAGGCCTGAACCATTTGTCACAGATTGAATAAATAAACCTCCCTTGTGTTGTCTATGTCAGTGTTTGTTTTTAGTGAATTCTTGCATGTGCTGGAACTCAAACTGCTAATAATCTAATCACATGTACAAAACATGGTAACATTTAAAAGAAAAATAGCAGTCACAACAACACTTAACAAATAACAGTCCTACAAAAATAGCAGGGCAGCACTTGAACATTCCGCGTTCTGTGTGGCCTTCTCACAATGGGATTAGATTTCATTTATACAGGCCCAACAAACATTTTGAGTTTTAAAAACAGCCATGGGTTGACATACATAGCCAATATGAAAGCTGAACCAATATCAGGTCACAACATAGATATTGGCTCAAGGTGCAGTCTTAATAATTGAATTTCTATGTCCTGACATGTTTTGTCAATGACTACAAATTTCACCAATAGCCAACTTATGTTGACATCAGGGCTAAGCACAACCATTAAATATTCAAGAATTCCTGAGCATCTGTTCAGACTAACTTTTTGACCTTAAATAATTACAATATTGTCATTATTATATATTAATCTCTTAAAGCAACATTATGCAAGATGTATTTTTTGTGTGATTTAGAGCCCATACCGTTTCAGGGTGTAATTCACCACTGTCATAAATAAGGACAGTTTGTCCATGCATTTGTCAGTACCTATGATCAAAAACTAGCAAGTCGCCAACTTTGCTTACAGCGCAACATCAAGCAAGTGCAACAACACAAGACACAGTAATATTACAGACTGGTCCAACTGTGTACACAGAAAGAATGCCAGCTCGACGTCTGTCTTGCAGCCTTTTATTTCATAACACTCTTGCCACAGCCTCCTGTTTGGTCACTCACTTTTTCTCATCTTAGTTTCCTCCGTCAACGTCCTTATCTCCATTTGCCTCTGCCATCAGCTGACGTTATGTCCACAGAGGCTGCTGAGCCCGTTTATGTTGCTTCTCTCCACCAGCAGCAGCATAATGTTGCTTGAAACTTGGGTGGCGAGCTGGCCAACAACGCTAACTTTAGACAGCAACTGTGCAAGAGCACTTACAGTAACGATGTCCGAATATGTTACCTAGGAAGTTTGCTAACAACAACTCCAGATTTATAACTAGCGGCTAAACCATAGACTGTACCTCTGTCTTTGAAACCTGTAGTGCTGGGCAACGATTAAAACTTTTAATCGCGATTAATCGCATGATTTTCTGCAATTAATCGCTTTTAATTGGTGGGAGCAAAATTGAATAATGAATTCTAAAGTAGTGTATTGCGCACTTTAATTCAGATGTACTACTATATACACAAAAGTGCAATAACATGTGGTTTGCAAACACTTTAAACAAAAAAAGGTGTTTTTTCCCAGCAGTATTTCCTTTACACAATAGCAATAAAATATTTCTTGTAAATCTCAACTTAAGCATTAATGTAATCAAATGAAATATTAAACCAAAGCTTTTTGCCACTGACAGGAAATTACCTTTTATCTAGCTTGTTAAAACAAGTTACCATCAGAGTCCAGAGCCAAGACCAGAACATCATAACATCATAACAGGCACCTTCTGAGCAACAGGCTAACAAACATAAATCTGTCAGCAGAAACCTTTTTCTCTTATCAGGGAGCAGCAGAAACAGTCATTGTTCAGTAGCAAGAGTCCCTGTTAGAGGGAGGTGAAGTGGTCCCCTCATGCCCACACCCACAACCGAAGTTGAATTGTCTTGAACTTCTTGTAAACGATGCGTAGCACAAATCATTGGGAGAGAGACTGATCCTCGCTGTTTGTGAGTTTCCAGAATCTGTTACTGTTTAACTAAATAGCACATCAACAGGAGGGAATTCACATGGCAGGGCATCCCCACAAAACTAGATGAAGGCCTATCAGGTAAAGTTATGTAGCCTATAATTTTAATTTAAGTTAAAATAGGTGACAGAGGTGACAGCTGTGAAGCGCACAGAAGCCGTTGCCATGGCGACTATCCATAGAGCGCCTGATGTTTACTCGCAGAGCGCTGCTCTCCCTGTCTAATCACCGGAGCAAAGAGCAACCCCGCGGGGCCAAGAGACTATGATTTTAAGAACATTCCCGAAGGCCGACATCTTCCCCAATACTAATCAGCATGCAGTGTGCAGCTATGTGCAGTGTGCCGCACTTCGCCATGTTTGCTTCGATTGTCTTGCTTTTGCTTATTTACTTTTCCCACACGTTGCATCCAGCGTAGTCTGCCTCCCTCTCCTGCTTGTTTGGATGGGTGATTTGCAGGGTGATCATCATGATCCACCCCTCCATGGTTTTGTTGTATGTGCATTTAGAGCCAAATAATAATAATGATGATAATTGCATTAATGTGCGATAAAATAATTGACGGTGTTTTAATTAATTAATTAATGCATTAACGTGACCAGCCCTATTTTTAAGCTGTAATTTTAAGAAAAAAATACTACATAGTGTTGCTTTAATTATAATACACATGCGATTATATATGAATTAATTAAAAAGACCATCTCATAGAAAGTGCCCTGCAACCTGTCCTGGGTGTACCCCCCCTTTGGCCCAATGTAAGCTGGGATAGGCTCCAGTCCCCCGCGACCCTGTACGCAGGATAAGTGGTTGACGATGGATGGATCTCATAGAAAGTCCAACATTCTGCACTCTGGTGTGCTGGAGTGCTGCATTATTCCTGCTCTAGCTGACACTCAACCTGTGTTATAGCACATTTTTTTACAGTTTCAGTAAGTTTCAGTAATGCTACCTTCTGATCCTGAGTATAAAATAAGTTAAAATCACAAGTTCTGCATCCTTTAAAAATAGAAAGTCCATCCTATTTCAAAGGCTCCTCCAATTTAGTTTGAGAATTATTGCTGTTTTTCGCCGCATCCCACAATGCATTGCATGAGTTATTTTAGGTTGTATTCACGCATTCCTACTTAGGTTGCAAAGCTTGTAATTATCAGATGCCTGAGTCATATTTATCATGTGTTTTAATTGTAGTAGTAGATCAGTCAAATACCTTACATGAAGTGGAACAATTAGTATTTAGAAATCCCGACTGCATGACTTTCAGTACTGTCAAAAACATAGATGCTTTGTTCTGCCCACTGACGTGTCGCTACCCGCCACAGCAACTGTCATCGGGTCCAGGTATGTAATTACTTCCAATCTATTCATTATCCAATGTATTTTAACCCCGCAAGATTTGTATAAGTAGGCTAATTGCATATTAGACACACATCATTGTGGCTAGACAATGTTATACATGTACAATGACTTCCATCACCTACAAATTCAGACTACTGCAGGAGACTTTTAAGGTACCGTCACTTAACAATATTTATATCATCAAGGACAGCAGCTAGTCACTGCTGTCATCTGGAATGTACTACTACAACATGCTGCTTTAGACTTCCTTTTACCCACAGGCAGGCTGATTAATAGTACATATATACTAACAAATACTGCACAAAATTAATTTGCTCAATTAATTTACTAATATTGAATTAATTCTAAATTAATTATTAATTATTAATTTACTCGATACAATCAGAGTGGAAAAAAGATCAATTCATCTGTTGAGGTTTTAAATAAAGTTAGTAGAAATTTTCAGTAGTATAAAACAGACACGTGCAGCTACCAGCATGGGTTTCCAGATGTGGTCAGTTAGCAGATGTTTTAGTATAGGCTTCTGTACAGGCACAAAGTCTTCTAACCTCACTATGACTTATTTATATTTATGTTATTGGATTAAAAAAACAAGAGATAACATGTTAATTGAGCTTCATGTGTACTTTTATTATTTAACATCATTTTCCCTATTATTTCAGCTCTTGTTTTGTTTCCTGTTAGTCTTGATTACCTTAATGTGCCTCACCTGTGTGTTCACCCTCCCTGCTTATGTGTGTGTCAGTATATTTTGTCCTTGTCTCATCATGTCCTCACCATATTTTTGTCGTTCATGCAACTTTGGTCTCGTGCATCCACCTGAACCCCTGTCTGTTTGCTCGCCATCTATGTGTCTTTGGGTTATTATTCTCACCTGCCTGGCACCCGGGAATATTTTATTGTATATTTTTATTGTTCCGTTTGTAGGTGGATTTGGGATTTTATGATGCCTTTTGGATTTACCGTTCTTTATATGGATATGTTTGTTGTTTGGATTTTTTCAGTCCACCCACCGTGAGTTACATTTTAACTAAATTAGTTAGTTACATTTTGTGTTTTGTATGAATAATCAATAAACTCTACCTACTTAGCTTGAATGTCTGTGATTGGGTCCTGAAACTGTTTACCTTTCTAAGCGCACAGCATCTATCCTGACACCTAATTAAATTCTAAGGCCCTTCAAGTCCAATGTCCAACTTTTGTATGGTTAGACCACTGTTCCATTGAGACGAAGCCAGGCATTGTCATGGGAGGCTGAGTGCAGTCTTAGGTGTGGACCGAAATGCAGACAACAGGCGAGGAGGTTGCAGTTCAAAAACATTTATTAATCAAAAAACAAAACAGGCTTACGTGAAGAACTAGGCAAAGTCAAAAACTGAGGTAATAGGAACAAGGGACGGAACAGGCAAGAACACTCAACATTAGACAAAGGACATCACAAAGACTGAGCAGAACTGAAGGCATAAAGGCAAATGAGCAGGGAGGGAAGCACAGCTGAAACACATCAGGTAATCAAACAACAGGAAACAAAGCTAGACAAGGACGCATGAGAACTGAACACTACAAAATAAAGCAGGAGGTGAAGCATGTGGGAACTCACAAGGACAGAGAACCAGGGCAGGGAACAGAGACAGGACCAAACAGGAAACAGGACTACACTTACATGAAGACATGGGACTAAGGACTAAAACACAGACACAAGGAGAGAACAGACAGAGACTAAGATGAAACAGAACACAAGGTAGACAAGACCAAAATAATAAACAGAAGCAAGAATAAATACAAGAACAGCAAGAACCTCGTCGCCCTCCAGAAGGTGGATCAGGAGGGGAACCATGGTGAGGATTAGCCTTCAGGTTAGCAGGCCAAGAACCAGACATGTGGACATTGCAGGCCGCTAGCAGACCGGTTGCTATCTGGCTGATGGCTGGTTGTTTGGCTTGCAGTCAGTGTGCTCTCTGGCTCCAAAGCAATGTCCAACAAAAAGGCAGTCAGAGAGCTAGATGTCCATGAATCCCCAACCGACCTTGATGCTGGAGCTGACTTGCAGGGGGATGGAGTAGACAGGCAGGCTGGTGACTAGTCGCTGCAGCGGACCTTTACGTCAGTGGAACCACATGATTGGCTAAAATATGATTCCCACTTTGGCTGTTAAAAGCAGATGATTGGCTTTCTAGCAGGAGGGGCTGGATAACCACCAACTTTGCCGTTATAGGCTTTCCCCATAGAGTTGTGTTAAGGATGTGATTGAGTGGCATGTCTCCTCTTATTTGTCTCTGGCCGGAATCAGACAGACTTGCAGGTTGGTCAGACAGGCTGATGATGGCGGAAGGTGCTTAGCTGCTGAAGCGCTAGCAGGCCGGGAAACAGGCAGGTGGCTAGCCACTGGAGCGCTAGCATGCTGGGAATCAGGCCAGTGACTAGCCGCTTCTAATAGGTATTCCTTAAGCCAGTTCTTCAAACCGAAACAATTGGCTTTCATTACTTTCCAGTGGATGTGTTGTCCTCGCCATCGATAGTCCAATCAGCTGCTGCATTATTACTTTACTGCCCATTCAAGAAATGTATAACTTCAACCCAAAATCTTTTCACTGCTGGACAGTGACTGCGTTACTTTTAGTAGAATTTCCTGTTGTAGAATAACACAGGCAGCTTTTAGTTTGTTGTCTTCACATTCATGACAAAGGCAGTTTGACAAGCTCAATGCTGATCAAATCAATTATTTACTCTATGTCTGTGATCATGACAAGCATAAGACAAATTCATTAACACATGCAAATTACTTTAATTGCAATTATCTCCATATCTTGATAAGCAAAGAGGGGGGTCTCCCAATCTCCCTCCATGGTGCAAGTTCCATGCCACACTCAAACCAATCAAGCCTCTCATCTACATATCATTAATTAGCGTGACGAATTCAAGAACCAATTAGCAAGACTGCAAAGACACAAGATGAGGAGAATAAAAGTTTGAGGAAATGCCCTACAACTGACCTCATATGTACATACATATACAACACTACACATGAAGAATGTTTCAGGTGTAGCAGATCTGTGAGCAGATCATTCAAGTTTATTTTTGGAATTACACAATTGTGTCTCAGTGTAACTCTTAATACTTTGGATGAACAAAAGTGTCCTCTAAGTATCAGCACATTAACCAAAAAATACACTAACTAGTTTTGAAAATGTTATCATTTGAATGCTGAATAATATATACTATGCAGTAACAACGTTGCATTTTCTAAAATAATACTTTCTTTCTTTCCCATTATTGGCAACAGCATTAGCAAGATTAGCAACTGTATTCTTCATGGACAACTTCATCGTCTTTGCTATAAACAGAAAGGCTGTACTTTAGTGCTGATAATGCTGCAGTTAATGTTTAAAACTGCACTAATCACTATGTTTTCATAAACAATTGGTAAAATGACAATTTGTAATGTAAAAGGGGTAGCTCATGATGAGAAAACCACAGAGTTCTTACTAACTCAGCAGTACCTCTCAGCTATATGGACGCTTTTCAGCTCATTGTTTTGGTTTTACCACTTGAAACTTTACTATTTACTCTCACCTTCTGCTCTCATAAACTTTGTTTTTAGTGAAACGCTCTGTCAAACCCACTGTGTGTCCTGAGGCCTGTACTACTAAGAAAGTGCAAAATATTCAGGATATCTTTTTGTTGTCTGGCTTCACTAACCCTAACAATAGCGATCACACTAAGCGGTCACACGAAGCTGGTAAGTCAACCCAGGATTCGTCAATCCAGCCATGAACGCATTCACATAAAGTCAACAGCAGTCAACTGGCAGCAGAGCGGTATATTTTACAATATTAGACATATACAAAGACGTTAAGCACATAATCCTTAATAAGAGCAACACAGCTGCAGCTGCCGAATGCAGAAGGACAGCCGCTGAAACTGCCAACTGTGTGAATGAGTCAAGCCTATAATATCACTACCCCATAATTAGGGCATGATTGAAACAATGTGTTGCTTATATGTATTCTTATGACAATTTTATTGGTTAGGTTTTTATTGGCAGGTTTGGCGTTTTGTACAAGTTCCAATTGCAATGTACCCCAGTAAGAAGTGAATCACCGTTGTAACCCTGAAAACCCAGGGTTAAACCTGAAGTCACCTCACAAATCTTGCTTCATAGAACAGGCCTCTGCTCAGCAGCAAACAGCAGACAAAGTTAGCGACTTGCTGGTGACCATAGTGGAGCATGTAGGAGCTAAAGTAAATAAGATTTGTGCTCTAGCTGGTGCTAAAAGGAGAGTGAATATTGGACTTCCATTTGCCAGGTGGATAAAAATAATTCCAAATGAATGCTAATGTTGCTTGTTAATCTGTTCACCTTAGCAACTTCATAAGGTGATAATACCAGCATGTCAATGTTGTCATCAACCCATTTCATATTATATTTTGTAAAAGTGCTTCCCTTATCTGTTTATCTTTAAATCAAATGTCCCAGGCCTTTCCTAGTGTTTACCTGTGTTTTGGATTTTCTTATGTATTGGCCCTGAAATGTTATGTCTGCAGCTTGTTCCCGTGCGCATGAGCAACCCAAAAAAATAAATAATGCAGTTTTAAAGTACTCTTGCTGCATCAGTAAAAAAAGAGCTGTCAGGTGCTGAAAAGCATTTTGTAACAAAGATCTACAGCCATTAAGGCTCGAATATACTCGAGAGCGGAGGCAGACTCGTTCCACACATGCGCAGTAGATCAGTTGGTGTCCTGGTAGTGTAGTCGGACAGGACCACGCGGCCATAAAAAAAACGGGAGGCACGCGGACATCCGCACAGGCCAAGCAAGAAGCTTCCATTCTGAGACGTGAATCCAATGCGGAAGTCCCTTAAACCTGCATTCTATTGAACAGCCAGCAGATAGTGACTCTTCTGGTTGAAAAAAAGAAGTCCAGCTCCATTAGAAATAATAGTAAAATGACCCTACTTCTCAGATGATTTATTACCTCAGTAAACACTTTCATAATGAGTTTATGGTCTCAATCGCTAGTTTCATGTCTTCTTCAATACAACATGATGTTCATTTAGTAAGTAATGGTCCATTTAGAGAAAAATAGACCATAAAGCAGAGTATGCTTCAGTGCGGGATTATCAAGTCGTTAACATGACGACCTGTCAATCAGGCTAGAGTGACTTGTACCCATGGCCCTGAAAAAGCTTATTAGGCTTACTTGGCTGTTTACTTTCTCTGGTGAGTACATTTAGTTTTAAGCCTGTTGTTCGCTAGACAAAATTATCATCCCAGTTAAAATGACAGCTAACCAAGCTAGCTAGCTCCACACACAGCCATTAGCTCCACCGTCTCAACCAAATATGGTCACGTTCTGTGCCGCTGGTTGCAAAAAACTCCACGGCGCCCTATCGGCCAAACTTCAGCTTCAAAATGGCAGTCTACAAATCAACAGGTGACGTCACAATGACTATGTCCACTTCTAGCCTGTTTATTAATTTTTCATCATGCAGACCCTCGCAGACCATCGCATATTTGCTTTAGAGGTGGAAATCACAAATCTCTTTGCTTTTTCGAATCATTTCGTTCTATTAAAATCAAAGGCTAGTTTTTGCCCCCTAAGCCATTTAAATGCACTTCAGTATGCACAACAGTAGATGAATGGATCGTCATTGATACAGCTGCAATGTTCAGTGCTGATTCAGACTCTCTTCAGTTCAGTGGTACATTCAGTTAGTACAAAATAAGTCTATACAAGCACTGCACACGAGGTTAATGATTAATAACTCAGTAGAATATTTATAACCAAGTTATCAGATTATGATTGGCTCTGTGGCTTTTGCCTAAAGGAATTAATGAACTGTGAATCACAGCTGAGCTGACAACAGAACTCGTCACCAGAAATGAGCTTCTCCACCAAAAGCTACTGATTTAGTCAGCGATGATGATGATTAAGTATAGTAAGTTCAGTTTATAGTTTTGTTGTAAATGATTAATTCGTACATGTACTGAACAGCTCTAACAGCCGTGCTAGTGGCTGTAATGTACAAACAATGAACAGATCACACAAGTGGCAACGCCCTCCCTCAGCTGTACTGAGACACAGAAGATCCTTGAGGTAAATGAGCATCACCATGCTGCCCGCTCCCCATGGAAATGTTTGTTTTATAGCTGTTCACCTTAGTTTGCATATTAGTGTGCTGACATTTGGTTACATGCAAATTAGCACTAAACACAAAGTACAGCTGAGGCTGATGGGAATGCCATCACTTCTAAAAATATTGTTCATCAATGAATACATAATATATTTGTGCATACAATTATGATCTGACACCTTGAAGGCACCATGCAATGAAACTTGCATATGTCCTCAGGCACTGTGATGAGCGATGACGCGTGTCCTCAGTTCTGAGAATTTTTTTCTCAACATTAGAATACCGAATTGTCCTAAAATATTAATTTTCAATGACTTTTCTTCTTTAGATCTTTGAGTTAGACGTATTGCTAGCTGGGTCACAGTAGATAAAACAGATTAAGTGGTCTCAGTTCTCTCACACTTTTGCACTAGACATACTATATCTGTTTACGCATCTTATTCATATGGAATGGTCCATTGCTAGAATCCTTGGGACCAGTCAGGAATCTCTTGTGGACTGGTCTTCATCAGCTTCAGAGTTTAATTTGATGTTATTTTGTATTGACAATTTTTTCTTCTTAAATCTACTGTACATATTATTCTGTGTTCCAGATTGCTCTGAACTCCAGAAAATTTCCAGAAAAACCTCAAAGTGTTCCAGGCGCATGATGGCGGTGACGCCGAAAGTTAACCTTAAAACATGGCTGACTATGAGAATCTGATGCTTCTTTGTCAAGTGTACACACAATTGAACCCTCAGCAGTGCCCTTGGTGTGAATTCACCAGCAAGGACCACACAATCAACAGATACAATTAAATGATTTACTGATGATCGAAACAGAAAGTTGTTTGAGGCTTGCAGTTTCTGAATGAACATTCGAAAGCGTTGTGGAGAAGCTGCCACAAGATGTTGGGAGGAGGGATGCAGAATGTGAGAGCAAAGAAGAGGAGGTGCAACGTGTGGGTATTTATGGAAACGCTGGTAATGACGTGATTGATGTGTGGTCCTGAATCTCTGCTAATTAGCTCCACTTAAAAAGATAGAAGTTTTAATAAAAACAAGTGACATAAATATACTTTATTAGTTAACTGGGTACACGTCTAGCTACATCAGCATCCCCAAAAATGTTTTTTACATTTTCAACATTTTCCTGAATAACTTTTGTGCAGAGACGATGACTTTCAGAGATTGTTTACTGTAACCAGCTACTTAATAACATTGGCAAAATATCTTAATATCAATTTACATACAGGACAGATTTCCCTATATGATAGAATGTATTATTTTAAATAAATACAGGCAAGTGTACTTTCTGCTGCCTTTTAGTTTGTGGTTTACCATTTTTCATTTGGGTTAATCAACACTTTGAGTTGAACACAAAGCTAATGTGTTGGTAAAAGTGTGTTTATTTTATTCATTATTAGCACATTTTTTATTCTCCCCATTGTGATCTGAAGCAACAGGCCGACAAACAGAGACAAGTCGATTCAGAGGAAACTTGGTGTCACTCGGATTTGGAGTCATGACTGAAAAACCAGAGGAATGCTTCCACCCTCCATCATTATGAGAGAGCACTTTGAAACACTACCATTAAAAGCCTCATTGTTACTGTGAATGTGAAGCTAATTGGTCTAACCCTGTGAGAGGAGCCGCTGAGTTCTCCAGGCCCGTTAATTTGAAGAGTCACAGCTGGCTACTCATGTGTGCCTCTACCCGTCCTGCGTGCTTCACTTAAGCCTTTAATTCTGCTCTGTAGAAAGCCACACAAACAATATGGGAAAGGAGTGATCCTAAAATTGGACGAGATGATATTGTAGTTTCCATGCCGCATATGAAAAGGCTCATTTAAAAAGGCACATTTCGTGCCAAAAAGCAATCATGACAAACCAGAGTAGGGACTTTGGAAAGATCAGAGACCAGCAAACATGTTAAAAATGTCAAATTAAATGTTTTAATTTGAACGGACAGAGAGTGGAGAAATATGAAACTTTTTATGGTTGAAAACAATGCATTTTCTTTCTTGTACTTTGCTTTTCCCCCTCAGACAGCTGCGGATGTGCCTAGTGCCCACAGGAAAAAGCTCCCTCCCTTTTAATTAGACCAGCTCACCAGATTAGGCCTCATTAGACTGCAACACTGGAGTGCAGCTAAAGCCCATGCAAGCCTGCAGTGCATCCTACTTTAATTTCTTCTGTAATGGCCTCAGCTCAGGCCTTTGAAATCCCATTCCTGTGGGTAATCAGCCATGTTGGTCTTAGAACCACAAGCGTTTCTTGCTTCTTGCTCACTCCGAAGCGGCTATCTGTAACTCGTTGCTACACACTTACTGTAGCCAAATCATCCTCAGCACAATCAAGCATTCATCACATGTGAGACACAGCTGAATGACTAAATTATTTTAGTTCTTTCCATACACACCCCCCCTCCTCTCACACACACACAAATTGCAACACAGAAAACATGATTAATACACTGTAGCACACGACAGGATAATAGTGCACTTTGAACATTTCCTCCCAATCTTCCTTCACTTATTTATGAACTTTAGAGTGACCAGTTTAAACTGTGAAAACTTGACCCATGCGACTATAAACATTTAGAATGTACAGTATACGTCACTGCTGCTAAAACGCTTGTAGAAACATTTTTTTTCCAAACACAATGACAAACACTGTATGAACTCTACACATATTCATGATGCCTGGAACTACCATGAAGAGCAGAAGAAGAGAAGGTACATCTTGATACACTAGAAAGAAAATCCATTCATATGGAGTGAGGGCATTTATCATTGTGTATATCTCCACTGATTAATTGTGTATAAATGATTATAAAACCAGAACTACTTAGTGATTGGAATCACAAGCCTTTGGGGAAATATAAAACAATGAAATACATTGAAGAACCTCCTCTGTAGAAACCTTGCTTTAAAACTTTGTTCCATGTCCATTTCTTCATCCAGATATTTAGAGACAATAAAGGCTGACTGTAATCAATTCTAAGTGGTCTCGCTGCCTCAAAGGACTGTGCTGGTGGTTTTGCCTGTGCCTTGTCAACTAGACTGTATGAAAAAGTCTATGAAGTGGTAATACTCATTGTAAAGAGAACCAAAGTCATTAAAGTCAAATATGGATAAAACTTGAGGTCCAAAGTTTGTTGGTGATATTAATATTAAATAAATGTAAATACGGACCTGGTTGTCATGCTAACATGCTCACAATGACAAATATTAAAACAAAAATAAAGCTGATTTCAATTTGGGCATTATTTTCATAGCTCTGGCCAACACTTCTGTTAGTTATGACATTTTACTCATCAATACCATAAAGTACTCATAACGATGTCAGCAGTCAGACAGGTTGTAAACAAGTTAAGGTCAATCCAAATTGTACTTTATTTGGAAGTAAAACTGAAAGTGAACACACCCTTAATGTCTCAAATAATCGCTCATTGCACAGGGAAACCACAAGTGCACCGCTACACTGTAAACTGGTAAAAGTTGTTTAGCGTGTCTGCAGCAGGTGAGCTTAACAACTTTTATGCTGGCAGCGAGATCATCGGCAGCCAACAAGCCAAAACATCTGAAGCGGAGGTTGCTGGATGGAAGGGGGCACTTTCCACAACGATCACCCTTTCTGAGCATGTGAATCACAGAAAGGCTGCAGGACCAGATGTTATCAGTGGGCAGGCCTTCAAACAAAAATGTGCTGATCAACTAGCGCCGGTGTTCATAATGACATTCCACCTGTCCCTGCCTCAGTCTGTTATGCACATGTCCTAACAAACCAAGACCAAGGTCTCGCCTGCTGGTCATTGACATTGGTTCCGTGTTTAACACCATGGTCCCTTCCAGGCTTATCACAAAGCTCAAGGACCTGGGATTAAACAACATGGGACTTCCTGGTTGTGTCAGGTGTGGTAAAGAAGTTCTCAGAGACTCTTGATGACTTACACAGCATTGTTTATTGAGCGCGGCCCGGGAGACTGATAACAGCACACAGCTACAATGCAACACCAAAACCATTATTTCTCCTTCCTAGACCTACAGAGATTCACTATGTGTCCAAAGAAGGTTGTTGTTGTGTGTGTGAAGATTCAGTTGGATATACGTTTAAAACAAGACACTGCTTACCCACACGCAACATCTGCCGTTCAACACTCTCTACATAGAGCCAGTCAATCTGTCTCTGTCTCTGTACACGACTGTGTAGCCACTTTCAACTCCAACACCATCATCAGGTTTGCTGAAGACACAGCTGTGGTGGGCCTGATCACAGATAATGAGAGCATCCTGACAGCAAACATCACTGCGTGGTATAGAAACAGCACCGAACAGGACAGCAAGGCCCTGCAAAGGGAGGTTAGTTCGGCTGAACGTCTCGTAGATTGTGACCGACCCTGCTATCAGAAATTGTTAAGGATCTCACCCTCTGCTGTGGTTGAGCAGTATTGGATTCACCAGGCCAGCATGGAGAGGCTCAGAAAGAGCCTCCACCCTCAGGCCACTAGAATCCAAAACGAGGACACTGCTTAAGAAGTTTGAGTAAGCTGGGGGTGTGTTTCCAACCTGTCTGATCATCTGACTGCTTCATGCTGCTGTGTTACGGAATTACTTTGGGTTGTACAATGTTATCATAGTGCATGTTAACTAAAATAGAAATGACAGCCAAGGCTACAAAAATAAAGTTATAAACCATAGTTTTTCTTTAAAGGAGACCTTTTATACTGCAAGCCCTATGCTGTAGTTCTGTGACTCCTGTAAAGAAGCTTTGCAGGATTCAAAGTTCAAAAAATAATTTTCTACCTTTACATGCTGATGTTTAGCAGGTAATGTCAACCATGTTTCGCCTTTTTAGTTTATGTAAACACATGCCAACATTTGCTGACAAGCCAACTACTGCAGCGTATGCCGGTATTCACATTATAGTTGCCAGCACAAACAGATAACAAGCCGTGTCACAAAACACAACACAACAGCTTCAGTGGTAAATTCAACATAATGTACATTTCCACAGCACTAATTCAATCAGTACAAAAAAAAGTTGTGTTGTTCTCATCACTCTGAGCTGAGTTTCTCTTGCAAACAGAAGTACTGTTTTCATACTAATTCAAAATTTCATTATTATTATTATTATTATTATTATTATTATTATTACTGCCAACAATGCTCAGTTTTTCATGTTAAAAGCCAGCCTACAAAGGGAAGGCCACGAGACTTTTAAGGAGTAAAGATTCTGGCAGAAGTGGCCCGACATGACTCTTGCAGTGGTAATGTAATGTGTGCTGTGAAAATTGACATAATACTGAATTTATCAAGACAAAGGGTGAACATGGAGGAAGTGTTGACTTTGTATTAACTGGGGAGCAGGGGAAATTAGAAATAAAGGCATGGTTCTTTCTCGTTGAGGTAAATAAAGGACGCGGCTGCTATTTGTTGTTAATGGGCTAAACATTAAAAACAAACCAACACAAAAACTGTACGGTCCTTTAATACTGTAGTGTAGCCTGAGAAAGGTTTTGTATAAAAAGTGCGGAAAGAAAATTCAAGCAACTTGTGTCTGTGGTAGGAACCTCACCTCCAGAGCGTGATTAACATGTTTGTTGAATATTTTGCAGAGAATTATACAGAAAATAATAAAAGTATCTATGTAGATGTTTTCTTGTACATTTGTCTCTCAGAGTGTGTGAGGAGACATCCAGCAGCCGCGATGACGACTCAGGAGATGTTTTCCTCAAACTGGTCACACTGCGCGTGTGGTCTGTGTGATTTTGGAAATATTTCACCTCTTTCAGGACTCACATTGCTGTCAGTGTTCTCTCCTTCTGCAATGCCCACTGTGACTGGCTAGCTTGGTAAAGGTACGGGATGATTCTGCTGGAATCACACTAAATGACAGTCTTCCATTCCCCCACTGGCCATGCCAGTTCTTATCGGTAATATTGCCACAGTTCACGTTAGACAACAGTCTACTGTATAAATAAATTCCAACCATCCTCATCCCTCCGACAGAGCACTGGACCTGTAGCAGTGATGAATATCTGTGGAGTGACAGTCCATCAGAATGGAGGGCGGTAAAACCAATGGCAGGATTTACAGGTAGAGGAGGGTAAGGAAGAGACAGAGGAGAAAGGAGGGGGAGAAGGCACATGTTTGGTTTTCCATCCTCTTCCTCAGCAGACCTGGAAACATTGGAGAGAAGAGGTGGTAAATGTTACAAGTAAAACCTGTGTTTTTCACACAGTAAGTGCCTTCCCATCCACCTGTTTTTAAGCACATGCATAAAAGCGGAGAAATTCAAAATAAAAGTTGAATTTTAAGAAGTAAGCCATTGTGCTTGGCTGATGAGGAACAGTTGGGGTATCAATTGTGCATCGATTAGCATTTCCTTTTACAGATTTGCTGGAGATTTTGTTCTATTTTTTGCCACATTTAGATGGTACCTTGATTTATGATTAGTCAAACTTTCCAACCCAAACACTGCATTGCAAAAACTGAGCTCTCAAAAACAAGAAAAAAAGCATTAAAATGGGGGGAAATTACTTAAAATAAGCAAAATTATCTGCCAACAGAATAAGAATATTTCACTTGCTAGTTAAGGCCAAGGAAACTTGTAACAAGTGAAATTCTCTGACATAAAAGCCGCCAGGTAAGGAGAAATATCTTGTCAGACAAAGTAAATTTTGCATTCAATTAAGATAATTAATCTTACTAAGATTTTAGTTTTTGCAGTGTGTTGGTTGGTTGTGTCTCATCTCTTTTCAAATTACAACTCCAAATGTGTATGTGACCACAGTTCTATAAATATTGAATGACTGACAAAGACTGTATGTGCTACCTAGATATCCACCATAACCAGCAGTCGGGCAAGAAGCGATTCATGCTTTTATTGTCTTGATAGGGGCGTGTTGCTTAAAAATAAATCAAGTTCAGGACTAATGGTGACAAACATGTAATTTGTTTAAATTAAATCAAACGCAGCCCTCGTAGCCTAATAATAAACTACCAACATATTGTAGAACAATGTTTCTGTCATTTGTTGGACTGCTGCTTAATTTGAGTGACAAGCTAGATTTATTGCCGTGGTAATGCTACATTTTTAAAAGCAGCAAACTGCCTCAGCTAACTCCAGGATATTTCAGTCTGGGTCAAATCCAGAATGCCTCCAAACATGACCTCTCAGATGGTATGGTGTCATTATTATGGGTTCACCTTCTGTTCACAAGTCTCATGTGCTTATTTTACTACTATTTACCACATCAGACCTAAAGGCTAACACTCCCTGGGAGTTAGAGAAACTCCTCCCTTGAGGCGTGTCTGCCGTTTTCCCTTCGTACCATGGCTGCATCAGTGCTGATTACAGAAATAAGCTATGTAAGGTGAAATACAGAGTTTTCACTAAATTTAATATTGTTTGGATTCATTTGATTGTTTAATGGCTTATTTCATATTATGTGGAAGAGGATTAGGGCCACATGTGAAATTTTTTTTGAATTCTGAGATTAAGGTCAGAATTCCGACTTTAAACTCAGAATTCTGACTTTTTTCTCAGATTCTGACTTTAAATTTAGAATTATGACTTTAATCTAAGAATTCTGACTTTTTTCTCAGATTCTGACTATAAACTTAGAATTCTGACTTTAATCTCAGAATTCTGACTTTAATCTCAGAATTCTGACTTTTTTCTCAGATTCTGACTTTAAACTTAGAATTCTGACTTTAAACTCAGAATTCTGACTTTAAACTCAGAATTCTGACTTTAATCTCAGAATTCTGACTTTTTTCTCAGATTCTGACTTTAAACTTAGAATTCTGACTTTAATCTCAGAATTCTGACTTTAAACTCAGAATTCTGACTTTAATCTCAGAATTCTGACTTTTTTCTCAGATTCTGACTTTAAACTTAGAATTCTGACTTTAAACTCAGAATTCTGACTTTAATCTCAGAATTCTGACTTTTTTCTCAGATTCTGACTTTAAACTTAGAATTCTGACTTTAAACTCAGAATTCTGACTTTAATCTAAGAATTCTGACTTTAATCTCAGAACTCAAAAACAATTTCACATGTGGCCCTAATCGCTCTTCCGTAATATTACATTAGAGCCTATGTTTTGTAAACCTTAAGGCTGTCTATCCCAAGACATGGATGCATTCACTGATTGTAATTGAGTTTAATCACGACTTGATTGACCTTACTAATGTACTCATCTGTTCATCCATCCCCGATTGCCATATTAACACAGTGGTGATAAAGAAATTCTTCCTAGCCTCTCACCTTCTGGTCAGACATCATGCTGTTAGTCTGCAGGGGAGCTGGATGTCCACTGAGCAGACCTCCTCCCGGCCGGTCGTGTTCACAGAAGATGGTCCCATTAATGTAGTGAAAGCGATCTCCAGGGACCAGGCGGTTCCTGCAGGTCGCGCAGGTAAAACACTAAGAAAAAAAGAGAAACAGTTCCATGGGTTATTATTTATCATCAAGTTATTATCAAGATGAACTCACTGATGACAGCCTGATGATGTGGTAACGACAGAAGCAGCTGGTAGCTCCTTCAAACTTTTTTAAACTTTTGTTATCATTTGTTTCCATCATTTTTTTTTTACCAGTTTTAGTGCAGAAGCATCATTGAAGGATTTGATTTAAAGGGCTACGCAAAAATCTGTTTTTTTCTTTCTGGCTTTATTGCTGAAACACGTGTCACATGTCATCTATGACAGAAATACAGTCATCGGAAAAGGAAGCCAGAGTTTGTATAAAAGATCAGTGGAGCTTGAGATGATCCACCCAACCCAGACTTAAGGCCGCTCCTGGCTAAGGTCTGGGCGAAATGGGACTCAGGTTGGCCAAGCAATGGGAATTTAGAGACTGAGCTGCCCACATCTTTAAAGACACCTGCTCCATCCTGGATCCTGGATCAACACTTGGCAGGCGAACTGTGTTCTGAGCTGAAAGGGTGTGTCTATGTGTTACATCGATGAAGCTCAGACTCAGTCTAAGTGGACACTGTTTCCCAAATGTCAGACGTTTTATGTGGAGATGAACCCATATTATCGTCACTGTCTTCTTGTTGCTGCTGTTTCCATTCCCGCCAGACACAATTTAAAAAAAAAAGTACTGTAGAATTATCTCCTGGGTGTATAGGTGCATGTACATAAATAACAGTATATATTGTTTTATTTCATATTACCATATTCTAATATAAATTTAATATTCTTTCAAGTTCTATGTGTGTAACTTTAATTTAGTTACACACATTTAGTTAATTTTGTGTTGTGTTAGATTACACAATCACACTCACCTTCAGGTGGTAAACGCTGCCTTGTGCTCGCATCACCATCTCACTCGCAGGTATAGACTGTCCACAAGCACTGCAGGCTCCACTGTGTCCAAACAGCCTGCACAATAAAAGCATAAAGGCACAAGTCTGTCACTGTCAACAGCAACATCACACAGACACACAACAAGTTTCTGTTTCCAAATGTACAACTCTGCCGTCCAGCAGAAATTCACAAGATGATCTGTTTGACAAGGAGCTCTGATTTATTTTGTGTTAACGTGTCCATATCCGCCACCCTCGTCAAACCCCCCTTACTCCAAAGGAAGCAGCGTACGCAGCCCTATTTTTGTGAAACTACCACTGGAACTTATCAAGAATATGGCTGGACAGCTGAGGAGTGGAATGTGTTGCAAGGGAAAACTTGTAGCCATGTACTGTAACAGACGGGAATTCAAACAGCTCAGGTGGTGTTCTTTGTAAAGGAGCAAACTGCAAACTTTTCACAACATTCAATCCCATTTAGTATAGTATTTAATGTTTCTTTTATTACACTTTAAAAGTAAACTTTAAAATGCCAATTTAGATTTGAAATGGTTTCTGGAATCAGTCATCTATTTGATATTTATACATTATGAAATGACTCTAGGAAGGTGAACCACTGGCTTTACTGTATTTTCTCCAGACCTCTGTGAACATCATGAGACAAAGGTTTGGCTAGGTGAGACGATCTGAGCCGGCTCTCCTTAGTTGCACCTTGTTATGTTGTCCTGGGTTGAGAGACGTCAATACTTCCACATGGCAAGTTTAAACAATAACTCTGTTCCTACTCTGGCTAACAGAACACAGTAAAAAGTATGGCATCCAATGAGATGAATTTCTCAGAATATGTGTTCGAGCTTTGTTTGGCGGAGACACTGATAAAATCCGATCCTTTAAATGATTTTACTTACTTTAGTCAAGCTGCTCCTCTGGCATGACCTCATTAGGCTAATTCCTATTTAGAGTTTAATGTTAGCAATGGTATGGTTTTTAGCACAGACACCAAGCAAGATAAACATCTACGACATGTCACGCAGACGGCACTCTCCTTAGTCCCGTGGTCCACAGCTTTTCTTGCTGTAATAACAGATTATCCATCTCATCCGGTGAGACGGCTGTGGCTTAGACGAGGAGCGGGTCGCCTTTGAGTGGTCCGCACAGTCCATTCACCATACAGTGGTGAAAGTTGGCTGATGAGCTCTCTAAATTTAATGATCTGCTTTATGTCTTATGTCGTTTGACTGTTTCTGTCCAGTTGTTATGTGTTCAGTGGATGAAGGAGAGCTCTGTGCCCTGACTGTGAGAGTTTAGTAGATGTACAGAGTCCAGATGGAGCTGGAGATGCAGAAGAGAGCCAAGAGCACTTAATGAAGCAGCTTACTGGAGATAAAGTTAAGCCCCAGTGACATATTTCTCAAGATGAATGGCGTCCTGCAGGTCTTCCCCTACATGACAAAGCTGGACAGTTAAATCACTTTAATCAACTGACAATCAGATAAAACCAGAGCAAATGACTAAATTGGACTTTGGTGAAATCATTTCTGTGCCGTCGTCACATGTAAGCCTTTTACCTTCTGTGTCCCTCCTGTGTGTTTTTTTCTTATGCGTGTGGTTGCAGATGTTGTGCTGCTGTTTCTGAGACTCTGTACAAGTAGGCATGCTCTGGTGGGGGTGTAACTGCTGGCATCATACCTTCCCAGAGATCTGTCTTATTAAATTAAAAACTACTGTGCAGTGCTTCAGCTAATGATTAGCCTTCAGACTCATTAATCCATTACTCAAACCGGTTTCCCTGGATCTTTCATCATCTCGGCGGGGCCTGAAACAAAATGCCAACACAGACCTCTGGTTCAATGCAAGGCTATTTTGTTGTTGAGTGTTGTAAAAGCTCATCATAGCTAGGGCTGGACAATAAAACAATAACAATAATTATCGCGATATATTTTTTTTCAGTAACAACATAACAAATGTTCAATCACTTGAATTACATGAATTAGGACTGAAGTTTTTATTAAGATGTTTATTTTGTTGAAGAAAAAGCATATAAAAAGGTTTTATCATAACTGTTTTGAATGTTCTCCCTCAGATTTGTGAAGTGATCCACTGTTTGGAATCAAATGTTTGTCATGTTCTGACCATAAAGAAGGGTTTAAATCACAATTAACCATCAGGTTTCTTCAACATTCACTGAGGAGCAAAAATCAGCCTTGCAACACAAAAGAAATAACGATTACTGATACTTATCGTGATAATTATCGATATCGAAAGATATGACATTTTTTTATCGTGATAACACGATAATCGTCCAGCCCTAATCATAGCTAAAGCCTGTTACCTTCCCTGCTGTATGCCATGTTTCATGTGTTGCCATAGCAACGTCAGCCATGTGGAATTGTTTTTGTGTGGCACCTTGAGGTCATGCGCATTATTTACAGAGCCATCTAGATTTCATTTGCATTTAATAGAAACACCACGGCCAGCCTGACATCTGGACCTTGATGAGAAAAGTCAGAATAAACTCTGGACAACGTCCGTGAAGAGAAGAGCACAGTTAACATTTACCAAATGTGGACAAACATAAAACCCTCACAGAAGAAGTCAGATCTGCGGTCTTTGAATTTGGCAGCACGCAGCAGCACTTAATCTTCATCTATCAGAGGCTGGAAGCATGAGAGCACCTGAACTGCAGAAGGCTTAAGTTTGATCAGGAAGCCTCTGTCATTCTTGTGTCTCGTGACACCGACGCCCTCTGACACTTACTTGACCGGTTTAGGTGCTCTGTCTGTCTTTCAATAGCTGCAGATTGCTGAGTAATACATTAAATACATTATACATTTTTATCATAATCCAAACAGTCATTTAATAAGTACCTGTTCTCACACTCACACACACACACACACACACACACACACACACACACACACACACACACACACACAACACACACACACACACACACACACACACACACACACACACACACACTGTTCTTCAGGCTCAGGTACATTTCATCCTGGCATGAGGGGTGAGAATCTGAGTACCTGACCCAAAACAAGTGTACGGGCAGCACTTTCTAGTCCACCTTACCTCTGGGCTGGGTCCTCCTAACTTTGCTATGATGGCTCAGAATTTCATTGATTGAAGCTAACAGATCCACAGGGCCAGAGAGCAGTCTGATAACATGAGCACCACACATGCTGTGTCTTTAGTTAACCACACAAAATGCAAACGTCTTCTCATCTTGTCACTTTTTACATTTTTTATACACGTTTTATATCACACTTCTCATTTGCATTGGTGTCACAGAACTGAATAAATGAATGTCAAGTGGCAGGTCAACAGTCCTCCCCTGGCACAACCGACTAACATGACATGAGCAGAAATTGCCATAAATGAATAACATAAGCAAACGTCAGGCTGCAGAGCAACATCTAGAAATTCACACCACCCTTCTATGTTAGCTGAGCAATTGAAACTAAGGGCAAGTGAACAGACACAACACAGACTAAAATGTTTGCAGCTCTTTTATGATCATTGTGGTAACAAATATTTAACTTGATATTGTACCTGAACTTTCTTAATAGTGTATAATAGGGATGTGACTGTCTCAACATGTTATGCTAATGCTAAATGGTGAATGGTATTATCAGGATTTTCATCAAACTTTCCTCAAATACTTGAAATGATAGTGTGGAGTGAAATAACACCACTGTGTTTGCCTTAAAATCAACCTACAGTGAGGTGCAAGTTCCAACAGAACGTAAATGCTGCGTAGTTGTGTAGCGCCTTTCTAGTCTTTTCGACCACTCGCTGTTTTTACACTACATCTGCACTCACCACTCACACACTGAGGCTAAGTGCTCAAACAGAAACTGACATTCACACACATTCATACGCTGGCAGAACAGCCACCAGGGGCAATTCGGGGTTCAGTGTCTTGCCCAAGGACACTTCGACATGCAGCCTGGATGAGCCGGGGATTGAACCGCCGACCTTCTGAACAACGGGCAACCCGGTCTAACTCCTTAGCGCAGAAACGAACTGAATTTTAAAAAAGGCACTTCTAGTCATTTTTAACCAGCAATATAAAGCTTGGCTCTTAACACTTAACTGTTCTTCAGCAGGACAGGACTCAAGAACTCAAGTACATCAGGTTCTGGTCCTTGTGAGAGAGCTCAGTCTTTCTGCCCCTATTCAGCGTTCCACCTGTTTCTCCCCCGACTGCTAGCAAAAAAAACATCTCACATTCTCGTGAAGATGTCAATAATTCGTTGTGTTTTTTCCTCTTTTACAACTGTCTCTGTGCTATTAGGTCCTCTGGAATATAACCCCCCCCCCACACACACACACACACACACACAGATTTGGGGTTAAGCCTCGGGCTAGTTACAAATACAACAGGAACCTATCTACATCCAATTTTGGAGAACACTACTGGAATACCACATGAACATTATCATCAGGAGCATTTTAATACACATCTGTATTGCAGACCCATTCCACTTGTGGACTAAATAAGGAATTTGTTCAAAACACAGCCGGCCTCTTATGACTGTGCAGTGTATCTTGTTGCAGATTGCGGGGTCATTTTAGTATACAGTAGGAGCTTTATTTATTTCACGAAAGGTCCTAAAAGCCGATGTATCATTACTGGCCTGATATACAAAGTCTGCAGTGTCTCAGTTCCTCCTCAGCAGGCCTTCAGCTGGGGCTTTCCACATCCAGCCCTGTGTTTGCCCCGGAGACGTGGGCACCCACAGAATCCCCATCTGTGTTACACCAGTCTGCCTCGTAGGCACTAAAAGGCACGCTGTCTACAAAGAACAAAACACAGGCACAAGCTCGCACACACACGTTTACTATTACAATATTTACTGTACCAGGCTTAACAGAACCTTCATCGCTTGCTTTCACTCACCATGTGATTATCTGTCACAGACAAAAGATGTATTTCACTAAAAACAAGTTACTCAACTTCCTTTATTAGATAAAATAAAATAGTGATGACAAATGATTGCACACTAGATTTAGACTATGCATTGGCAAAGTCAGTGTGAATCAGTTAAATGACTACAGGCAGAATAACTACTTCCTGCAGAGACATATTGATGCTGAAAAGCGGTAAATGAGGAAATGCTATCCAGGGATCTTTGTTTTGGACAATGACGTCAACAGCAACTTTTTTTTTACAATTCTGATTGGTTGCATTCATGTCCTGCAGTAAGGTGCCCACTGTAGACTCTCTTCCATTAGGTCTTCACTTGCACGGCCTTCTCCTGTTTACCGGCACTGCCTTGCCTCATTTGATCATCATTTGGCAAACAGAGTTTCATATGACAAAGATAACCAGCTAACCATGCTAGCATCAGACACGGTGTCTTTAGTCATATTTTAGTATTCGTCAGGAGCACTTTCTGTCGTTGCATGTGGAAGAGAAGTCTTTAACAATGGCTGCGATGCATTTGATCTGATTATTGATTAATTGTTTTTATACTTTTTCAAGCAAAATCACCTAACATCACCTAGCTCCAGCTTCTCACTTGTAAGCATATGCTCCTTTTCTTTGTCTTGTCGGCTCATAATCTCAATATTGTGTTGTGGACTGTTGGTCAGACAAAGCAGGCAATGAGAAGACATTTAAACTTTATTTTCATAGTTTTTCGGGCTGTCTGTCGAACACCTGTGCTCACCTGATGTAGTCGTTCTTGCAGAGGATCATGCCCCCTTTGCTGTAGCAGGTGCTGCTGTACTCGCCCAGCTGAGCGTGGCAGCAGGAGCACTTGAGACATTGCGTGTGCCAGTACCGCTCCATGGAGAAAAGCAGGAAGCGGTCTGCTATTCGACCTCCGCATCCTGCGCATGACCTGCCGGCTGTCCCCCCGCCACCGCCCATCACTGCCACTGTGGGCGCCTCCACCCTGCTGTTCACCATACTGTAGAAACCTGAAGACAGGGCGGGAGGTAAAGGAGAGAGGACAAGCAGTTGAAGCAGGACAGTAGAAACATGGCATCTGTGAACTGCGCTCTGAAATTAAAGTCTCTATCCACCCCTGAAACTAGTGTAGTTCCTGCAAATACGTAACCCCCATCATGGCTTTGTTTTTCCCTTGCTACACTGGAATGATGGAAGACTTTCACCACCAAGTTCTAATCAGTCCATCCTTGAGTCCAACTAAAAACATCCAAAACTAACTGTGATGGAGACAGAGCAGCCCGACGCAGAGCAGCACGAGTTTCTGTTGGCTGCTCTGAAGCTCTAAGCGCGAGTCCTGATTTTGAGCAAAGTCAGCTAAACTTCTTTTGACGCAGACACAACCTCCTCCTCTGTTTACTCAGCTCTGCCCGCTGAAGAGGAGCCGGGCAGGACAGACGCTCCATGGTGAGCTGGTCTACGATGCACACTTTTAATTTCTGTGTGGAACATCACAGATGAAGCATTAAGATGTGAGACTCAGGTAGGCCATTATAGGAGTTAATGTGGTGCAGCTGCCCTGCAGGTACGCTCTAGGCTATTAATATATTTCTTATGTGCCATAGGTAAGGTGTAAAAAAATACCATGGTTGCATGCATAAGACTAAGGTGCCAATACAATGAATGATTTGTGTCCTGAATAGGGTACAGCCCTAATTAATCAATTCATTGTTTAGTGTTCAAAAAGTCAATAACTGTAGGGGTAATGTTCATCAAGTTCCCAGATCCCAAGCTGACATCTTCAAATGTCTTGTTTACACTGCAAAAGCTGAGCTTTCAAAAACAAGAAAAAAAGCATTAAAATTGGAGAAATATTACTTAAAATAAGCAAAATTATCTGCCAACAGAACAAGAATATTTCACTTGCTAGTTAAGGCCAAGAAAACTTGAAGCAAGTGAAATTCTCTGACATAAAAGCCACCTGCTAAGAAGAAATATCCTGTCAGACAAAAAACAAGTATATTTTGCCTTCAATTAAGATAATTACTCTTACTAAGATTTTAGTTTTTGCAGTGTAGTCTGACTAACAGTCCAAAAACAAAAAAGATTTTCAGTTTACAATGTTATAAAAACAGAAAAGTAACTTCATTTTGGATGTTTGGTATTTTTGTTTGATTTAAAAAAAAACTTATCTAACTTTAATATCCAGGTCACATCAAGGGTCAGACTGTGCCTGTTCTTCAGCGTGACAACTCCCATGTTTCTTTCAGGAAAAACTTTAGAAGGGAACCAACAGTTAATTCAAGTTATCCCAAAATAAATCCATTCCTTGCTGTACATTTAATTTACAGGGAATGTAAAGAAAAGTACAGAGAGAGAGAGACAGGAACACAACCCGTCCTGTGGCTCCTGGCACCAGATCCAATCGATTGGTTTTAGAACTTCCTGGTAGAAAGCCTGGGGCTATTTACTTATAGGGTATGGGAATGTGAAACCCCAACAGGAAAACTAACACACACACACACACACACACACACACACACTCCCATCAGAGACTTACTGTTTTACACCAAACAACTTCAAAGTTGTGTCCAACTCAAACAAAACCACACACGCTCTCTTGGAGCCAACAAATATCTCTTAATTTAACGGCATAATATGTCCCATGATGAGGATCTTTGAAGCGATGCAGCGTTTGGTCTTCCACCAAATGTTGTGGCTGCTCTCTGACAGGATGCAGAGGCCTACACTTTCTGGAAACGTAGTTTATTTGATTCAGCTGCTAATTTCTTCATCATCTTCTCTTTTACACGTCATGAAAACAAAACCCATAACATATAACACATAAACATAAAACCTTTTTAAATTTAAATGGTTAAAAGTAAAGCCAGCACGGCTGCCGGTGGAAACAGTGTAACACACACATGCAACCGTTGCCAACATTTACTGTATTTCTCCTTTCATTATTTTTCCGTTACAAAACTGAACTGATTTCATGCACAGCTGGGAATAATATTGCTTTTGAATCACACTGAGTACAACCACAGCAGTGTGTCCTACTCAGCAATGAGTCAGCAACACTGCCTCTACAGCCGCTTCCATGATTTATAATTAGCGCCAACAACAACATAAAATAATTGCAGGACTAGATTTCATTTTCCAAATGAGCAACAGCAGCACAATTTGTCCTCAAGAGTGTCTAATTTCAGCGAGGGCATGTTTAGCTTTACGACTACCCTTCCCACAAGATTATTTGAGATTGCAGCAGCTGGTCCTCTGCAGTGAAGCAGGCTGCCCTCAATACCCTTGTTTTGTAGGGTAGACACCTGGCTCTAATCAGCCACAGGAACACAATGTTAAGAAGCCCAAGGCTACATTAAAACCACAGACAGCCTCATGCACCGGGACCAAGCCTTCCTATTAGTGAAGGCTTATCCATCATGAGCTGATCTTTGAATGACTTGAAAAAGTCAGTCCACCTATCTATAAGCAGACAATCCAATTCTGAATGTCCCCAGTTTTTTTATTCAGTAGAACAAATCTGTGTTGTCCTATCCATGCAAAACATGTTATTCAACACATTATTCAAAACTTTTTAAGGCTCTTGTTCAGTGCTACTTTTCCTGTAATTCCACCTGTATTGGTGAAAAGGGCCTGAAAATCGTGTCCAATGCCAATTTTCAACACTGTTTTTATTTCTGATACAGTTTTCTGATTTCCCTTTCTGTTCCCAATGTCCCACCTCATTTCAAAAATCCCCCCTGGTGTGGGAGCGTCACTTCTTGGCCCATCTGTGTGACGTGTGTGCTGACTGGAACGCAAGCAGAAAACACTAACCAGGAATCCTAACTGGAAGAGGGCTACAACTCCAAGCAACTGCACTGCGATTAATGTCTTTGTCCTCCCTCATGACAGAGCACAGCTCTGGAAAGGTCATGAATGATCAGTCTGTCCTCCATCTTCACAATTGCTCTATAAACAGCAGAATGCTACAATGCTACATGATATGAAGGTTCTTCTGCCCGTGGGCGTTTTCCGGTCTCCTCTCCAGCTTATGTGATTTGCCACCGCAGCGTGATGTCGGGTTGAGTTTCTCCAGAAGTTGATTCTATTTCAACTTTGTTCTGTTTCAGGGCTGCTGTGTTCTATTTCAAGCATCCTCTGCAGTCCCCACCGCCGCAGCCTAAATGCACTAACCCCATTCATATGAATGGGGGCACTGGCATTTTGCCTGGTTTGGTGTGACGCAGCCTTAAAGATGAACTCACTTTTATTTACTAAAGAATTTACTGCTAAACTTGATTTACCATTTACCATCAACATTTACCCTCAGCCCTACTGGTGTCAGGCTTTCACTTTCATTTTGAGATTTTAGAGTAAAATCCCATTATATTTTTTGTTTTCCTGACTGACTGTTTAGGTGTCACAGTATCCTGAGCTTTATCGGACTACTCCAGCCAGCAAATGTGGCTTCCTAAAGCCAGGATAAGGGCTTATCCGGGTTTGTGAGAACAGGATATGATGTTTACACGAACAAACACATAACTGGGATAGCCCATAATCTCAATCGTAACCCGGATACTAATATACAAAAGTGACCAGAGTGCAGAGCACAAAATATACCCACGTCCCCCAAATTAAAACAAAAAAAATGCATTTGGAGGAGCCACTGAAATGGGACAGCCTTGCCAACCTATTATGAGTAGAAGTGTAACCTAAGAACATTTTATTTCTTTAATTCTGGCAATAAGATTCAAGAATGTTTTGTTAAGTTGATTTTCATAAAGTTAAGAATAGGTTTATTCAGTAAAGCTCAGTCAAATCTGTGGGTTCTTCAAATACATCTGTGCAAAAATCTGAAAGTGTATCAGTATGTTATAATTGTCCTGTTTTTCACTGGCCAGGCTCGACACTTCCGTCTCAGTGAGACCTTCACAACAGATGCAGTGCTTCCTAATTATATACAGGAATGGTAATACTTTCACCACCAATACTGAAGTCATTAATAAATCTTCTGTGGAGCCACCTGGAGTTAGGTGAGGAGTTGCCAACACATACACTTCATGAAGCACGCGCGCAGATCCGGTCTGTTCAAAGTCACTTCAATATCGTTCTCGATACACTCTGGTAGACTTTGCTAAAAAATTAAATAAAAGGATCAACACACAATTTAAGTTCATTCTCTGAAAGCACTGCAGTCGGAAAACTGTTGCTCTAACTCACACACAGGCTCTTTCAATCACCTACTTAAGATCTATCAGTGCCCTAGTGCAACAAATACCACATATCTTTAATTCTACAATTGGCATTAATTGAAGTTAATTATATAATTTCATCACTGGTAAAGCACAAGTGCCACTTTAGTATCAGTGTTGGTAGCATCACTCTAGTAGTGAACTAGTAGGAAGTAGTGTTTTGATGTCTGGAATATGATTTATTTGACTGACATTCTAGATTTGTTTCCAGTGACATGTAATTTATGTGACATAATTGTATTTATGTGGTGACTTTGTTGTCGTACCACTTTTGATATGCACAGTGTTAACTAATTCTAATTCTTACTTTATTATTTATAAAGATTAAACATGACTTGATTGACTTTAGTCTTGTTACTTGATAAATGCTAATAAATAAAACATTTTGTTTGAGGTAAAACTTGACTTTGGGTAAATTAGATTTCTGACCTACTTGCCAAAAAAATGATTAACGTGAACCTTGAAAGACTATACATCATTTTTGTTGAGTTAGTATGTCAAACTGCCCTGAACACTACACTTCCCATGAGGTTTAGAGAATCCCCTGGTCAGAGCTGTGATATCAGAGTACTGGCATATCTAGAGCAACCAGGGCCAAAACATCACACTGAATGATACTGAATAAGTAAGTCTAAAAGTGAACTGAATCATGTTGCTGAATTTATCATTAAGCCCAACCTCTGACTTCATGTGGCAACAGACTTTTAAGCAATAAATGTAAGTGCTTATTACGTAACATGAATATAAGACTTTACTGGATTTATACTGAGAACACAGGATGTCTTAATGGTCAATGGTCCTTCTGTTTTTCCTCATGTATTTCCTGTGTTCAGCGCCAGATTCCTTTGGGCCGCACATCACCAGCCGTGAAATCAATTAGTGGGTCGAGTCTGCGTGAATACAACAGCTCCCGCTGAAGTAAAGCGAGAGCAATCTCTGGCTAGGTCAACCAGCTCCTGCGCTACCTTGATGACTCTTTCTACCTTGCAGTTAGTCTCTCTTTTTGTCATTCACGTGCATTTATCACAGGCATCTATGTGGATCCACACATTTCCTCGGGGTATTTCGCAGGTGGTCAAGCTTAGAGGAAGTGATTCCAGTTTCTCTCTCAAGCTCTCTTTTTTTTATTCTTCACACAACTAATTCTGCCAGTTCTGTCTGTCCAACCATGGGCCAGCCTATGAATGCTTTAAAAGAGAGACTGTCAATTCACCGTGTCTCGGCCTCTCTCTATGACAGCATTCAAGTGTGGCTATTCTGGACACTTTGCCTTTATTTAAATGTGGTCAGACAACCCAACGCTCCAGGTAAAGTTCTGTTCTGCTACAATAAAAAATACCCTTAAAATGTTCAGGGCAAGGCTAGGATTTATATACAGAACATTATAATATTATCAGTGACTTTATAGGCTGAATAAATGAATAAATACCATTTTATTCAGTTAGGAGAAAATAAATGTTTGTGTGACGTATGTGCTGTTTAAAATTCATCACTCCCCTGGCACATACTCAGTAAATTGACCTGTTGTCTTTACTAGATAGCCTACTTGTACCCTCCTCACCCAAAACATAGGCTAGTAAATAAGCAACTACTTCTTCTGCCCTGGTAATAAACTGACTGATAGAGCAGTCAATAAAAACAGGAGCTACTAAAGAGAAACATAGTTCCACTGCAGTCTGGAGCCCCTTGCAGTCTGAGGTTGACCGAGCCAATAATGGCTCATTGTCCCCAAACTGAATGCGATTGCCTGATGCCTCTCAACACTGTAGGCTCTTACACTATGAATAACTATTGTGTTGAAATGTAGTCCTGGACTCCATGACAACCGTAACATCTTAATTCATGTGAAAAGGCAGGCATTTCAGGGTAGAATATCTATTTTCTTAACAAGCCTATTCCTGGACTAAGGCTTGTTGAATCAGAGGTCATGTCAGACCAGGGCATTGTGTGACACTCTAAACCTTTTAGTATGAGCGATCCTGTAGAATTGCTCTACCTAATAGATTAAATTATCAAGTTGAATAAATAATTATAGTATCTCTGACCCTTTATGCATGCAGGGGTATAAAAAAATTATGCTTTAAAATATGTTCAAAGGCTCGACTTGCCAGCCATCACACACTGGTCTACTGTTTCCCTGACATTTAGGTTGGAATTTAGGCAAGATTTGTGGCAATTTACAACCCAATTTACAACACGCACCTCTTCATTGGACAAGTCGTTTTACTTCTTTAGGTTATATTACTCCCCTTAATTTTTTCATCTACAGTACATACACTTATTAAATCGTGGATCCCCAACACACACACACACACACACACACACACACACACACACACACACACACACACAACACACACACACACACACACACCACCCCTCATCTGATATAATTAACAAATAACCTCAGCTCACATAAGTCTGGGGAAAGCTACTAAGTAAGCATGAGCGAAGGCAGCAGGGACTCCACAGTCTCCAGTAATTTAATGGTCAGGCTGGCACCACACTGAGGCAGATTGGGTTTCCTTCTCCTGAGAAAGACATGCTGTTTCATTAACACGGGTCTCTATTTAATCAACACCAAGGGCACGAGGTCCTGTGGCAAAAGTGTTCTCTTGCAGAAGCCTGCTAGAGTTGCAGTCAAGTTATAAAGACGCCTTTTCAGGGCTGCACAGACACAGGCTGCATGCACAATTTCTTCACGTCTTCAAAATTAAAAGGGAAGTCAGTACGCTGGCAGATCTGCAGTATAGGCACAAACACTGAGGAACATCTTATTTCACTATATTTTCATCCAGCTACTACTACTAATATAATTACTACTATTAGTTAGCATTGTTATCATTTTAGTACAGTTGTTAATGTTTAATAATGAGGACCGTGTGGACTCAACCAATATTAAAACTAGCCTACGGTTAGCTCAGGAGAAAAAACAGGGACACAAATACCCTAAACAAGTTTCCCTAATGTTAACGCTGAACAAAAAAGGCATTACAAACCAAGTAATTAGTTAGCCGAAGTCGCAGAATTGGAAAAATAAAGCGGTCAGTTTCCGTTGTGTGTGTGTGTGTGTGTGTGTGTTGTGTGTGTGGGGGGGTTAAGGTAAAGTTTTACATGAAGTGCTCTGGGAGAAGGATGTTGGTCTGCTGAGTGAAAGTCCGCTGTAATGACATGTAAGTTAAACAACTCACCTTACTGCTGTGCACTTGGAAGTCGTCGGAGCGAATAACTTAGTTGAAGAAACTGCAGCGGCTTACAGCTTCTCTCGCCGTCAGCTAAAGCACAGGGAAGTGCCAGATGTTGCAGAAAGAGCCGTAAACTCTTCAGCTGCTATAACGTTACTCTCCACGCGCCGGTCTGTAGTGTTAGACAACTCCTCTTCTCTTCTCCCATTTAAAGCTCTCGGACGGACGCCAACAGCTCACTGACCGCCAGTCGCTTCGCTCACCAGTCCCTCCACGGCTGTCTTTGTTCCTGCAGAGCTCTGCGCTCCCGCTGACGGAGAACAGAGGTCTGCAGTCCTTCTAACGGGTCTATAACGTACTCCTCCTCTGACGTTGAAAAGGGGTGTGGCTCCTGGCTCCTGTCAGGATGGACCAAGTAGCGCTCATCCTGCTTTTAGCTGCTACAACAGTGATGATATGTTTCCCTCGCATTAGAATAGTAAAGCACATTTATCACCAAAGCCTGCTTAAAGTGGTGGAAGAAGTATTTAGATGCTTTTAATAAAAGTAGCAATACTACAGTCCTACTTGAGTGAAAGTAGGCTACTTAAAATATAAAAAGTCAAAGAACACATGCAGAAGGGCACTTTCAGAGTGTTCAGAGCCCCCATGGCCCAGAAAGTTTAATATTGTGTTTATTTTATCCACATGAGATATTAATTTGTGTGCAAATTTATCTTGTGCAAGAAGATAAAAAAAATAAAGATTCTGGGCATCAAGCTGTTAGTTTTGTTGCAAGGCAGGTTACAACTTTATCATTCTTACTAGTACATGGTGACCTCACGTAAATTAAAGCATAAGTTAAACATCTCCAACCTGTGTAGCTGAAACCCCCTGTGTGGGGCTGCAGTGTTGCATCATATTTTTAAAGTTGATCATTTTGGATATAAAATCGCAGTTTGTTACTACAGCTGTCAGATAAATAGAGTGAAGTTAAAAGTACACTGTTCCCATTTGATATTTTGTTATATAATGGCATAACATGTTGTAGTGGTGTGTGCTGTTTGTATACAGAGTTGTGGGTTTTGTGCAGTGCGCTTGAACACACCTTTGGGCATCAAACTAGCTCCACCCAGGTCAAGCCCCCTCATTAGCTGAGCTCTATATAAAGCAGCTGTACAATCATGGCTACCTCTTTGCTTCTTCCCTGCCTGTCTGTTGCCACATGGACCTGTAGCTGTCTAGGTAGGTGAGCAAGTATAAAAACCTTGCCTTATGTTGCATTGTCTTTACCCAGTGACTTAGGTGTGTTTTACAGCAGTTTACGGCCGGCCTGTTTGGCAGTGGGGTGATTTCCTGGTTCCCTGTCTGGAGTGGCATGAAGTACTGTTCCTCAAAGCACCCTCTGTAAGGTACGAGAAGCCTAAGGGACCATACGTGGAGGGATACCTAAAGTAGCGGATCACTTTTATAGATTTTTGTTAATATGTATGTGTTTTTAATTGTAGGTGGTCAGCTGCTGTTTTTACCTGGATGAAATTAAGATTTTTAACATGTTCTGCTGACACACTCTGGTTTTAGTGCCCTTCACTGGCATTTCCTAGCGGACTAATTGTACATTTTAGCTACAACCAACTGGTTTTATTGTGTTTTATTCAACGTGTTGCTTTGTTTGTTCTTTTCAGTGGTGCTAGTGGTCGGCGTTTGGTGGAGGCTAGGCACGCTAGTGTGGGTTCCCCTCACGGATTGTAGTGATAACTGCACTGGGGCACGATTTGATAGTGGCACAATTTGCTGTGAACTGGTTGCAGTGATATCATTTGCAGTGAGCACATGCGGTGGGTAAGTGGTGCACCCCTGGAGCACACCCTTAGTTAGACTGCCTCCCCTTAGCTGGCCCTGGCCCATTTTGCTTGTGTTTAATTTAATAACTGGGAGTGTGTTTTGTTAAAAATAAAAAACCTGTTTAAATTGTAATAAATTCATTTTCCATTTCAATTTGATTATTTGTAGTATTCACAACTTTCCTTTCCTGGCACTTCCAGTTAATGTTTATTAATAAATATTATTATTTTGGAGCCACGTCTCTGTCTTACTTACCTGTGTTGCCTTGTTGTAAAGGTTTAGTCAAGAAACATATAGAGAAACAAGTAGAGAAACATATCCTGGGGTGGAAGTCCCCAGGTGGCGTTGTCGGATAGTTTAATTATAGTGGTCTGGCCACAATGTGAATAATTAAGTAAAGTATGCACTCAGTTGTAGCCTACTTAAAGGGACTAAATGTAGGCTACCTGTTGAAAACATACTCTAAAAAAATAGTGGGCAACAAACATATAAGGTCATTCTGCTGCTAGCTACCGTTAGCTAGTTAGCTCAGTTTTAGCTCAGTTAGTCATGCAGCTAACTTAGCAGTCCTATTAGCCAATTGAGTCCAGAATGGGGCGCCTAAAATGTTATTAAGTTATAACATAAGTTATTACCAGCCCACAACCACACAGCATCATTGTTCCACATCTTATGGCGCGTTCGAGACTGGTCGTAACTGGGATATTTCCCAGTTGAAACTTCCGACTTCCGACATCAAAGCGTTCCAGGTGCATGTTGGTGCGTGACGCCGAAAGTGAACGAAAATCATGGGTGACCGTGACAAAGTGAACACACAGTTGCACCCTCAGCAGTGCTTTAGGTGTTAATTAAAAGGATGGCAGTTTAACTGCAACAACTGAAATAAATAGCCCATTACGTTACTAGTTATGTGTACCCCAAGTTGGTAGCCCTGAAGTAAGTCAATGTTGTCCGTTACACTTCCTAATGTTTTGGCATTTTTAACAATAACTTTTATGCAGAAAAGATGACTTTATAAGATTCTTTACTGTAGCCAGCTACCGTATGTGTAAAACATATTTCTACATCAATATACATGCAGAACAAGTTTTACTGCATGATCGTATTTATTATTTTAATTCAAATACATGCAAATATACGTTTTGTTGCCGTTTAGTTTATGGTTTACCATTTGCAAAGTGTGCTTCCATGAGCGCTGACATTGTTTTCTGACGTCATTCAGTTGCTACTCGTGAAGTCGGGGTACAAATTTTTTCTCCGAGTTCACAAGTAGGAAATCCGACTTCAAGTGGCGTTCCGGGGTACTTTTCCTAGTTGGAGGTCGGAAATTTCCCAGTTCCGAGTTGCCGGGAACGCAGCACTACCATCAGGACTAAACGTTGAACTGTTGCCGGTGTTCTGACGATCTATGCTGCCTTGCCGAAAAATGCTTCCATAGCGCTCGGCCCTGCTCTGTTTTCCATTGCAGATTGTAGCTTGTCGTCATAGTGACGCCACACACAACTGCCGTGACGTAATGTTCAATGCGACACACACAGCAGCGATCCACACAGCTCTTAAAATATATACAGTCTACGGTTAAAACGTTTGAATATTCCTCAGAATGTAAAGACAGATAAGCTGTATGAAAACCTTCCAGCTGTGTTTTCCTCTGCCGTTGTTGCTGCAGTGGTCTGTGTGACGGCGGGAGCAGAGGGCTCTGTGAGCGGGCGGCTGGCCGGCCTCACGCGCTCCTCCCGCGGGTCGCCGCAGGCTTCCCCCGCTGCCACTTGCCGAGCTCCTCAACTCCACAAATATTCATCACATTTTTGTTCCACTATCACTTCTCGTAAAACTGTCAATATTCTAAATCTACACAGCTGATTTCTCACCTTAAAACTTCTCAGAAGTGGATTTTGTGATGAAATTCCATATGAAAACCGTAAAATAAACTTCCTGTTGCTGCCTCTGTCTGGTGCAATGATGATGCAGTGAATAGTGAATATTCTCTCTGATCAGCAGTCTGTTGTGTTTTCACGTTACATTTTAGTTTCCCTCAGATCACTTGGAACCTCGACGGAGGTGAGGTGATACTAAAAAAAGTACCTGGAAGCAGGTACAGGTCCAACATTTCTACAATGGAAACCCAAACAAAGGCGAGTCGAGCCAAAGGGCCTCAGCTCAGACTAGCTTGGTTTGAGGGCGTGCCTGACCCCACCAGCCGCTGGGCGAGCTTTATGGCGCGTTTGCATTGTGATGTCATAAGTCAAGGAAGTGAACGGTTGGACTGCAAACTAGCTGTTTTCAAGCGGTTCAGAGCACAGCTTTCTGTGGGAGATGGGAACTCCCTTTTGGGCTGGACTTTGGGCTTTTTCACTTTGCAAACCTGTTACATGCACAAAAAAGATATACAACTCAATAAAGGAGAGGGAAAAAGCCAAAAGGCATAATACCACCCCTTTAATAGGGGGATTATGGGGACTGACCGGGACTGACTGGCTTTAGGGAGCCAGCCTCAAGTGGCCATTTGATGCAGCTGTTGGCACTTTGGCGTTTGTTTCATTTTCCTGACCTGGATGTTGCCATTCGGGGGAGACGTAAGCTATTGTCAGGGTTTGGCAAGTGACTGACAGATTTTAGCCCATTTGCAAGACACAAATGAGCAGAGTTCAGTTAGCAGTATTTATTTAACTTACAAAAACGGAGGCTGTACACAAAATGGTGCAGGTGACATCCAAAAAACAGAATCCATCAAAGACAGCATTTTCCAAAAATAACCAGCAGAAGAATACATCAGGGAACAGAACACTTGGCTGATAATGATGACCGGACACAGACTAACAAAACGGACCACCATTTATAAACAGAGACTAACATGCAGGGTGGGACCAACAGAGGTGAGAGGGATCAGAAAAATCAAACCAAGGCAAACAGGCAGACAGCAACCCAGCATGAATCACGTTTGCACTTCTCGTCCATACTAAAATGGCAAGTCCGAAGACCTAAAACAGAGAAGTTTGAAAATCGGTGCCGACCCCGTTTTTGTTAAAACTCAAGGTATTCTTTCGCCAAATGTTCTGCAACTGCCCAGTTTGAGAGAAAGGCCACTAGATGTGCTTTGTCAGTTGGATGTGTTAAAGCACACGTGGCACACTGCAGACTTTTTATGCTTTGTTGCCTTGTAAACAGTGTTTAGTTTTCTGTCTAACAATGTAACACTCAACGATTAAAGCTGCAGGCAGCGTTGAACGGGCACTCACACCAATGCGCGTGTGGGGAGGAGCAACAGTTGGTACTCTTTACTGACACGGCACTGAAGTAGTCACTGCACTTATCACACATGTGATGTGAGGAAAAGATCTGACAAGGTCAAGGGGTGTCACAGTTAATCAATTCAAACTGGCTGAGTTCTGGATGGGTTATGGGTATGGTCCCAGGAGACTTTTTTTTTGTTAAAGCTTTCGAGCGTTTCGACCAAAAGTACCTGGGACTTTTAAGTCCTCGGATCTCTTTTCAAGGAACTAAACGGTTCCTTCAGCCCACTGTTGTGTACGTTTCCACCGTGGTCAAAGACCTGCGAAGATTAGGCAAATTAACCAGCTGACGTAGCCTACGCCGTACAAAGCGATGCACAGGCATCATTATTTGTAACCACTATCCATGAGTAAAATTTATAAATGAACATCAGATTTGATTGGAATATAACGAAAAACTATAGACCATGCATGACTATAAAAGCAGCTTATTTGTGTGGGAGTATAATGAGAGACACACAATAAAGATCATTTCAAATTTAATAACAAACTGGATAAAGCCATCAATTTCTTAAAAGAACTCCGGCACAGAGAAAGCAACACAAAAATAAAATCGCAACAGCTGAAGCTTAATCACAAGAGCTGCAGAACCTGCTGGCCAGACTCGTCTGTGTCTGTCTCAGCGTCGGAGTACTTTTTAAGCTTTATTACCTGCTGTATACTTGTTTTGGAGAAGAGGAGACGACTTCTGCTCTGTGTAAAAACTTCCTGACTGATGAAAACTTAAAACAACTCCTGACCCAGTATTTAGCATAGCTCCATTAGCTGTTCTCTGTCAACAAACCTGCACGCTGCCTGCTATTTCCGAGCAATACATTTAATACAGATGTACGATGTCAGGCAGACATCAGCGAGACTTGCATGTGATTTCTGACTGTTAATTGTGATTAGAGTTTCAACCAAAGGAACTATACCCCGGAACTATTCAATTCAATTCAATTTTATTTATATAGCGCCAAATCACAACAACAGTTATCTCACAGCGCTTTTCATAAAGAGCAGGTCTAGACCATACTCTGAAGTTATTTACAGAAGCCCAACAATTCCCACCAAGAGCAGCACTAGGCTGACACAGGCAAGGAAAAACTTCCTTTAAGAGGCAGAAACCTCGAGCAGAACCATGGCTCAGGGTGGTGACCATCTGCCTCGACCGGTTGGGGTGAGGGGGAGAGAGAGAGAGAGAGAGCAAGAGAAAGAGAGAGAGAGAGAGCAGAGGGAGGCAACCTACACAGTATACACATAGAGGTACAGACAATAAAGGGGATGGTGCTATAGACTAATTGAAAAATGGTACAGATATTTATAGTAATGTTAATGATAATGATAATAACAGTAATAATAGCAATAGGACTAGTAACAGCAGTTGCAACTGTAGCAGAGGGCGTCGAGCAGGAACACGGGGGCAGCAGGAGACTCCCAACCACAGATCCAGACTCCACAGCTCCAGAGCCAGCAACACCCGCAGGAAGTGACAGGAGGAGGAAGCACACGACCACGGGAGAGGGAGAAAAAATCGAGTTAGTAACATGCAACTAGGAACCTTTGGAGGAACTCACAGCGTTTCCACTGAAGGGACCAGGGTCTAAATTTAGTTCTAGGCTGTTTCTCAATACCGAATTCACCAAGTTCGGACTTCTGTACTTTAAAGCTCGGACTTGGCAAGTTCGGCTCAGGAGTACAAACTCCCAGGAATGGGAGCACACAGTCCGTCATTAGCAAGCTAGCCAGTTGGAATCTCACTTTCCAAACCGCAGTCCACTTAGCAGGGAACTACTGGGCGATCGGAACACACACTAGGGTCTTTTGCTGCGTTCCATTTACCTCGGAAGTCGGAGGTTGGAACTGGAAATGACATCACACCCAAGTTGACTGCGTTCAAGTTAACAAGTCAGAAAACCTCTCTCGGCTAGCCATTGTTTACAAATAGCCAGGTTAGCTATTGATTCGCCGTCGACTCCCTGCATTATGCTGTATTTACTCAAACTAAACACTGTAGCAACACGTCCACTGACAGCTGTTGGACAGCACTTTGTGTACAGACATTTCTATGAGTCATAAGTATACAGAAGTGCTAATAACCAGTATAAACTACAGCTTTCACTAACTGTTGATACCCCGACAGCCATCTTGGATTACGTAGTTGGGGTAGTGCGATTCTCCTGTGTTCCCTTTGAAATTTGGAACTCAGAAATTCAGACTTCCCATGTCAAATGGAACACACCATTTACTGTATTTTACCCTCCAAAAAGTGCCTGCTCGGGGGTAGTACTTTCTGAAAGTACCACTATGGATGGGGGGGGGTCCCTCAGGTGGAATGGAGTTCCTCCAAAAGGTTCCTAGTTCCAGGGAATAGTTCCTTTGGTCAAAACGCAGCTTTAGAAATGATACATCTCCCACATTTTGGCCATCTAGGTGAAACGTACTGCTGAGGGGGCTACTTTCAGTGGGCTGAAATTTCATTGTTCGTACTACTGAGACCCCCCCCCCCCCCAAACCATATCAGACAACAAAAAACTCCACTTTTCATGACGTTTTTAAGCATCCTCAGCCCCTCAAAAAGCTTCCTGTTTCATGGCTAATAATGACTCACCACGAAAACACACAAGGCAATATAATATCATCGAGGGCTTTTCTGCCAATTTTTGAGAAGATCAGCTCTACCTGCTAGGAAGACTACATCAAAGTATAAAACATGTAATTTACTGATACTAGTAGGTGGCTCTATGACTATGTCTGAATGTTGGCATGTTGTTGTCTTCTGGATGGAACTCAAACGAATCAAACACGTCCAGTTTGGGACTTTCTTTTTCATGGCAAAGCATCAAAAATCATGCCATGGAATGAATCTAATTAATCACAAATAGCTTTCCAATTTAGCATTGCTGATGTGTTTAGATTGCACTGCCCAAATTTGAAGTCCATCATATTGATTCTCTAGGAGTATGGAGCCTGTAAATGGTAAAAAAAACAACAACTTCCCATTCAATTCAACATGGTTGACTTACTGTTGGGTTTGGGGTATGGCTCTAAAAGGCTTTAAGTCTAGGGATGATACATCTGCTTCCAGAATTCATATGCCGAAGTGAAATGTACCGCCCGTGAAATTGTGTAGGGGGCGCTATAGAGCCCAATCAATGATTTGCAATTTTCGCCAATCCTGATGTGTGTGCAAAATGTTTTAGCCATCCTAAACCACTCAAAAGCAGGTTTTAAGAGCAGTTGGTGCCCTGGCACTTTTGTGCTTGGGCTCTAATACCATAATATCAGATTGAAGTTAAAGTTCACTACAAATTTTCTATAAATAAGCCTACATACACACATCTTCAGGATTCAGGATTCACTAGTGTTTTTAGGGTTGCAGTGCAGCTGGACTTTTTTAGCTGAAGGGGGGCTCAGGGGAAAGCTGTTCTAACCACACTGTCAGTTCCCCGTCAGCACCTTTAATTATGTGGTTATTTATGGTTTCTTGCCTTTTGTGGTCTAACTAAGCCAATAGCCTGAACCACAGTCATACATCACACCTGCAGAGATCTGTAATAAGCACAACAGAGTTTAATGTCTTGGGTAGTGCTGCTCAGGGATCCAGAGTCTCAGAGGTTATGTTAACAGTATTAGTAACCAGAATATGCTTATATGTGAAGACACTGGGGAAGCAATCTGTTTATCTAATGGGCAGGAATAATAAAGCACATGCCAAACTGACTGTTATTTGCTCTATTAAGGTGTGTTGTGGCTTAAAAGCAAACCCAAACACATGTGCCTGTGTTAGTTCACTCAGCTGTAAAAGGGTGGAGGCTACTTACACTTCTACTTAATTCAATTAAAATCAGCTTTATTGGGATGAATGTGTAACAACAATATTGCCAAAGTATCATTCCAGCTACATAAGAACAATCAACCACATACATTTCATTAAACAAGTAATTAAAATGTAAAGTAATTAAAGCAATGTGTGTGTGTTAAAATATATATATATATACACACACACACATATATATATATATATATATATATATATATATATATATATATATATATATATATATATATATATATATATATATATATATATATATATATATATATAAAATCCCCTCTCACCCCTATGTGGGGTGGTATGTGTCATCCTCAAGCTCGGGTCCTCTACCAGAGGCCTGGGAGTTTGAGGGTTCTGCAGTATCTTAGCTGTTCCTAGGACTGCACTCTTCTGGACAGAGACCTCTGATGTTTTACCTGGAATCTGCTGTAGCCACTCTCCCAGTTTGGGGGTCACAGCCCCCAGTGCTCCGATTACCACTGGCACTGGTATGCTCTATGCTCACATGGACTAGAGCATATATATATATATATATATGTGTGTGTTTGTTAAAAATATATATATTAAACATTAGTAAATAAATAGATAATACTGTAACTGTGTGTGTGTTAATAGACAAAAAATGTAATTGATTAAAAAAAAAAAATATATTTTTTTTTACACTCACCAGCCATTTTATTAGGTACACCTTACTTGAACCTGGTTGGACCCCTTTGCCTTCTAACTGCCTAATTCTTGGTGGCCATACTTTCAACAAGCTGCTGGAAACATTCCTCAGAGACTTTGGTCCATGTTGACATGATAGCATCACACAGCTGCTGCAGATTTGTCGGCTGCACATCTATGACGAGAACCACATCCCAAAGCTGCTCTGTTGGATTGAGATCTGGTGACTGTGGAGGCCTCTGGAGTTCAGTGAACTCATCGTCATGTTCAAGAAACCAGTTTGAGATGATTTGAGCTTTGTGACATGGAGCATTATCCTGCTGGAAGGAGCCATCAGAAGATGGTACACTGTGGTCAGAATGGACATGGTCAGTAACAAGACTCAGGTAGGCTGATGTGTTTAAAAGATGCTTAGTTGGTACTAAGGGGCCCAAAGTAGGCTAAGAAAATACCCCCCACACCATTACACCATCAGCAGCAGCCTGAACTGCAGATACAAGGCAGGATGGATCCACATGCTCTCATGTTATTCTGACCCTACCATCTGAATGTCACAGCTGAAATGGACTCATCAGACCAGATAAAGTGTTTCCAGTCTTCTGTTGTCCAGTTTTGGTGAGCCTGTGTGAACTGTAGCCTCAGTTTCCTGATCTTAGCTGACAGGAGTGGAACCCAGTCTTCTGCTGCTGTAGCCCGGCTGCTTCAAGGTTGGACCATGTTGTACGTTCACAGATTGTTTTCTGTATACCTCACCTGTAACCAGTGGTTATTTGAGTTACTGTTTCTTTTCTGTCATCTGGGACCAGTCTGCCCATTCTCCTCTGACATCAACGAGGCATTTTCGTCCACACATCACTGGATATTTCCTCTTTTTCAGACTGTTCTCTGTAAACCCTAGAGATGGCTGTGTGTGAAGATCCCAGCAGATCAGCAGTTTCTGAAATACTCAGAGCAGCCCGTCTGGCACCAACAACTATGCCACGTTCAAAGTCACTTAAATCTCCTTTCTGATGCTCAGTTTGAACTTCAAAAAGTTGTCTTGACCATGACTACACACCTAAATGCACTGAGTCGCTGCCATGTGATTGGCTGATTACCTATTTGGGTTAACAAGCAATTGAACAGGTGTACCTAATAAAGTGGCGGTGCATGTATATCTATGGACATACCACATATTTCCTACCTTGCCCTTGGCTTTTCCAACAAAAATGTATGATAAAAGTGTGACCTCTGGTGGACAAACTGCCAACATGAAAGATTGAATGCCTTACAGAAAAAAAAGTACAACATGAAGTAGAACATGTGTGAGGCATTAATTAAGGCTGTGTCTTAGGAGGTAGAGCGGGTTGGCCGTTAATTGGAAAGTCGGCGGTTCAATCCCCGGCTCAATTCAATTCAATTTTGCTTTATTGGCATGACTGTTGAACAATATTGCCAAGCATCATACATATAACATAACAATCATCCCAATACATATAAAATATCAATCACCCCCATACATTTCATTAAAGAATTCGAGCATAAACTAATCAAAGTATCTGTGTTTGTGTTAAAAAAGAAATATGTATATATTAAAAAATAAAATAAATAAATAAAACAGTGTGTGTGTTATAAATACTAAAAATAGAATAAACAAAACAGTAGATGTGCGTGTGTGTTACAAAAAACAAAACAGAAACAAAAAAAACTAAAAACATAAACAAATAAATTAAACAGTAAGCGTGTGTGTGTGTGTGTGTGTTAAAAAAAGTATAAAGTTAAAGCAAAATAAATAAATAAAACGGTAAGCGTGTGTGTGTGTTAAAAATAAAAATATCTAAAAAAGAATTAAATTAAAATAAATAAATGAAACAGTAGAATGTGTGTGTGTGTGTATTTAGTTATATTAATAGATTTAAAAAAAATCAAGTATAAAATGTAAAACAAAAGAATTAATAAAATACCAAACAATTAAAGTAATAATTCTTTTTTTTTTTTTTTTTTTTAATTTGTACAATTATTTATCAGTCTGAGGTTCCACTGGTTGTCCTCACTTCATGGCATGTGGAGACATAATTTGCAGCAATTATTTGACATTTGGGCATTTCTCCCAGTAAATAGGGGAGCTTCTGTGTGTCTGATAGGGATTCGAATTCGGGGTATATTTGGGCAATGTTTGCAAAGTGTTTTTCTCTTAGTGGTTCATATTTGGGGCATGAGGTTAGAAAGTGTACCTCTGTCTCTACCTGTCCTGTGTCACACTGGGAGCAGAGTCTGTCCTCCTGTGGTAGCCAGCTCTGTCTGTGGCGACCCTTTTCTATGGCCAGGCTGTGTTCACTCAGCCTGTATATTGTCATAATTTTTCTTAGTTTAGGACATTTTATTGTACTTAGGTAATCTGCCTGTGTGAATTCTCTTTTTAGGGTCAGATAACATTGTGATTTACTTTGTGTTTTGGTTGTTTCTTTCCAGTATTCAATATATTTTTCTTTCTCCTTGTTACTAATTTGGTTTGGTCTGTTTGAGTTGGTGTTGCTGTCCTGAGGCTGTTGGGGACTTGTTACTGCAGAGAGCCTCAGGACCAGCTGGCTGAGGGGACTCTTCTCTGGTTTCAGCTCCTGGTATGTTAGGGCTTTGTGATGGTATGTCTGGGGGTTAACTGATTTTAAGTGGTTGTAAAATTTAAGTGATCTTTTCTGTATTTTTAGTAAGAGGGGGTATTGGCCAAGCTCTGCTCTGCACAGGTTATTTGGTGTTTTTCTCTGCACCTGCAGGATGCTCTTACAGAACTCAGTATGGAAAGATTCTATGATTGTTTTGTCCCATTTGTCAAATTCATTATTAAGTTTTGGCCCCCAAATTTCGCTACCATATAGAATTATTGGTTCTAGTACAAATTGGAAAATTTTAAGCCAGATTTCAATTGGAATATATATTTTAATGTTTCTTTTTATTGCATAGAAAGCTCTCCTTGCTTTGTCCCTCAGATCTTTCACAGCCATGTTGAAGTTCCCTGTGTATGTAATGTTGAGGCCAAGGTAAGTATAGTTTTTTGTATGTTGTAATTTAGTGGTGTCTAAATAAAAATTGTGTGAAATCTGATTTCTGTGTTGTTTCTGAAAGATCATTATCTTAGTCTTTGCTGTGCGGCTCCCCTAGGCTGCATGTTAAAGTGTCCTTGGGCAATATACTGAACCCCGAAGTGCCCCTGGCGGCTATTCTGCCAGTGTACGAATGTGTATGAATGGTGAATGTAGATGTAGTGTAAAAGCGCTTTGAGTGGTTGAAAAAACTACAAAGGCGCTGTACAAATACAAAGCATTTACAAGTTGTGTATCTTATCATCGGCAATGTATTTTTTATTTGCACCTCTTTTACTAAAACTTTAATTTTCTCTTTCCAGGAAGAAACACTGCACTAGGGAGTTCTTTGCCCGTTAAATTATGTTTGTGATGTTTAAACCGCACTGATTTAGACTTTTCAGATCCTTTTATTGATTTTATTTCTAAAATGATCAGCGAATAATATAGTGACTTACTCAGATCCTCTTGGAAACAGTGAGAAACATATTTAGATATCTAATATTGTAATTCTTCCCGTGTACGCTGCTCGGCTCACCTGTCAGCAGTACCAGGGTCCCTTTTAAAGGCAGCGGTCAGTGTGGTGTGTAGTGGGGCAGGCAGGTTTGAGTGGAGACGCTACTGCTAGAGGTGGGAAGACTGGACACTTTGGGGTCAGGATGATGCACACGGGGAGATTACGGGACTTTGTGGAAGCCAGGGATAAATTTGAGCCAAATACTTTTAAAACAATTGTAAACATAAAAACCTGGGGCTTTAAGTTTTCAGTTGAAAAGATTTAGAAAAGGTATATGGAAATAGGTTAGAGACAGTTGAATCATTTAGATTTTTGGGCGTGTATTGGACCAATTTTTTCTTCTTTTTAAAATTTTTTTATAATCCTCTTCAACAAAGAGACTGTTTCACATGCTCACAACAAAGCATGTGCTGGACTGTGTGTTGTCAATCTGATTGGTCCACATCCTTCAACCTATCGCCTTTTTGATTCCCAGGCAGAGGAAATTCGTGCGCTTTCTCATTCAGAGGAGACCTTTTACACATTTTCTGATGGCTATTTTGGAACCATGGAACCTCAAAATCAACTGTTAAATAAATTTGAGAGCGCACAGAGATAATCACCTAACTAGAAGAGTGCCACAGGCTGCCGGTGTAACACCAAAATCTGTGAACTATCAGATTCTGTGACTACACCCAAACGACGATGTTTTCCTAACCATAACCAAGTCATTTTAGAGCCTAAACCCAACCAAGTACTTTCGGTGCCTAAACCCAATCAAGCTGCAGCCGCTTCACATCGTCAACAAAGCCTCTGGCGCTTAACTTCCCATTTGGTCACGGAATCTGATAGGTCACACATTTTGGTGTCACACCGGGAAAATCAAGTTTTGGCTGGATAGGATACGCAGCAGCGAGAGATCCTGGGAGTGTATGGTACGGTGGTGTGGTCTGTCTACACCCACTGGTGGTATTTTTACTTCAAGTTAAGGCAGAAAAAGGGAAAGTGTAGAATTAGTTAATGAGTTCTATAATTATACTGAAAATAAATACGCTACACAGAGTGTGTACACGTGTTTACAGACGGACCAAACATCCATAATAGAGTTGGTATTGAGAGAAACAGTAGGAAATAGAAAAGAGGAAGTAATGACCAGACTAAGAAGAACATGTAATCTCAACGTGACTCTCCACATCATAGGGAAACAACTAGCAGAAGGCAGAAAGTGTCTAGTTAGCTTTCTGAAGAGGACAGGATAGACACAACAAAGGGATTAATGTGCAATATTATATTCTATTTATATCATTATAGCCTACTATTTCTTATGCCTTGTTACGTGAGCAGCTGTGACGAAACAATTTTCTGACAGGGAAAATCGGAGACTGTGGACACTGCAGGAGTTAACCAACTCCAGAAGATGGCAGTAATGCAAGCTGCCGTTAAACCTCAAAGAAGAAGAAGAAGAAGAGGCATCAGCTGGACGCATATCAGGACTATTGCTGTATTTCTCTTATATTTATGAAATAACGTCAATAAAGTAACGTAGAATATCGGATTCCGCTCTGTTTTTGACGAGTGCCTTCGGCCAGTCACTAACTAACGTTAAATGTTTACGTTCAATGTTAGCAAACAGCGGAACTCCCCCTGTATTTTTTCTCAGCTAAACTAACGTAACGTTAAACGTTACTGAAAAGGGTGAGGAGCAGTGAAACAACATCGACACACAGCCCGTGAGTATGACACCCAACGTTAGTGTTTTTAATGCTTTGTTAGGCTCGTGTTTTCTAAACGTAACGCAGGTTGTCACGGTGAAGCTAACATCATCAACCCTGACATTAACATGAAGCTAGTTGTGTGTGAAGTGAGTCACGGCGAGATTCATGTTGTTGCTGTTAAGATGAACGTTAGCATAGGTGGCTTTATAGCGTTTTTAATCAAACTGTAGCTAGTTTGGTCACCTTTTGGTAACAGTTGCGCTTACGTTAGTGACGTTGACTCTGTAATTTACGGTAAGTCTCCACACCCACTGGGCCCAGTGTATCCACTGAAGTATCTGAAATCTGGAAGTAAATGGAATGGTTCTGTTAACTAAAGTAATGACAACAAAGTAAGATAAGATTTGGGGTCTCAGTAACTTCACTACAAATGTCAATAAAATTGATGAATCAAAAGTCCAACTGAAAAGATAAATTAGTGAAATGGGCTGAAAACCCGTCACATATTCCCTTCTCCCTTCAACCTGCCAAAAGGTTTGGTTTTTCTTTTGGTCTTTATTTCAGGCACAATGCCCTGAACCTCCACCAACACCATATATATAGGGCAATATAAGAAACCTGAGCAAACAACAGTGAAATGATAAAACTGTGAAAATGGACAAAGAGTGTATAAATTGTAATGTTTTCAATAAACTGTTAATGAGGTAATAGGAATAATTATCCATTAGTTTGTTAAATAACACATTTAAATCATTTAAAGCTGTACTTAATAAAGATTTTATAATAAGAATGGATCAAATTACTGCGTATACTAATGTGATAAAGGCATCAGTCAAGAGTCCAAACTAACATACATTTCCCCAGAGCCCTGCAGAGATTTTTGTGCCACTTGTAGCTAATTATCATGGTTGGACCTCTGTCTCCGCTCTTATCAACTTAATTGCCAGTTTCAGGTAAAAATATAAACTGACTGTACACTGCCTGCCCAGCACCATAGACACAGAAGGTTTGCCACTAGCAGGATAACATAATGGAGCATTAACCTGCTGAAGAGCCAGAAATGATCTCAGGGATGGGTGGAGACAGGAAACAGATTAAATATTGGACTTCCATTAGGTGGCTGGAAACACGACTTCAAACCAATGCTTTTTTTTTTTGTTTTTACGTATTCAGGGGAGAATTTCACAGCAGTGCTCTCTGATCACATTTACACAGTTAAACATTCACCTGAAGGCTGTCCAGTACAACCACAGTTGCTGTGGTCTGCTGACCACTGAGCAGCTCCACTGGAGCAGTTTTGGTTGAAGGCCTTGCTTTTCACTTTCCCCACCCAGGTTTGTCCTGCCGTTCCGGGAGATTGAACCAACAACCCTCCGGTCACAAGCTTGCTTCTCTAATGCTTTTGCTGAGTGTGTGCATAGACAATGGAGGGTTAATGATATTACCATAAAAACTTTTAGAATTACGTGTCAGTGTTTTCTGCTTGTTCTACTGCTAGCAAGTGGCCAAAAAAACAAATGAAATGAGCTTTTACCTGTATAATTTCCACATTTAATTATAGTTTTGAATCCTCATGTAGTGTGTTGTGGAATATTTTAAAGCATTATTGCAATATGAACTCAAGCCATATCGCTTCATCTTATCAGCCCACAGTAGCACAGTTTTCTTACTTTTTGTACAGGCAGTGTTGTCAGTGTTTTCCAACCGGTCCACCAGTCCTGTGGAGCAGCTCTTGTTGTAGCGGAGGGGCAGGAGGGAATCCCAGCAGGCAGAGAGACAACTGGACAGGCAGGACTCAGGATGCCTCTGTTCTTCAGAAAGAGGAAACCCAGCGAGGACTCCCAGAAGAGACTGGAATATCAGCTGTGCCGGGTAAGAAGAATGTGAGATGTGTGTTACATCAACAACCTCCATGATTTCACTCAGACAACCTGACGCCATATTTGCGTGATTATCAGTAGGAGGCTGTTTTTTTCCGACATTCTATTTGCTCTCCAAAATAAAGAATACATATTCCAAACAACCCCAAAAATGTTTGTTGTGCTGCAGTCTAAGGAAGCAGGTGCAGATGACATCCTGGACCTCTCGGCTTGTGAGCTCTCAGAGGTAAGTTACTGTCAGCAGGTGTGGAGAAAGCTTCCCTGGTCAACTTCGCTTGCTGTGTTTTTAGAAGGTATTATTAAGTTACCTTGAGGGAACAGGTCAGCAACCTTATTTATTTCCTTTTCCTTCTGAGAGCAAGATGGGGAAAATGTCTCTCTCAATATCAATCTCATGTCTGTATGTTAAGGCCAGTGTTCAATTCAGTTCTATTTATATAGCACCATCATAACAGCAGGTCAGGACTGTACTGTAATATTATTTACAGAGACCCAACAGTTCCCATCATGAGCAAGCACTTGGGGGACATAGGTAATGCTCTTGTCTATGGATATTGGCTTAACAGGTTTTAACCATTGTTTACCTTTCACTTTATACATTAGTCATTACAGAAGCAACTGCTCATGAAATTCTGTATTAGTGTGTGGATAGCGCTGCAGGTGATGACACATTGTCTCTTTCTGCCACAGGTTCCCTCGAGTGCCTTTTCCATTTGCAAGGTTCTACAGAAAAAGGTAAGAATGCAACATGGAGATGAATTGTGTCAGGTTTATATCAATGTATTTGCAGGTGCAGAGATTGTTCTGTTCTATCTATGTAATAATAGTGTCACTAATACTTACACAACTCCCCTATGTGTGTCTCTGGTTGAGCAGTCAGACATGTCCTCTGTTACTCTCCTGCAGGTCCTTATTCTCCATAACAATGAGCTGAGGTCATTGATGCCCAAAGGGTGTGACATTAGCACCCTTTCCCTAAAGGTAATGTAACCTAGACACAAGCATTATGGGACATTTATACGCCTGTTGCAAGCATGTGGGTTTTAAGCATCCAATCTGATGATGAGAAATGTATGATGGTTTAGCAAAAGACCAGACTTTTAAAAGCTGCGATCAAATGGCTGTTAAACGCCTCATCTCTGACTCCTCTCCTCCTCTGTTCTGCTTCCAAAGGTTTTGGATCTGCATGAGAACAAACTCACCTCACTCCCGGAGGACATTGGGAAGCTGGCGTCACTGCAGGTAAAACCGTTCAGAACTCAACTCGTGGTATAGAGGGAATGAGCGTGAATAAAAGCTACTCATCCTCCATGTGTGTCCATTTGGTGTCCTGTCAGATTTTGAATGTAGAGAAGAACCGTTTGAAGGCCCTGCCAGACTCCATTGGCGATCTGCGGCTTCTTCAGACACTCAATTTGAAGGGTATGATGCTTCCTGCTTCCTACATTTTTCCTCTGTCCGACATGTACAAGTCACATGACATGTTTCCCCATCGCTGTGTGTCTGTACAGGTAACTGTCTAAGTGAGCTGCCATCCTCGTTTGGTTCTCTGAGCAGCCTGCGCACCCTGGACCTGAGTGACAACAACATAGTCCAGCTCCCCAAAGCTCTGGCCTACATCCGCACCCTAGAGGTCTGTGTCTTGGTATTCAAACTTACAGTAAAACTTAGACATGATTTTATACAAACTCTGTGTGTGTGTATGTTTGCTGTGACAGAGCTTTACACTTGATGCGGCGATGATGTCCTACCCACCTGCGTCTGTGTGTACAGAGGGGACGGAGAGCATCCAACGCTTCCTATGCACTGGTGAGGGTTTACTTTGTGAGACTCACTGCTTACACACACTTCTGACTACAACGTAGATTTAGAGATATGTGTCCACAGGCTGATATTGTAAAAAAACTAATAAAACACTTCAGGAGCCACATTGTTGCATTAGAAACACTTCTGTGTAGGTCACTGCTGAGCTGAGAGTCAAAATGCAGTCATAGAGTTAGGCTACACCAGAACCAACTAAGCTGGCTTTGGTCACTGTATTGAACATAGTATCACCAACTGCAGTGGTATGTCTCTTGCGTATATCTTATAGTTGTGAAGCTCAGTGTGGTGGCTCTGGCCATCACTGTCTTGGCAGTGCCTGCCTCAACCAACTCCTGGCTAATCCAAAAATGAGCAAGTAGGTGGCGCTAGCAGGCGGCTCGCAGGAGGCTTGCCGTGACGGCACCCACCTGTCACACCTTATATATTAACACCTTAATATAATTTAAACTGGTGACTTAAATAAAAAGTCACCACCGTACTGTTGTCTTAAATCTACAAAGACCAAAAACAAAGGCTGTAAACTAGTGGTGGGGGTAAAAAAAAATCAATACAGCATAATATTGTGATGTTTTCCTAGGGCTGGACGATACGGCCAAAAATGTTATCACGATAAAAAGTTTCATATCTTTTGATAACGATAAGTAGAGTTTAAAGGCTGATTTTTTGCTCCTCAATGTAAGTTGAAGAAACCTGATGGTTAATTGTGGTTTAAACTCTTCTTAATGGTCAGAACATGACAAACATTTGATTTCAAACAGTGGATCACTTCACAAATCTGAGGGAGGACATTCAAAACGGTTATGATAAAATCTTTTTATGCACGAGGAAAATTAAGTAAAAGCTTTTTTTCTGTCCTTTTTCCTTTTTCAGTCCATTAGTAAAAGAGTTTTCCTTTGGGGACACAATTTAAAGTTGGAAAAAAGTAATAAATTCCAATATAATGCAATATGTCTAAAATCACAATAATATCATATTGTGACTTAAGTATTGTGATAAAATCGTATCGTGGGGCCTCTGGTGATTCCCACCCCTACTGTAAACATGTTCTAAAGTTGGGGCTTTGGGGATTGACTCGTTTTTAGAGACAACCTCAAGCGGGCCATTCAGTGAGCTGCAGTTTTAGGCACTTGACATTGGCTTTATTTTTCAGCCCCCATGGGTTGCCGCTTGCATAAAGCGGAAGCCTGGATTTAAAAAGTGATTTAAGACATAATTGTTGCTGGTGCAGTTCATTCTAGGAGTTTTTGAATTGAATGTAGAGGGGCATGTACTCCTTCAGTGGACGTAAGAGGATGTAAATCACAAAAATGAATGTTGAAAGGAAATTCAAATGTCATTATAGTAGACTGTATTTAAGAATATTGTTGAATTTCTTGGTTGACGTGGGTTCCAGAGCTGGGTGAGGAGTACTGCCCCCCATCCCAGTATCTCCTGCCGGTGCTCGAGAACAACTGCAGCAAACAGAGCTCTGACTGTTTGGATGGCTTAGAGGAGGCCTGGCAGGTACAGTACTAACACACACAACCCTAAACAGGAGTAGAAAGTCATTTTCATGAAATGTAATTCGGTTTAATCGGGCCTTGGTAATTGTTTCTTAAATTGTATTAACTGGCTTCTGTTAATGAAACTGAAAGCGTCATTCAGTCTTTCCTCACTTTCTGTTGCAGAATAAATTCAGTGACTACGAGAAGAGAAAAGTGAGTGACTCGCGCAACACAATCACTGTTAGCTTCGACCTGTCTCTAGGGGCTCCCTGCTGTACACATTTCATTTCCGAGTAGCTGGTGAACATAGCGGAGCATTTAGCTGCTAAAGAAGTGTGTAGAAGTTGTTGGCATCCTTCATAAGAAAACAAGTGCAGATAGTGATACTACTTCCTGATACCAATACCATGGGTATCGACCGATGCTGAGTACCAATCTGATACCAGTGTAAAATGAAAAAGCTTTATTCCTCACACATGACATAAACATTGCTTCCTATCTTAAAACAAAATGCTATGTTACTAACACCCAATCCAGCTATTTGAGCCAGTATTGCACTGATATCAGTATCGGATTGGCGCATCCTTAGAGGTAGCATGTGAATCTCCATACAGAGTGTAAAGCCATGAAGATAATTTGTTCAGAGTCATTGTATTACTTTGATTCTTATTAGTTAGGTTTTATTTATATATCTCTCTGCAGTACAACCTTCTAGCAATGCTTAAAATTTGACAAACATATGTACACATACTGTCTTGTCCTCTCTGTCCTTCAGGAACAGAAGCAGCAAGAGAAGCTGGCCTTCGAGCGGCACCTGGAGGAGAGGCAAAAGGAGCACACCCAGCTCGTACTCATGAATAACTCCCACAAAGAAAACATGCTGAACTCAGTCCGACAGGTACACCGTTTGCTCTCTCGCACCACTGTTCCATAGACATGCATGTTATCGATAATTTGATTGAGCCATGTCTTACCTTGACTAGCAGTTTGTTAGTTTGTCTTCCCTACCCTGTCTGTGGCACTCAGCCCCAAACACAGTTCATCCGGAAGATGTAAATCTTTAAAAACAGCTCACAAATATAATATATTGTTTCATTTTTTTGAAAAGGCAAAATAATTTCCAGCTTGTCACTGGCACTATTTTCAGCAGATGAATCCACAGGTGGCGTTCTAGTGAGAGTATTTGGGGCAGCAGGACAGTGTATGTGGGACTGAGTCAGAATAAACTACAGTGTGTGTTCATGGTGATGAAGGAACATGTGACCCAATGCAGCAGTGAGGCTCCCTGATGTTTTAGTAGTTTCTGCAGAACAGTGGAGATACATCTAGATACATCAGGCTGTGATACACACACACACACACACACACACACACACACACACACACACACACACACACACACACACACACACACACACACACACACACACACAGTACTTGTTAGTAGGGCTGGGCAATAAAACAATAATGATAATTATCACAATATAATTTTCCTCAATAACAATATAATAAATGTTCAATATATCGTCAATAAATATTTGCTTGAGTTCATTTGAATCACAAACAATTATTTCTATTAAAATATTTATTGTGTTGAAAAAGAGGCCTGAAAAAAGATGAACTAAATCATATTTGTTGGAATGTTCTTCCTCAGACTTGTGAAGTGATCCACTGTTTGGCATCAAGCGTTTGTCATATTCTGACCGTAAAGATAAGTTTGACCACATAATTAACCATTTGGTTTCTTCAATTTTCACTCAGGAGCAAATATCAGCCTTTAAACTTGGAAGAACGCAACATAACGTGATAACTATCGATATCGAATGATATGAAATGTTTTCATTGTGATAACATCTAATAATAATACATCTATTTCTATCAATAAGAATCTTAATGGCCAACTTCTAAATAGTTAATGATAAGAATGGCATTCTGAGAAATTGCATCACTAATGAAATGAAGTTGTGGGTTGCATACACTGGCACTGCTACAACCATTGACAGTGACAGGAAACAGCACCCTGTGGGGGTTTATAGCGCCTACTACCAATCTATTCTGTGTATTTTGTATTGATTTCTACTACATAAGTGTGTATAATCTCTGATGTTTAGGAGCAGGTGCGTCTGGAGCAGGGGGTCAGCCAGCAGCAGAGGGCTCAGGAGGCAGAGAGGCTGCTGGTGCTGGAGAAAGTCCGACAAGCTGAAGACAGCATCAGCAGTCGCATCAGCAACATGCTGATGGACAAAAACAGGTAGGCCCTGAAGGAACCGGCTATGTAGAAGGCTTGTACGGAATCACCGTATTCCAGGGTATTCAGAAAGCCCGACTGTATGACTTTCAAAACTGTCACAAATATCAATGCTAATCTTTCCTTTAAACTGATACGGAGATGCTGTATTGAGCTCATGTAGTGTAGCGTGCACCCTCAACGTACCCTGGGAAATCAGCCTGAAACTGCCTGACATCATCTACAACGCAATAACTCCCTTCACTTTACAGCAATTGGCAAACAGCACAAACAGGAGCTTTAGCTGCAGTCTTTACTCACCGACTGTACATTTACTGCTGAACCTCACTGCGCCCCTGCATTCACCTCCCGCTCGCTCACTTTCGTTTAGCCACACACTCGCTATTCTCACCACTGGTTGCGAGTGGTGGGATAATGCTGCAGCACTAGTAAACAAGAAAAATGCTTCTGGCCCTGTTAAGAAGTGTTTTGGATTTAGTCCAAATGATAACGGTGACAACAAGTAGTATTGGGTCGTCCATCAAGAATCTATGGAAGAAGCCTCAGCCATTATTTTATGGGCCATACATGTTTAAACCCAGCAGGACATGTGGAAGTAGGCTTCTTGCATATTAGACACACACGGCACTAGACAGGCTAGGCTAGACAATGTCATACATGCTACAGTGACTTCTATCACCTGTAGCTCAGCTTTTACCTTTTATTTAGTGGACTGTTTGTTTTGCAGCAGAGTTGGTGTGTGGATCTGTGTCACATAATACATGCTTTATTCATGGTGTCCACAGACGAGTCTCAGCTAACTGCACTTTTATCATTTTGAATCTCTCCAGACAGAAAAAAAGTGCAGAGTTTCTTCAAGCCATGGAGGAAAATCGGTAAGTAGAACGAACACAGATCCATTACATCCTAATCTATTACAGCAAAAAAAAACAAAACACATAGCCACATTCATCCAATTGTTTTCCACTTAGCAGACTGAGCCTATTTATAGAGCACTTTCCAAGGAAGATGTTGATGGAAGTTCTTTCCAGGGGGAAGGGAAATAGAAACGCAATGAGAGGACACAGGAGGCTTTAAAACTTCACCATAGAGAAGCAAAGCTTTGGCACAGCATATAGAAGTGGAAAATGGAATTTGAAATGTGATTAGGTGTTATGATAGTCCAGTCTGTAAGAGTGAGTTTGAGTGGTAACCATTCCTTCTTCCCACACTGGCTGTAAAATGATGCATTCATAGCAGGTGTCTTGGTTGGTGGGTACACTGTGGCTTAACCTAACGACCCTGCAGTGCTGTGGCTGCTGGCATAAGGTCATTATCCAATGTTATGTCTGTCTCATAGTGTCCTTTTGGAGATACTTCTTCCTCTAGCTCGTAACTGTCGTCGGTGTAAACGTTGTAAGAAATATCCATCATCTTCAGTTTTAAAGCTAGACGCTGTAAGAGCTAAGAAGCCACAACAGCAGGGGGTTCAGTGAAGTGTCTTTTGGATGGATTACCATAATCTTTGGTTCAGACATTCAAGTTTCCCTCTGAATGAATTCTAATGACTGTAGTGGTCTCATCAATACTCCATACTTCAATACTTTGGTTCATGAACAAATACCAGCAAAACCAATGTCATTCCCATCAGCCTCAGCTGTACTTTTTGTTTAGTACTCATTAGTGAATGTAGAATGCTAACATGCTAATCAAAGATGGAGAACATGGTCATTTCTGACTTTGTCAGAAATGTTCAAATACACTAATGCGTTAAATAGACTGGTTGAGTATGTCCGTGCGATACATTTGGATTTATTCATTTAGCTGACGCTTTTATCCAAAGCGACTCACAGTTGCTATACATGTGAGAGGTCGCACGCCTCTGGAGCAACTAGGGGTTAAGTGTCTTGCTCAGGGACACAATGGTGGAAGGGTCACAGTGGGGGATTGAACCTGGGTCTCTCACACCAAAGGCAGGTGTCTTATCCATTGGGCCACCACAACCCCATTCACACAAAAGATTCACATAAAGTGAACTTGTATAACACTGTAGTATCCTTCTGATGGTATATTTACATTTTACCATGATTTTCAGCTGTCTGCCTGGTTACTGTACGGTTAAGGCAGCAGAGCATTACTTCACATTGTTGTTGTTGCTGACCTCCCCTTCAGGATTCATATGGAGCATCTGGCTGCCATCACACAGGAAGAAGCCAGTTCACTGAGGAAGAGGGACGTGGCAGGTAAGCAACCTGGCTGATGGACGTATAAAGTGTCCTGTGTGTAGAGTCATGGCTGGAGTGGCCCAGTTTTTCACAAACCATGAACCCGAAAAATGCACTTAATTTGCCAGAGAGTTTTTGTTTAATTTTATAAAGCTGACCAAACTAAAATGTAAAGATTAAGCAGATTAAGTATTTACAATCTCTGCAACACCAATCTCTGAAAAAGGTTTATCTTTTGAACCCTATTACAGCAACAAGATTTTCAGAATGACGGTTATTTCATTTCATCCAACACTTATCGTGTTGTTTGGCATTCATTCCCTCACTGCACATTTTCTCTCCCCTCTCTGGGGGTTTTTAGCGGCCATGCAGAAGATGCTGTCAGACAGCTGTGCTATGAGCCTCCTGCAGGAGGCCAGTGACTTTCGCAGACAGAGCCTGGTGTCCGAGGCCTGCAGAAGGTTAAACATGCACACACACACACAAACACGCCCACACCAGGTCCGAGCAGATGGACGTCAACACTGCAAATGCACTGAACAAATCAAAGCTTTGAGAAACACGTTGGGGAACTCGGCGTGTGGTTTCTCTTCCCTTGTCTTACAACAGTATGGAGAGCTTGGACAAGAAGTTTGATAAGATGCTGTCCCTCCAAGTTTTGGACAAATCTAAAGCCATTGCCCACATCTTACAGGAGGTACGTGGTGCCTGGGTATGGCTTATGTAGTTGTGTCTCGAGAGGTTGATGGATGGTTGATTGAAATCCAACTCGCCCTCTGATTGTTCTCTGCAGGAGGAGATGCAGAAAGCAGCGTTCCAGGCCCTGCAGCTGCAGAAAGATGCTGTACACGGCTACATCCGCAACCAGGTCTGTGTGGACAGGTGGAGATGGGTGGGGTGAGGGTCCAACATGTCACTGGTCTTTGTTTTTGGTTTTTTATGAACCCCATAGAAAGGAGCTCACTTCACATGATAAGCTGATCAGTAAAGCATGTAGATTCATGTCTCGGTGCAGTCTAACTAGTTAAACTACTTCAGCAAGCTTCCATAGTTTGCAAGTCATCCCAGTTTAGCTTTTGTTCAGAATCATATTTTCTGTTGTACTACATGTTTATTTTTCCAAAAATAAAATGACAAATAATCCAGTGGAAATGCTCAAGATCTAGAGGGAGTTAAAGTGCCTAATGTGGTCTGCATTCTTAAAATCATACAGCACCCCCAGAAACATGCGTAATCACTATTTACAGGAATAAATGATACGTTTCATTCCTTGGTCTGCATGACTCATTTCACACCACATCACTGGCCTTGTTATAACAGGCCTATATCAGGTAGACGACTGCTAGCTAACACAGAAGTTTTATCCAAGGAAAAGCTGATTTAGTCAAGAGTATATCAGTGTTGTGTTTACAGCCTGTTTTGCTGCTCCAAAGTGATTAATACAGTTTAATATAGGTTTAAGAAAATCACTATTTGGAGATGCAAGTAGTTACACACTGGCTTTTCTCACTGGCTGTTGGGAGAGATACAGTTACGCAGGTAGAGACTGCAGACACAGGGCAGTATCGTCATTTCTATTTCTGTTTTGTGTTTTTTCAGCTGCAGTCTATACATAGATAAATTATTTCACTTATACTCATTACCCTGTGTAATATTACCCACAGACAGATGTTTCCATCCTGACTTCATCCTGCGTTCAGCAGCATGTCCCTTCTCCCTGCTAGCTTCATGTTTGCTTCTTTACTGTCCCCAGATCAAGCTCATAGAGGGTGAATTAATGCAGCTGACTAAATTGGAGATAAAAAGACGCAGTCTGGATGCTGAGAACCTGCAGGTGGGTGTCACCGCCTTCTTTCTTTGCCTTCCCACATTTTTTCCCCTTTCACCTGTTGATTACTATATCATTTCTTTTGATTGTTTTCATGTCATTGCTCCATGGCAACACTTTATCATTGTGAGAGTCAAGAAATGAATCCGAAGTAAAGGATATTAAATAACATGATTTCAATTCAGAGATTAAATTAACCACATCAGAGACAGTGTTTTAGTTTCAACATTTACTGATGAGTGTGATTTATCACTACCGTGTGTGTGTCTCTCTCTCTCTCTCTCTCTCTCTCTCTCTAGGAGGTTCTGGTGGAGCAGCGCACAGCTCTTAGTGATTTGTTGCAACAGCTGCTGAAGCAGAGAGACCAGAGAGAGAAGGAGCTGCGGCAGCTTCTGGTGAGGAAATGGCTTCTTTGACCAGGCCTCAGTGGGCACTCCTCTCTTTCTGTGTCAAGCCGTGTCTCAGGCATTCCTCTGTTACATGTTATGAGGCAGAGATTGATCACATTTGCCTTCTGAAACCTTAAAGCTGTTTCCCCCAGGGGTCAACTGTTCAAGTGAGACCAGCAATCACTTTGTGTTTTCCAGGCGGAGATCGAGCTGAAGTCTGAGTCCAACCAGCAGAACTACTGGATGATCCAGTACCAGAGACTGTTGGATGCCAAGCCCCTGTCACTGCGCATGCAGGTACAGTACAGAGCGGGGAGGACACGCAGAAAAAAATGTGAAAACCAAACTGCGCTGCTGCTAAACTGTAATCTTTATACAGGAAGCGGGCGTGGAGAAAGAGTTAGTCAACCTGTTGTGCAAACTGTCAGCTCAGCACTACCTACCCATCCTGGCTCATCATCGAGTGACCACTGAGGCCCTTTACCACATGAACTCGGCTGACCTCAAGAAGGTCTGTCTGCAACATCAAATGAAAATTGGATGAATGAAATGAACATGAGTGTTTTTACAGCTTGTTGTCCAGCCCCCCAAGTGGGCAAGAAAAATAAATGCAGTATGAGTTATTAATGAATGTACAGAACAATCAGCATTATTCATTTCTTTGTTTTCAGCTGGGCATCAATGAAATAGGAATCCAGAAAGCTCTCCTGAACTGGGCTCGGGAACACCATCTGGAAGGTACATTCCTGTAGTTCTACATTCTATACAAACTGCAACAACCTGGCAATTTGGTGACGTGACTCTGACCTGAGTTTTCAAAGCAAAGAAATCACCTCTGGCCCACGCTGGTCACAAAAATAAGTAACAGCAAACAAAAACAACAAAAGCTGAAACTAACCAACATGGATATGATGATAAGACTGTAAAAACAAGGATGTTGAGTCAAAACAACATCATCTGTCTTTGGCGAGCTCTTAATGTTCAGTTTTGATGAAGTGGTAAATTTAATTCTATGTTTATTACTGAGTTCATAATTAAATATGGCATTATCAGATTTTTACTATGACCTCAGTACTAAAACATATAATTTAATAAACAGCTCTATGACAGTGTCAACAAAAACTGAACATTACAGGCTTCGTGAAGGATAAAACAGACTTTATGGCTGGACAGTTGTTTTGGATTGCATTAGACTGTACAGCTGTAGCTCAGAGTGGCCACTGTGTGTAGATTGTAGGGTGTAGGGATTAAAAGATACGCTCATGTAAATGGTCACATCGTATTTTAAAATGTGACACTGCAGCATGTGCGTCCTAATGCATTCGAAGAACAAAACGCTAAAATGTTTTTTTAAAAAAGTTAGTTCCTGCTGCCTGCTGATGGCTGCAGGGATTTAATGAACTGAAGGAGAAAGTTTCCATACAGTACTGTAAGAATCACTCAGAGACCAACGCAGACGCCTCCACTTTCCTTCTTGCTTCATCACATTAAATGTTCAATACAGAAGAGAACAATAAAAATGAAACAGAAGGGATATTTAACATGTGAGTGCAGGGCTTCCTCAGGTCACAGACGTTTCAGAGCTGAAATCCAAGAAGGAAAAGTGAGGGTTATATTTGAAAATTCTACAAATTGATTAATGTTTAGAAAGCAACAATTTCTTTTTCCAATCTATTTCGAGGGTGTGTATTTGTGTGTTGGGCATTGGAACTCATTCTTCCTTCCTGCTTCTGTAGAGAGCAGTCGTGCTTTTCCTACTCTCTCCCCTCTTATCTTGGCTTGCTCCTATTTTTTTGTCTACTTTTGTCGTGTGGAAACTTTTCTCTTTTGACCACCTGCCTGCTGTTCTCCTGAAACAATCAAAATGGAAATAATCAACTGGTCACTCAGTGCTACTGACAAGATTTTCTCCCAGAAACGTGCCTCACCGGGTGAGCCGGCCTGTCCCAGTGGAACATTCGCTGCAGGCTACGCTCACGATTCGTGGGAGAATTGGCAAGTGGTTTGCTTGGATGTTTTATCTGTGGAGGACATTGAAGATTTATGGATAATTGGAATTTTGTTAGTGGGCTTTCTGATTATCGGCTTTGGAATCTCCCTAATATATTGTAAAGTTGGTAAGACCCGAAAGCTGTCTGGGGAACTTAAAGAGTGCTTTAATGAGGTGAACGAGAAGCTGAAGGTTCTACATCAGAGGGCTGATCAGAACGGTGAACTGTTTCGGAACATGTCAGACCGGTCTGTGGAAGCGCAGAGGAGGATTGACACCATCGGGGCGCAGTCTGGCGAGCTGCTGAGAGTAACCACCGGACTGACAATGAAATTAGAAGAAATGTTGAAATCACTACATGAACTGGATGCACGTATGACGATGAGGATGGGAGCGAGTAAAGGTCACTCATCTGGATAAATGTTACAGAATCAACCTAAATTGGATTAAAAATTATGGTCTTTGTGCCCCTCCCCCCACCCCACCACCACCCCCCATCTTCCACCCGAGCGGGAAAGCGACTTCCTATCTTCTCCTGTGCACTGGTTTATCCCTCCTCAAGGACAAGGCCAATGAACTGAAATTTTTTTTTAACTACACAGTCAGTCTGGAGCCTCATGTTTCACAAACAAAGACTCATTATCTCACTCACACCATACACCGCCCCCTTCCCATCCCTTCCCCCCCTCGAAACCGCCTTCTTTTTATTTCTTTTCCTCACAAGTCCCCCAAAAAATCCCACCATGTGACCGCATGTAATGTGTGTTGTCTTTGTGTATTATTATGTATTGTATGTTGTTATGTCATATATACTGTGTTGCTGTCTGCATTAATTCTTTTCTGGAAAGCGAGTGGCGGCGCTTTAAATAGCTGCGGCCTGGAGGCTTGCTCCAAACGAAATTTCACTGTGTACTTTGTGCATGTGTGACAATAAAGGTATCTTCCCTTCCCTTCATGGGAAGTCCATGAAAAGCCAACCTAATTCTCTCCTTCTCCAGCAGGAGCTTGTAAGGCTGTCCAGCAGGATGAGGAGGCAGAAGTTGTCCCCACAGCTCCATCCCTTTCCCCCCCTCCATCAATTCCCCACACCTCGATCGTCCAGATCCCCAGCCCACCACTCACCCCGGGGACCCCCGTCACTCCCTCAGCCCCAAGCCCCGTGGAGGGACCAGGGAGCTCCGAGTGTGTGGTCTGCATGGAGACCGTGGTAAGAAAAAACAGAAAGTAATACCATCAGTCTCAGTAATAATCAATACTACACTAGTTAGTGTTGTTCACCAGTGAAACACAGCATTTTAAAACCAGGATCATAATGTATTCTATTCATTACTCAAATGTCTTTAAGTACTCATATTTAGATGTGAGGCCAACATTTCTAGTACATGAATGCGGGACATGAACTTCACACCAGGAGTGAGACATCACTGGTGGATAACAACTAACAAACTACAAAGCATTCTTGTGGTGTCCCCCAAGGTCCTGTCCTGGGTCCTGTTTTGTTTGTTCACCAGATGAATAAATGATTTACTTTCAGCAGCACAGACAGCAGCTGGCCAAACTGTGTTCACCAGGCTAATTGAAATCACAGCTACAACCTAATATCTTCAGTAGAACAAAAAAACGTACTGGACTCTTTCCCACAACTCAAATCTTAACACACACAATACACATATTTTAGATTCAATACAATTTTTTCCAAATAGGTGATCATCTCGGATGTCCATCACAAATAAATGTCTATGAATCTGCTTCGAAATCCTAGCAAGACTAGGTGGAGACCTCATATATGGCTGGACCGTGTATGGTCACTAGGGCTGCAGCTATTGGTTATTTTAGTAAGTGAGGATTCTTCTGCTCCGATGCTAAAGCACTGATGTCGAGCTGTTGTGGTAGGCTGGTTCTGTTTTACAGCAGAAACTCTGTACAGAGTTGTTGTTTTCTTTTAACTTGAAATGATCCCATACTTTGGACACTTCTTCTTCATCCCTTGCTATTCTCTCTTTTCCTCCTCTTTGCAATCTGCACCATCAAATCACATCATCTTCACAAGCTTTTTAGCAATTGTTATTTGAGATTCTCCCTGAATTGTTGTAGCCCCTTTCCATTTATATCTTAAGATGCTTGATTTGAAATAGAATGTATTCAAACTATAGAAACCACCTTCAGTCTCTTTCAGTGCAGAGGATCGCTCTCTTAATTCCACCAGAAAATTACTTCAGAAAGCAAACCTTTGCAGTATGAACAATAACATCTTAACATTCCTTATTAACGTGACTGACTGTGTCTTGTCTTTCTGTTCCTCCAGTCTCAGATCATCTTCCTGCCCTGTGGTCATGTCTGCTGTTGTCAGGTGTGCAGTGACGCCCTGCAGAACTGCCCTCTGTGTCGTAGCAACATATCCCAGCACATACGCCTCTACCACGGCTAGAAGCAACTGTGCGACTCCTTCACTGACCACAGCTCTTTATATTTTGCATGATAATGAAGCTGCTGAGAGCTAACCCTGTTATGTATAGAAAAGCTTTTAGCAGGTTTTCAAAGAGCTGAGCCACTTCCTGTATTAACCAAACTGTACTTTGTGATGTATATGCAGAAAAAAAGTTTTTAATAGAATTATTTTTAATGGTGTTGTGTTCTTGGCTGTCACTGGTGTCTAAGCCTGTTGTATTTTGTTCTTTTAAATTCTATAATTTATTTTTTTGTATTATATATTAAGAGCCATGTTGGTGGACTGACTGTTCTTTGCCTTATTATATCTTCTCAATTGATGTGTGCCTTTTTCTGGTAATCCCTTTTTTTAAACAATACTGTTTGTCTGTGTTGTCAACCAGAGTAACACCTGTTAACATAATCTTGGCTGTCATTGCATCAGTAATGCAGCATCATGATGTTGTCTGACTTGTCTTGGTCTCTCTTTCCCTTCCCATCCAGGCACCTGGAATTATTTATCTTGTGTTAATATGGATGAATTATATATCAGTGCATATCAAGATAATTAGAGGAGAAACACATTTCTGCCTGGGTCAAAAATGAGCTGCTGGATCGCTGTTACCACCCCAGTCCCCCCACTTTCTGTATTATACTGCTGTAATTCTAACACTATATTACATGGCATTGCAGTTTGGCAATCTGACAAGCAAAGAAATGTATAAATATGCACCATGTTAGCACTGTTGGAGTTAAAACGATGAAGATCGCAAAGGGAACTCAATTGTTATATTTGGATGTGTTTAGTTTTAGTTGTCATTTTGGAGCTTGACTCATACTAATAACTACAGGATTTCTCAACTTCTGCTGCTTTGATTTCTTTTCCCGTCAGTCTCACCCATCCCCCTGTTTAATGAAGGTGCAATACTAAATTGATAAAGTAGTTATTTAAAACTACATATTAACACAGGGACCCTCTTTAAATTGGTTGTGCGCTTCGTGGTGTAAATGTTCCACTATCTCCAAACAAAGTTAGTCATTTTATCAAATGAACACAAAAAGTCCACTTTAGTTTTCTTTCCACTTGTCTGTGACACCTTTGGATCACACTTTGAATTGCTACAGATGGTACACACTGTACTACCAACACATCACCTGTTTGTAGCCATCACTAATGCTATCATACTCCTTCAAGTGCTCTTAACGTTGACATCTTAGCATGTTTCAGGAAATATCTTTACCTGTTGTATATGAGTCTGTTAAATGTAGCTTAGAGATTCCACTTCTATATACTGTAAATCTGACATCAACAGACTGTGATATAAAATATGTGCGTGTCATTTTCCTGTGGTCAATATAAAAGCTTTGTGTTGCACTGATGCTGCTACACAGGCAGCAACATTTGGAAATACAGTATCCAAACAGAGCCATGTTGTTAAGTCATTATTGGACAAGTGCTGTGATTTGACATCTTGCTTGTGTAGGGCGTGATCTTGGAACCTTGGTGATGGTGTACCATGACGACGTGGTTGGATTAACACCTATGAACAGTACTTCCTATCATGTCAACAACAGGCTTTATGTAGAATTTACTGTGTGGCAGAATAATAACGTGTTCCTGTTTAAAGACCAGTTCAGACAAAGTAAAAGCACTAGTATGAGGGCTAGCTTTGCCCCTGAATACACTTGCCTTTTATTGATGACCTTCTTCGTGGTAGTCACATGATTTAATGGATTGAACTCTGCAACCTGGACTCTGTCAGCGGGACACAGTCTCAACATATGACTAAACGCTTTTTGGACAGATAATAGAAAAAGACCACTATCTCCACAACTCCAATGTTCACCCTCACCAGCCCATGTGAATGTTTTTACACAACACAGCATCTGAAAGATAGTGGCCGAACACGAATATGCCATAAAAACCAATAATGAGGATTACTTTGTTGTATACCACTTCCAGCAGCAAAGACGGCCTTTTGAAAGTGAGTTATTGAGTTTTTTGGTGATTATTTCAATAACTTTAGAGAGAGTTTTTTATTTTAAATTAATGCTTTGGTTTATGCAGGTCTTAATGAGGAAACTGATTTCAGACCTTTTTTGTAAACAGATTTAGTCCTTTTACAGTCTGCATTCTTCTTTTATGATTTTTTTTCTAAACAAATAAAGGCATTTTAATTAACCCTCTGCTCAGTCCCAGTGTGCATGAAGTAGGCCTTGTATTTACCTGGAGTTTACTGCATTACATATGTGAGCACCTGGTATTTTTTTCCTTTCGCCTCTCTTGACACAGTTTTTCTCTTGTCCCCACTACATAATGTTGCTTTAACGACTTATAGACTGTATGTGGTGCCCCTTCCCTCCAATGCAGAACAAGAAGAGAACAAGAACAAAGGGAATGTGTTATCTCTAGACTATTAACTAATTAGTGTATTAGATAATATTATAACATTAAATAAAAAGTATAACGTCAGCATGATATTAATATGTTTATAGGTCATATTATTTTGGATAGTCTGCCTACATATAGTTTAGTATTTAAAACATTTCAACAGCTTTTTAGTTGAGATTCAACAATTCAACTGTATCACAGATAAAACCGTTTTCTGATAGTTAAGGTTTGATTAGGGCAAATGTAAGTGTATTCATTATTATTTCAGAAAAGAGTATATCATCCAGCTTAGTCATGGATCAAGTTCAACATTTCGAACGTTTGCTGTTGCACGTCAACCTTTTTTAATGTCCCGCCCCATCCAGGCTGTGATTGGTTGGTTCACGAAAAATGACATTGAAGAGCAACTTCATGAAAAGTTGAAAAGTCTGAAGGTAAAGGCACCGATCTTCTCCTTACTCTCTCTCCGCTGACAGGCATTAGCAGGCTGGCGAGAACGGGAACAGGTGAGCGTCACATAGAGCCCACTGGGTACATATAAACAGGTTATTGATTTAGGGTCATATGAATCGCCCAGAGAAGTCAATTATAAAAGCACTGTCTCTGATTTTCCTTGAGTGGCCTGAATGTAGCATCAACCCACGAGCCAATCATAACGTGAAACGGGCTTGCCGTAAAGTGTAGCGTTAATGTTTAGAATGAGGAGCTGCTTGCTTTACTTAATTCAGCTATTTGTCAATTTTATTATCGTTTAAGGCTATTGTAGACGAAGACAGCAGCGGTACGTGTCTTGTTGTCTTGATATGTGGCTATCTATATGATTTGTAGTGAAGAAAAATAAATATGGACAAAGATAATTGATCATATTTTCTAGCCGGCTAACTAGCCTGCTAGCAGCTAGCCACAGTCATGTAATGTCAAGAAGAGTAAGTTATGGAAGTAACGTTAGCTAAAGTCGTAGATTAAGCTAGGAGGTTAACTGCGCTTTCACAGAGTTAGTCTGAGTTATGTAATTTGAATTATTATTGTACAAATAACTATTATAAATATTTACTATTCTAGGTAGGTCAGTTTTAACGTTACTTTTTTGTCTGCTGTAAAAAAAAAGACAAAGAAACTGGTTAAATGACAAACGTCACAGTAAAATAATATAACGTTAATATGCTTAAACGAGCACGTTAAGAACAGATTGATTACGCCTGGTTCACTCTATAGACACTACACCGTCTGAAAGTAAAAATCATTCCTTCACATGATGATGAAGTGACCACATGCAAAGAAACACGCTATTACAAGGGTATAAAAATATTAGAATAACAAAAATAACGTTAAATAATGGGCATACAAATCATATCACGCGACACAATACATTCCCATCAGGCCATATGCTGCTATGCATCTGTTGATCCTTATAACTAAGAGCATCACTTGATACATACCAGATCTCTTGTTAGTATTTTTTAGTAGTTTGAAGTAAATGGATATGCTCTGTGGGATTACTTGGAGCTGCAGACGCAACTCTGCATATCTAAGACAGATCGAAGGATTCATTTGTCTGCCTGGCCCCTACATTCTCGCCCTGTGTGTGGGATTCATGCTCCTGATGTGTTTTGCTTCCCTTCCTTTGGAGTATTCTTTTGACTATTCCAAGTCCATGTTCTTCTAATGTAACCAATCATTTTGGGACTTTGTTTTTCCTCAGTCATAATGTCAAATCCAACCCTGCGCGTCCTGTTTGGGAGCCAGACCGGTACGGCCCAAGACGTGGCCCAAAGGATTGCTCGGCAGGCGCAGAGACGGCAGCTGCGGGTGCAAGTGTTGCCTCTGGATAATTATAATGTGGTGAGTGTGGTGTTATTAAGTATATCAATGAGTTATTATGGCCCTGACCATTTATAGTTCCAGCACCAGATCCAGGGATGAACTCAGTTTTCGCGATGGTGGGTGATAAAGCCTTCATGAATCACATGAAAACACTGAGGCCTCACTTGTGTTTCCTCCTCTCATCAAACAGGCCAACCTGATCTCAGAGTCTCTGGTTGTATTTGTGTGCTCCACCACCGGCCAAGGAGACCCTCCGGACAATATGAAGGTAATAAAACAAGGAACAGCAAGACATACTGTAAGAGGAAACACTGTTTAATTCAGTTTTTGGGTGACCTCTCCCTGTATTTGTTTCTATAATCAGTGTAGAACTAAAGCTGTTCTAATGTAAAGCAGTAATGCTATGATGATTAATGCTTTATCACTGCTCACTGACAGCTATTTGATGCATGTGAATATGGGTGTGCTTGAATACTGACTTCTCTTGAGAGCATATGTTTAGTTTTAGTTTATTCTGAAATTGTGTCCGTGGCAACAACCAAAAAAAGACATTTCTGTTAAAGACAAAGATTTCAATGTTTAGAATGAAAAAATATCTAATAATATTGATAATAGTTTAGTTTTGCCTATTAGGTTTGTCAAAACAGACAAATGTATTGTCTGATCCTCTTCCTTTATGTGTTTCTGTCCATGTCTACTTTCTTCAAAGAACTTCTGGAGGTTTCTCTTCAGGAAGACTTTACCTGTTGGCTCTCTGAGTCGGCTGGACTGTGCCATACTGGGCCTGGGAGACTCCTCCTATCCAAAGTCAGTCCTTTTTTTTTTACGTTTGCAGTTTCCACAGTACACATTCAGCGTGACTCCGCAGTCTCCGTAAAAGCATCAACCACTTTTGCACGCAGGTTCAATTTTGTGGCTAAGAAGCTTCACAAGCGCCTCCTGCAGCTGGGGGCCAGTGTGCTGCTGCCTGTCGGGCTGGCAGATGACCAACATGACCTGGGGTAAGGAACAGCAGCATGTGCTGATGGAGCTGCTGAATCATGGGGTACTTTATTAACAGTGGTGGGAAAATAAAAAATGGAATACATTTGCATTTCAGATCATTTTTGCATGTTTTTCTACAGCATCATGTGTGAGCTTTTACAGATTTCTGTCCATTTATACCTGCGCGGTGTGAAGTTCAGGTTTTTCATAGATTTTGGGGGAAAAGATTATTATTTTTCAGTTAGCTGAGCTTTTTAAGCAGTAATACAGAGACTGTGCACTGGTTCTACTACTACTAATAATATCACACAATATTGGGTTTTAAGTATTAAGTCATATCATTTTCATAACTTCAAGTTATAATTAGCTTTTGACACAACAGTACCAAAGAAAAAGGCTCGTTGGGAATTTGATTTAGATTATGGAAAGAAAAACAGGTACATTCCAGGAAGTAACTAATAAAATGTTGCTCCATCTTCATTTCTTTTTTTGTTTTACCTCGCACCGTGTATTAAGGCTGAGTCCTGACGTCAGCAGCCCTGGTTCAAATCCAGCCCAGGACCTTTGCTGCATGTCATCCCTCCTTTCTCTCCCCTGCCTTTCTTGTCTATCTCTACTGTGACCGTCACATAAAGCAGACATGCAGAATGTTGTTGTGCGCTTCATAAAATATTTGGATATTGATTTGTTTATTTGATGCTGTATTCTCTACACCGTACTGTTTTTGGCTGGATTCTTGTAGGTGGGGCCTATTTGAGATAAACTACCATAATCTCTGTGTATTTTCATGCAGATCCAGAAAAGAAATTCACATGGTAAATTCAGTATAATTCAATATAAACTGCACTTATTCCATCAGTACAACAGAGTCATGTCCTGCTAATCAATCAATTCCAATCACTTTGTCTTTGACAGTAGCTCAACAGCGATCACAAACAACACTTCCTGTGTACGTTTCACATCGAAAGACAGACAGAAAGGGGAGGGATTATGTACTGAAGGGCTTTACATGTGAAACAGTCTTGCTGGAAATGTTGAGATTCATTAAAGGTAGCTTAACACTGATTTAAAAACAAAAAAAATCAAGTGGAAGATATTGTGGGGAAAATTTAAAAAGTTCCAGTACCTGGAACTCAGAGCATCAAAATGGTGAGTTTGACTTGACTGATGTTTTACTGATGGAACTAGTTCTTTGGAAATCGACACTTTCCAGAATGCATCAATTTATCAGCAAAGTAAAGTGAGGCAGGAAACGTGGGAGGCAATTAGGGAATGACTTGGAAGCAGTAAAGGAGCTGTGGACGTTGGCGGGGTTTGCGCTCGCTTACCTCAAAATCTGTTTGAACCAGGTCAGACGCGGTGACCGATCCGTGGCTCGTAACATTTTGGGAGAAAGTGTACGCTCTTTACCCGTCTTTGGCTGACGTGGTTCCGCTGAGGGAAGATGAACCGTAAGCATCCACTTTATTTGACACCGCATCTCATTCTGTGTTTGCATATTTTCATAGAAAGATGATATTTCCTCTAAACACCAATTCCTCTTGGATTCTGTGTTGAATTCTAGTCAGATGGATTTTTATTTTTTGCATGTCTCCTGTGGCAGGCTCCCTCCAACATACACTTTCCACTTCCTGGAGGATGTGAAAGAGAAGACAGATGACAGGCTGGTGATTCCCGTGGAGAAAAGCATCCCCTCCCAATCCCATCCCTTTTCTGCCAGACTGGTGTCCAATAGCAGAGTAACAGACATGTCACACTTTCAGGACGTGAGACACATCGAGTTTGATATAACAGGATCCAACATTGAGTAAGTCACCTTGAGCCCCTTTGTGTTAATCTGACAACATGTCAGTCTCATGTCTGAAAAAACCCTGCATCAAAGTCACAGCAGAGATCTTACCAGGTCGGCCCTGTAACATTCCTGTATCACTTTCAACGCTACAACCAACAGTTGACAATTGACAATATAAATAAATTCATTTTCAGCACACACTTATGGTGCAGCATGTGAGCTATTAGGAATTCAACTTCCATGCAATGCTTGTGCACTGTGTCATGCCTGAGAAAGAACAGAAGACAGTCTTCTCCTTCTTGCTCTCATAACATTTTTAACTCACAAACTCTGTTCAAAATTCATGTTGAATTCAACTTGTCATAAACATCAACTTTATTGATACTTTATTTTGCTGATTATTACCGGCCCTAAAACATGTTTATAGGCACAGCACTGCCACTAAATGGACTGGAGTTGTGCTGTACTGTGATGAACAGCGGGATACACTCAGGTGTGAACATCAACAGGCAGCTGTAGTAAGAGACGTATGCGCTGTTGCTTTTTTTTCGGTTGCGGGACATTTTCATTTTCAGTCTGAAAATATAGATTTGGGTAACAAACAGACTATTGCTGAATTTTCTTTCTCCTTTTGTGTGCAAGATGAAAGTGGCGTGCCTTCTTGAACTTGATCCACCATCAGCTGTGGTTTTGCTGTGCAGGTTTGCTGCTGGTGACGTGGTGATGATGCGTCCTTGTAACGCTCCAGAGGACGTACAGCAATTCTGTCAACTGCTGAGGTTAGATCCAGAGGCAAGGTTCACTCTCAGGGCCACAGGCAACACTGCAGGTAGGCGTGTGTGTGTGTGTGTGTGTGTGTGTGTGTGTGTGTGTGTGTGTGTTGTGTGTGTTGTGTGTGTGTGACAATGGCTTAAGATGTGCGAGTATATTTCAGTTCCAGCAGTGACAAAATAGTAAATGAACCTTATTTTGACCATCTTGAGCCTTTTATCAAATGAAGCCCAAAATTGGTCAACCCAAAGAGTTGACCAATTTTCCAATCAAGGAAAACACCTGGAAAATAAGAGAAAAAGTAAAATGTGGAAAATTATTTCAACTTTATGCCGCAGTTGCTCTTTTATGTTGCCGCAGCGTTGGGACACCCCCCCCCAACTCATGTTGGGATTTGTTATTAGGCAAAATTGTCGGCTTTTATTTGCGTTAGGTTCACTTACTGGTGTTCAGGCAGCAAATATAATTTTTGAGAGCAAAACTTGCCGAGCATAGAACACATAAGACTTTCCAAAAGAAACCAAGATCAGGGGCGTCAGTTAGATCACCTGGAAGAGATGCGCACAATACACAAAGGCTAAAGTCGTTACTGCAGCGACCCCAGGTTCGATTCCAGCCCGGGCAGCCCCATGTCAGCAGGATCAATTTGTCATAATGTCTGTGCATGTAAGAAATGATTTCATAGATACGTTTTAGCCAAAGACTTCTCAGACTTCTGCAGAGAGGAACACACTGTTAGTTTAGTGGATGACGTGATCCCTGTCTCACATATATGTGAGACTGGTATACCAGCTGGATCAATACTGAAAATGTCCTGAATAAATTAGCTAGCTAATAACTTTGCCTGCTGCTCGCTGGTCAGGGAGGCGAACACTGGCTTTATCAGAGCTTTTTCATGTGTGGCGAGACTCAACCAACCACTAAAGTTGTTAATAAAACCAAAACAATGAGCTGAAAGGGGCCAAAGGGGCCTGAAGAACTGGGGGATCTGCAGAGTCGGTCACTACAAGTGACCCCCTTCCCCGTTACACAGTCATTTGATCCACTGTTGATATAAAACTTCTCATTAGAGCAGCTTTGAATGAACATTTGTCTTCTCAGTTCCAGCCAGGCTCCCTCAGCCCTGCACTGTGCGCCACCTGGTGGAGAGCTACCTGGACATCGCCGCTGTGCCTCGCCGCTCCTTCTTTGAGCTGCTGTCTACCTTTGCCACCAACGAGCTGGAGCGGGAGAAGCTGGCGGAGTTCAGCTCGGCAGCAGGCCAGGACGAGCTGCACAGCTACTGCAACCGGCCCCGACGCACCGCGCTGGAGGTGACGGTTCCCGTCCAGGGAAAATGATATTACACTCCAGCGACGCCAATTAAAACTTTGCTTTTGATTTGTATTTTTTTAAAGTGTATTTTATTATTTTTATAATATGATTATAGCAGCTTTCAAAAGTGTAAAAAAAAACACACCAGGTAGTTGGTACTCTTTGATCTGCTTACTGAGTGTTGTGCTCTTGCTGCTGCAGGTCCTGGCAGATTTCCCCCACACTACAGCAGAACTCAAAGTAGACCACCTCCTAGATCTGTTCCCTGAGATCCAGCCTCGCTCATTCTCCATTGCCTCCTCTCTTCAGGTAGCTCGTCCTTCACGACTGCTTTTTAACTGCTAGGATAAAATAGAACAGAATGTATGAGCTTCAGCTGGAGGCTTTCATCAAAGCTGTAAATGAAACAAAGTGAGGAATGAAGACCGATTCAGGAGGAATCACAGTGAAATCTTGACTCTAGAAATGCCTTCTCTCTCTCCCCACAGGTTCACCCTCACAGGATTCAAATCCTGCTAGCTGTGGTGCGTTACAAAACCAAGCTGTATAAACCACGAAGAGGCCTCTGCTCCACCTGGTTAGCCTCTCTGGACCCTGCACAAGGTCTCTCACCACACTTACCAAGTGCTTGTATCACAACCACAGAGATGATTTCCATCCGGTGAGGTTGCGTGTTAGACAGGTGCTGTGTTCCTTTTGTCTGTTAGTAGCGTACAGCTTACAGCTCTTACAACGCAAGAGTGCTCATAGGGACTATAGAGGCATTCAGAATGTTCTCATGGGTACAAACAGAATTCACGTTTTAGATATGATACTGGAATGAACAAAAATAAAATATGACCGCAAACGGTTTCAAACTAATGAAGGCTGCTCGCTAATAAAGTTTAGGTAAAAGCACTTTTATGTTATTGCTCACGTTTTCTATAATCTACACTTCCACAGCACTAATTCCATCAGTACAGCAGTCATGTCTTCACTCCCTTTCTCCTTTTAACACAAAGACTAAAAGCAGTACTTGAGCACAGCACACCCTCTCACATCTGTTACATTAAGGCCACATGACCTTTTATTGTTTTGTACTAAACGGTGTTGCAGGGGAGGTGTATGTGCCTCTGTGGGTGAAGAAGGGAAGTCTGAAGTTCCCTAAAGAGAGGGACACCCCTGTGATAATGGTTGGGCCCGGAACAGGAGTGGCGCCCTTCAGGTCGGCTTTACAAGAGAGGATCGCTGAGGGAAAGACCGGTGAGATCTTCAGCTCTCCGACTTTGACTTCACGTCCTTTCACAGCCCGACATGACACGCCTCCTCCTTGTCTGCCTGCCGTTTAGCCAACGTCTTGTTCTTCGGCTGTCGCTCGGAATCCAAAGACTTCTACTTCAGTTCAGAGTGGGCGGAGATGACGAAGGCTGGACAGCTGACCCTCTTCACTGCCTTCTCACGAGACCAGGTCACACACACACACTCAACCGACTGACTTAAAAGCAACACAAGAAATACCACAGAACTACAAATGATGATTATAGCATCAGATTGTTTTAATGTCATATGTTTAATTAGTGTTTAGAAAAATGAAACAATCCTGGTGAAAATATTTACCTGATGCTTTCAGCCCATTCATACATCGTACATTGATGTCTGCCCTCAGGCTCTATTCTAAGAGCCATTTCATTACCACTGTTACATGTCTCCAGGTATAAGAAGGAAGTTTACAAACCAACTCTCCCTCTTTCTTTAAATTAGCGGATTGCTAAATTTGTTGTATTTTCCATAGTCACGTATTCTGTATCCTTTTTTTAAGACTTTTTAAAGCTGATCAGAGAAAGAAGAGAGACTGTATGCCCAGAATGTCATATGGTCTCATATAGTATATGAAAGGAAACATGGCAGAGGATTTGACAGGTTTCGGCTCAGAGTAAAGCCCAAGCTTTCCTACAGTACCCAGGATTCACTGTGAATATGCATTGACTCCACCTGGCTAGCCAGCTGCCCCAGGCAGCACTGGACTGAACTGTGTCTGTGTGTGTCTCTGTGTGTGTCTCTGTGTGTGTCTCCTGTGTGTGTCTCTGTGTGTGTCTCCTGTGTGTGTCTCTGTGTGTGTCTCCTGTGTGTGTCTCTGTGTGTGTCTCCTGTGTGTGTCTCTGTGTGTGTCTCCTGTGTGTGTCTCATAATGAAACGTTTCAGGAGGAAAAGGTGTATGTGCAGCACCGTGTGAGGGAGAACGCTGAGCTCCTGTGGGACCTGATTGCCAATAAAAGTGCCTACTTTTACATCGCTGGGTGAGTCCAAGGCACCGTCTCTTTTGTTCACATCTGGGTATTTAGGAAAGCGTCACGTTTCAAATCTGTCTTAAAACAATAGTCAGCTGCCCATATGAACATCGACATCCTCCAAACAAACTTCTTTGGAAGAGATCCACTGTAATAATAATAATGCCATCCATCCATCATCAACCGCTTCTCCTGCGTACAGGGTCGTGGGGGGCTGGAGCCTATCCCAGCTGACATTGGGCGTAAGGCGGGGTACACCCTGGACAGGTCGCCAGTCCATCACAGAGCCACACATTATGCAATAATAATGCATTACATTTATATAGCTCTTTATCATGCAAACTCAAAGCGCTTCAGAGTGAAGGGGGGGACTCACCTCAACCAACGTGTAGCACCCACCTGCACGGCAGCCATTTAGTGCCAGAACGCTCACCACACATCAGCCCGGGGAACCCCTTTATCTTTAATGACCACAATGAGTCAAGACCTCGGTTTAACGTCTTATCCGAAGGACTGCATCTTGGGAGCAGTTCAGTCACGCAGAACTTCACCTTCAGACCATGTTCTTTAGTTCAGGCCTTTAATTGAGCATTTAAAGCATCTGCACCTCGCTTCCAGTAACACCACCTGTCTCTGCAGCAGCAGCAGCAGCAGCGTTACTGTAGGAACAGACATTTTTGCTTATCGTTAAATTTTTACAAAATTTAAAACCAAAAACCAGCAGTCTGTTAGTTTGTCTCTTAATAACTTTTGATTTTGACTTAGTTTCTACTGAAGACGTAAATCTTTAAAAGGTTGCATTCTGCTGTTGCTGTATTTTTAAACAAACTGGAGGAAACAGTGCATTTATTATAGACTATTTTCAGTGGTGGATGAATCCACATGTGGTGCTCTAGTGAGTATTTGGGGCAGCAGGATGGTGTATGTGGGGCTGAGTCAGAATAAACTACAGTGCGCACTTGTTTTTCTATGCAGCAATGCTAAACAGATGCCAACCAGTGTGTGTGACGCTCTGAAAGAGGCGTTCCAGCAGGAGGGTGGCGTGTCCGTCGAGGATGCTGAGCAGGTGCTGGCAGCGCTGGAGAGGTCGGGCCGACTTCAGAGTGAGACCTGGTCCTGATCACATGACCTCAACCCACTACTCCTCACTTTTAGCTGCTGCAGCCATGTTGACCTCAAGGTGGAATCAAAGTGGTTTCATCCATCAGTCAACATCAGCATGTTCGAGCGTAAAAGTTAATTATTGACCCTTTGAAACAGCATATGTGACAAAATAATGCTACAAAGATCCACTTACTACATTTCTGGAGATTTTAACCACTTCTCAGTGTTTATTATGTGGATGAACAGGCACAGGTGTCATCACACGACCCTTAGGTCATCAGTAGGTTGTATTGTGGTGCTGCAGTTAACATCACAGCCTGTAAGGCTGCGTCCACACTAACTCTAGCCCTGTTTGGAAAAATACAGCACTCTCATTCATGTGAGTGGGACCAGTGCAGCCGTGCAGCAGGGTCACCAGCGCAGAGGTAATGTATATTTTGTCTAGACGACCACCTGTTATTATGTCAAAAAGCCAGCAGTAATAAGTGAACCTCTGAGCTGAGATTAATTTGTTACATACAACATAGTTTAGGTCATGGCTGAAGTACAACATTACATTACAGTCATAGTTATACTGCTCTCCCACTCTACCAAACCCCAGCAAGCTTCCTGTTTTTCAAATACGTTTTTACAACTCAATGGCCCTCATTTATCATTCTTGCGTAGAAACGGGCGTATTTTTGTGCGTGAGATTATGCTTACACTGTTCTCAGCGCCTGATTTATGAAGCTGTGCGTACCTTTGAAATCCAGGTGTACGCACCACCTGGTGTTGATAAATGCGGCGGCTGAAAACGTGCGTAAATTGAATGAAACGCCCCCAATTATTCAAGATTCAGGAGGCTGCACCCAGGACTTTACGGCAGGGACTAACGGAATACGGCAAGAAATACATGGTTTGGAGCAGGAAGTCCACAAGTTAAAACTTCAGAAACAAAATATTATGTTGTTTTGACAGATTTAAATAAAGATTAAATGTTTAGTTTCACTACTAGAGCCCCTCCCCGGCATAAATGTTCAAAAATATTGTGCATTTTAATATTACGAGGTTTTTCATTTGAAAACAATTTAATACTTTTTTATTCGATGATTTAAACTGGACACATTTTTAACAAAATATTCAGCGCGCTTAAAACTGGACACGAGATGAGCCATAAACAGTTCAGGTCCAGCCCGAGAGCCAGTGCTGGAGTCAGGGGGACCACCGCGCGCTGTCAACCTCACTGGAGAGGACCAGTGGGCTGTCAGCCCCAGAGGAGGAGCAGGGCACGGGCCAAGAGCCTCTCGCTTATCGTTTACTTTGATGGACGGAGGACATACGGACGGATACGGGACGGTGTACCCCCAGCGTGCAAAGCAAGCCTTCATAATGTTTTGCAGCTTTGGGAAACAGTTCTCTGTGCTGTCCTGGGACTATTACGCACGGACACGGGTCTGGACGCGCACGGACTTGGATCTGACCATCCGCGGTGTAACTTTTCGTTTATGTTCAGAGTGAAACATTGTCCAAACACAATGATGAGCTGCACCACGTCTGTACCACCTGTTTGTGGAGCGCGTTCGTGTAAACTAGAAGTTTTTGTCTGTTCCTAGAATTATAAATTGGCTACTTGTGTTTCTCCAAGGGACAGATTTAGCACTAAAACGCCCATCAAAGTCCCAAATAAGCTCCAAATAAAAGTATGTTGCTCTGATAAAAAGCTGCTCCATCACCTCCGGGACCGGGCTTTACGCACTGACCCAGGACTCAAACATGAACAGAGATCAGCATGCCAGAGTCCGGGGGACGCGGGGCCTTCAGCGGGGGTGTCGCTGCTCGCTGTGCTGTCATAATATAAAGTTTGTCTGATAATAAATGCAGGGCTTTGTGCGTGACATGTCTGTTCCCGCCTCACCTAAAGGCCGTGGGGCTGTGTCCATTTCGGCAGCCAGTCTCAGTGCTTCAAGCCATCCGCTTATGCTCTTCGTTGTTTTAACATTTTTTGCTTGTAGCCTTTTCATTTGAAGGTACACATTTTATTAAAAGCAAACCCAAATAAAAGGCACCAAAAGCTACTGATAAAATAGTCCAAATACAAATCAAAGCATGTTCTGACTGCTCAATAGGCTGTATAAAGTCAGTGCTGCTCAAATATAAACACAAAAATTAATGTTTCAAACGTTGTTTCTGTTACAGTGGGTAATAATATATCATGTATTTTAGTTTGTCAGTGCGTTTTGTGCTGTTAGGAAATGAATTCTGCGCATTTCGGCTCTAACTCAAAATTTGCGTACATGTACACCACCTCCTGAGCTGGCGTAGGATTTGAGCGTGCCGTACGCCAACGTCCATATTGATAAATGTCAAAGTCACCGTGGTTTTGGGAGTACGCCAGGTGTACGCTGGAAATTTGGTGTACGCACTTTTGATAAATGAGGGCCAGTGTCACTTGTATTAAGTGTTTCTTCATTAACATGTTAAAATCTGTTTTGCTAACAAAGCTCAGTCTACATGGGTTCACATGATTCACTGCACAATGAAGCCTTTCTAGAAACTGAAAGAAAATCTCACTTTAAAAACTTCACACTCTTGTTAGTCTTTGGGTTGGACATTAAAATCTATTTGACTCTAAGATCCATTAATGTGTCCAATGGGGCCTTTCTAAAAGCCAGCAGTGCCTCACTAAGTGAGACTGTTCTCATTAAATGTCAGCATTATGAATGAAGCAGCAGAGACGCACTAATAACATGCTTGACATACACAGCAAGCGGAGGTGAAAACTTTATAGCAGTAGGTAGGAAGTCCTGGGACAAATTAGACCTTTACAATACGGCGCTGTGGCCTCTTTTGGTGGAGGCATAGAGAGGTTCCTGAGGTGAAGCAGGACCCAACATCAGCTAAGAAAAATGAACATTTTCTATAAATAATATATTATAAACTATACATTTGCCAACGTTTGCAGTTGAATTTTGAGTTAGTTGTAGCCTTTCCATAAACCTGAGGAAGCCCAGAGAATTAGCTTTGATGGCTTAAGATAACCCCGCCCTGAAGAAGTGAACTTACAACCACCACAGCAAGAACTGTTTTTAGTGGATGAACTGTTAAAGCAGCAAACAAGGATAAATTGTTAAACACCCCACTTGCAATGGATTGTACATAGTGTTATAACAGATTTTTCCCAATTTTACAGACAGTTACAGACCAGACTTGTTTTGATTCATACTGAACAAAACCTATTTATTGCACTTACTGACGCTCACTAAGACTGCCAAGAAGAAAATGAAAATGTTAGATAAAATAACAGTGAACTTTAATTATCTGAAAGTGCTGGAGTGGGTGAATCTTAACTTGAGGAAGCTGTAAACTGGACTTGTTGACAGACACAGTGTAATGAACCAATGATGCAGCAGTACAGTGTGAGAATTAATTGTGATTGTATAAAATTTGCTATAATAAACCATCTTAATCTGAAAATACATCAGGCTGCTGGGACAGGTTTTGTTGTTTGGAATGTTTGTTTTAGTTGTGTGTTGAAAATGGCCGCTAATCTGATTAGGATCAGTTTGCAGTTAGTGTAGGTGTGAGGCTGGGAACTGAGTTTACAAGCCTCATTGTCTGAAATTTCTCTCAAAAATATATTTATTTTTTCCTGAAAATGAAAAAGAAAGTTTTTTAGTTATCACGCCTGTAATTATGCGTGTTCAGACATGAAATTGTTAATCTGATATTACATTTTGACTGTGACTTTCTTGTATTGTTACATACATCGTGTGCACACAAATGGACAATGACATTTAAATTTTTTCATTTTATATTGGCAGCCATAAACCCCAGCCAAATCCTTTGATTTGTTCATTTGTTATCTGGTTAAATAAAAAAGTTAATTCAAGGTCTAAAATGAGTTCATGCTTAAACAGACTTTCCTTGATATAAATATAAACCAACCGATTTAGTCTCCATTATCAGAATTTCATTTTAAACGAACTGCATCAACTATACAGTATGTAACGTAAAACTGATCTTAGCTTATTGTCATGAGTGTGATACATTCCTTTCACTTCCTTTTAAAAGTAGCAAATACAAAAAGTCCACAGATGAAAAAGGAAAGTTCAGATACAGAAATAGATTTAACTGACAGTAGATGTTGTTAAATCAACATTCTGCTCTAGAGGGGCAGGGAACAGTAAACTTTTACTGAACTCTTATGTAGAGAAGCGTCATTTTCAACTGAACCTCCTCTCCAACTGGAAATTCAAAATGGATCAACAGATCCAAGGGATTGCTCTTCTGACAGTAACAGGATACTTGCTGTAAGTACAACATCATAGGACACCTGAAGTCAATGTTTGTGAGACATGGCATTAGTCACAGACAACGGGCCTCAGTTCTCAGGTGCAGACATGAATGTCTTCGCAGCAGGCTATAGATCTGAGCATGTGACGAGCAGCCCCAGATACCCACAAAGCAACAGTGAGGCTGAACAAGGTGTCTAAACAGTCGAAAAGCAGCCGCCCCCTACCACACGCTTGCATGTTTGCATTTAGAGCAGAACCAGAATATTCAAAGTATGTCGAGCTATTTTCTGGAGCTATACCATGTGTGCAGTGTAATTAGCCATCTGGAGCCACTGGGAGGACGGTTTGGTATGTAAGCAACAGCTCGGAGATCAGGAATGCAGGGAATGGCATCTGCAGGTCCGAAGAGACATTCCATCAGCGGCTACAGGCCTGAATAACACCTAGACAGACAGACATAGGTTCACTTTAGGTTCTTTTTCCATGCATCTTTCTTTTTTGCCTTTTCATCTTGCCTTCTGATTGTTCTTAAGTCAATCCTGCCTGTGCAATGGCTGCAGCCTGGCCCAGTTAGTCATTGGCTGCTGCCTCGCCTGCGCACCACCCTGCTGACCTTTCCTGCAAAAGTTACAGCCAAGACATGAGGGGCCTGCGGAGAGTTCTGCACATGTTCAAGAGAGGAGGTGGACGGACGCAAGTAACTATGACCAAGAAGACAAGGTGTGGATCAAGGACACCAAGATGTCTGCACATCCTACGCACTGATCATACCTGGTCAACGGGTCAGAATTTACACTTACGAGGAACCTCCATCACCTAGCGCTGAGGCTGCCAGCTACAGGCAGCAGCTGGTGAGACGCAACAAGCACATACTACTGAGGAGGTCAATCGCAACACCAGAAAAGAGCGTGTCTCCAAGGATTCCTCAGGTCACACCAGAATGTAACTTGTAAGAGTAATGATAATTCTCAGTTGTATGTAGGAAGGATGTTCTATAACCTGTGAAAGAAAATGATTGTGAAAACTGAAGTTATGCAGAGGTGGAATATAGTTAAAAATTGACTCTTGGAAAGAGAAATGTTATGTTCTATGGCCTCCATCTTATTCCTGCTCAGCGCCGTTACTGGGTGGTGAGAGGACATGATGTCAAACAAACCTCAACCTGCATTCCAGTTCCCAGGTGCTGTTCTACCCGCGGTGTGATTGCCATCTCATCCAAAGTCAGTACTCACTCCATCACTGTCATCCAACTTAAGCTTCAGGATGTCAAACACCTCCTCTAATACTCCTGGTTCCATCGTCCATCTATGCTGCAGTCTTCTTTGCAGTATTTTGATGTAGAAGAGGAATCTCCATGTGAAGAAGCAGCCTGTTCAGCCAATGTCAGAATTTATTTTTATGGCCTATTTCACAGCGTCGGTTCCCCATCTCATGCCTCTTCTATCTTCATGCGCTTTTATCTGATTTTGAGAAAAAATAGCAAATTTCTTTTCCTTGAATACCTTTTTGCATTCATTTTCTCATTATTTCATTCATTTTCATTATTTCAGAATAAATTATGCTCTCTCTACCCTTCTTGTGTGATCTTTCCAACCCCTCCCTCAGGTCTCACTGGCTCCTAGCTCATTTGGACCCTGCACACTGGCTCCTGGTATGTCCCTCTCAATCTCCTCACATTCTTCCCCTCCTCTGTCCTCTCCTCGCTCACCTTCCCTCACTTCCTCCTTCAATCTGAAATGCTGACATGCCATTGTTGGGGTGTGTAGGTTAGCCATTGAAATCACAAATATTACAGCAATTATGATTTCATATTTTTCATGCTAACGTTCGTTTTGGGACAATAATTGTGGTCACTGGCCACTGCATGAACGTGTACCGGAGGTTCTCGGGTGGCTCTCGCTGCAGGGCCCTTTCTCCTCTTGGGCTCAGGCACAGCATCGGCCCTCAATTTCAGTTTTTGTTCTTGTGAATTATGAATCTCCCTCATAATGTGCTTATGAGACACAATCCAGACATTGCCCCATTGCCCATAAATGCTCTGTACTTGTATAGCGCCTTTCTAGTCTTTTCGACTACTCAAAGCGCTTTTACACTAGGATTACACTAGGCCGGGGATTGAACCGCCGACCTTCCGATTAACAGCCAACCCGTTCTACCTCCTGAGCCACAGCCGCCCCTATAAAGGTAACTTCAGACCGGACACGAGTGCTGGGCCGCGGGGGTGAGGAGTTAATACCGCATCCATGACCAGGTTTCAGCACTGGTACTGCATGATAGCATACTGTGCCCATGAAAAAGGACTTGCTGCAAAAGCTGCTTGTGGAGGAATGCAGTGGCTATTTTGAACACTTGTATGCCTTTCCAGGCCTGCTTGGTGGGGCGGCTGTGGTTCAGGTGGTGGGGTGGGTCGAAAGATCAGCAGTTCAATACCCCGGCTCCTCCAGTCCTCATGTCGAAGTATCCAGCCTTAGCCTGAATGGGTGTGAATGGGTGAATGTGACTTGGTGTAACGCTGCTTTGAGTGGTCGGAACCATTAAGAGCTACAGGAACGTGATGCCTAGATCAAAGTGTGTCGCACCTCTTTTCAAAGGGTCAGTATGGAGTTCACCTGTGACTGAGCGGATGTGCACGTCCGGCCAGTATGAACAGTGATGCACTGTTTGGAAATGTAGATGTTATAATTCCAGTGTGTTTTATAATTTACATTCTTACTTATCTTTTAAATTGACATCATCAAACATCGTGTGTGTTTCAGGGCATAATTTATATGGGATCAAATCATCAGTTTTCTTTGCGGTTGATTACATATTTTTTCCAAAATAAAGAATCATGGCGGTCGACCATCTCTACTTTTTTGTTCAAATGTCTCGAAATGTTAGAAATAGACGTGTGAACGCTGTATTTTCTGTCGTCGTAAGATTTACAAATCTGACGTATAAACGCAGACGTATTGGTCTAATCATTAGACCAATATGTCTAATTTGGCGCCTCTAATCCATCTTCCATATGAAGCGGATGTGAATGTAGGCTGGTCGATTTCAGAAAGTTACAGAAATGGTGTGATACGGCCGACAGCAGGTCATTTCAGCAGTTGCTGTTAAATAATTCTGAAAGTAACGTTATAACAGGCCAAAATAACTTATCTGTGCCTGGGTTTGTAGAATCTCTGTACTTAGCCAAAGATGTTTAGAAGGTTCCAGCAGTAAAAGGTCTCCCCTGCAGCCATCACATCAATTTTAAGAGTCGTATTCTTAATTAAACTTCCATTTATATCATATCAATAATTTAAGCTTAGAAACCTAACAGTTTTGAAGCAAGACCTTCAGTATTTGGATCAAGAAACTTGTGAAAAATAAGGACGGTTGAATTTAGTGTGTTTCAGCTGTTAATCAAATGCGTCGGATACATTGAATGAACATTTAGGTAAATATAAGCATCAGATCAGACTCTGTATCAGCAGATATCCTAAAACTTGATGGGGACATCCCTAACTGAAACCAGTACAAACAGCCACAGTCTCTGTTACCACACTGACCACAAATGACCCACAAACATGTTTCCAATAAGCTGTAAAGCATCCACAAATTTTATAAACCCAAACAATATTTAAAATGTGTCAGTTTAAGAACAGACTGCTTGAAGATGCTGCGCTTCAGAAATGCTTCCAGTAAACACTGCGATAAGGGTGTGGTCTGTGATGTGAGGCCATAGTTCCAGTTTGGGTCATAAATAAATATTGGGCAGAGCGATGACAACTGGAAACAGTGTAAGACTGATGCTGCAGTTTCTAGTCTGGTGGGGGGTACAGTGCTAGAATAATGAGTGCAGCATAGTCGACCAGTTTAGGTTAAACAAGAACTAGATTTTGTTGATCCTGAATGGGAGACGGAGCAAAGATTCGTAAGACTAGTGTAATGTGACTCTACCTAAAGGCCGAGTAGCCCAGAGAAGATGACTCAGCAGTAAGCACAGAGCAGAAGACTGATGCTCGCAGTTACCAAACACATCATTTCCAAACAAATAACAAATGGCTGACTAGAAAAACATCATTTCCACATTAGAAATACTTTGTATACATATAAGGCTGTCCCCGTCCTATCCCACAGAGGAGGGACAGTCCTCTATCTCAGAGCCAGTGTGTGGACTTGGTAGATCTCCTTTGGGAAGTTCATTTGTTGCTCCTCGTGGACGATGCGGAGGCCCGCTCTGCTCACGAGGCTGTGAACTATTTCCAGGTCGCGGCAGACGCTGCTGTCCACCTCATCAGGGACCACGCCCTCATACGACACATTGTCCTTGATGACGATGAGGCCGTTGGGCCGCAGGGCTTTCCGGCAGCGTCTCAGGAACTCCACCAGGTGATCGTCTGTCAGGTGTCCTGAGGGGGGAAAAAAAGAGGAGCGAAGCTGTTCAGTGTAGAACAAAGCAGGCTTATGCCATATGTGAGGAGTCGGGGAGTGAGAACGGGTTACAGGGACACAACACCGGTCAAAGATAGAACAAAACGCAGCTTCTTTGTGTTCAGTTACGGGTTTAAAACAGAAAAACAAAACAGATGTCTGTTTTTTGGTTTTCAGCTTTTCTATTTATCCGTTTTAGTGTTAAAACAGATGAAAGAACGAACCATACACGGAATGAGGAAGTTGTCCAGACAGACAGAGTCCTGGTGCCGCAGCATCACAACTTTTGTGGCATCAACATTTTTTTTTCACAGTCTACGTGTCGTACTCATCCATCTCTGTGGAGGACAGCAGGACCATAAGAAGATCTGACAGTGTGTCAGACACCAGGCTGGACCGCCAACTTTCTTTTATGTTCTGCTCCTGTCGCCACATTATGGTTGTAGCTAGATAGCTAAATGCTAAAAACACTCCAAGCACAACTTTCTTGGTTCGTAACACAGGCTGCTTTCATACTGCGTTACTTTCCAGGAGTATTACGCCAATATGCCGGCTCACCGTGCTGAATGAAAGGTACAGAGCTGTGGGGGGGCACCACCGAAGATGTCACTCACTAATGTTAGTTTCGGTTTCGATCCACATGTGGCGCACTTGAAAACTGAATCACAGGTGAGTTTATTAAACACGGCGCCTTTATGAAACGTGCTGCTGATGGAGAAAGTCAGCAGAGACACATCCAGGGAGAGAGACAGAAAGAGGCGGAGCAAGACGACGTATGTTTGCCATGAAAGACCAGAGGAGCAGGCTGTGTGAGAGTGAGTGAGTGTGGGGAGAAGAGTAGCAGATTCAAGTAGCAAATAAACACTAAACTAAGGTGGAAAATGACCTAGAGTAACCTACGGCCAATACAAATACAATATAAACCACTACAGCCGCCCGCCCGCCCGCCCGCCCGCCACAGAGCTCGACAGTCCGGGAGCAGGTGTGTTGCGGTTCTGTCTCTCGGATTCACCACACTAGACCCGTGGACTTTAGTGTCGCGGTTCCGGTCTCGGCTTCAGGACCGTTGCAGCCTTTGAAATGGACATAAATCACAAAAAATGAACACCCCTAATCCATGTGTTACACGATATTAGATGCCTTGGTACAGCGGCACCAATTTAAGTGCAACACACAACAAACAAGGACGCCGGTCTGCTGTTAGTCACCGTCAAATACATTTTGTATGGCGATATCCTGCCGAATACATTTAGCCGCCAATGTGGCGGGTAGCCTTCTAGCATTTAGCCGCCAAACGGAAAATCTACCCACATTTGGCACCTGACGGGTGTTCATTTCCACCCCTGATTATATATATATAGTTATTACAAATTGTATCTCTTCTGTTTGTTATTGTTTTTTTTAATTACATACTTACTGCACATTTTGTGAGTTGTGTCTAAACAGAGTGACAGAGAGGGGAAAGCACAAGAAGCTGGTCCTTTTAACTTCATGGCTGCAGAAGAACAGACACGCTGACCCCTTTTTGTTTGGAGCATCTGGCCAATTACATGTTGTATCTTTAACCACCAAGCTGCCTTGACTGCTGCAGAAGCAAGGTCTGACTACATTTAAGCAAGCACAGCAAGGATACTACAAGGATAACTAGGCACACTGATGCTCAGGCTTAACATGCCTGAAATTAACTACATCATACAATGTGTCATCTAACCACATAATCTCATAGTTGCCGATCAAACAACTCAAACAACTACAACCAACATCTGCACCCTGTGTTCAATGCTGCTTTAACGTTGCCTGGTCCGTGCCTGTAAAATATTTTAATTAAACAAAAAAAACATTGTTTACTGATGGCAACCATGGAGGAAGACTCACCAATGACCCATTGGATCCAGATGACATCATAGCGTCCACTCTCTGGTACAAAGTCCTGCAGGCCACAGCAAAGGTAGTTCCCCACTCTCTTGCCCTCTTCTCCCAGGTACGTCTTGGCTTTGTCCAGGAACTCCTGCGTCACGTCCACCAGGTCCACGGTGTTGAACAGAGGAAGCAGTAAACGCTTGGTGATCCTCCCGATGCCCGCTCCACAGTCCAGAGCGCAGCCGGTGCCCGTCTTCCCCTCCCCTTCCTTCAACGGCAGAAACACGTAAAAGCTGTGACACACTGCTTCTGTCAGGATGAGAATGCTTTGAGACAGCACAGAAACCACTGAACGTTACAAATGGAATAAAAGTCTTACTATTACTACTACTAATAATAATGTTCAGAAAATGTGTCCCCCTTGTGAGTTTTGAAGTTGGTGGAAGTTAGTTTGGGGTCCTAAATGTCCTCAGTCACCATCGCCTTTTCTAAATGTTGAAGCGTTTCTCCTAAATGACAGCAGATCTCATCTAACACCATTACTGGCTAGCATTAAATAAATATAGTTACACTGTAGAGAATGATGCAGGTGAATGACTTCACTTCTGACAAACTGTACCCACTCTGGCTTAAACACCAGTCAGGTTCTGAAATCTGTTCATTCTATAATTATAAAAATACATCTAAACATGTATATTAGGTTGTACTACGCACAGAATAATGGAGTTATACATGAATTTACTTTGTTTTGATATCTGCATTATATATTGACCATCGGTCATACTGCTCTCTAAATATCGGCCTTTAAAAAACTTGGATCAGTAGTTTATTCATTCTGCATTGGATGTAATCCAACGTCTCTGCACACTTAATGGGTTTAAATGTTATTGAAGTATATTTTTAAGGTTGAGTCCAACAAGTTCCAAGTCAAGATATATATCTATATCTATCTATATAGATAGATAGATAGATAGATAGATAGATAGATAGATAGATAGATAGATAGATAGATAGATAGATAGATAGATAGATAGATAGATAGATATTGCTGCACAGTTTTTTTTAACATGGAGCTTCAGGCTTCAGTCCAAGAGACGTCATGAGTCATTGATGTTAAAGTCAAAGTTGAGTTGCAAGTCTTTAAGTCAGTTCGTAAGTCATTCCCATCTTAAAAGACTTTCTTACGCCGAGGAACTTCTGCAGGAAAGACCTGGATCCATTGATATCGATGTTGGAGATGCTGCCGTAGCCTCCCAGCATGCCGTCCACTGTGGGGGGAACTTCCTTCCAGTAGTCCTCTGCATTGGAGTAGAAGCTTCCTTCATCTACTGCTTTGTCACCCATCCTGTCACAGTCCACAGATGACATAGTTCACTCACAGGGAAACGGTTAAAAGACCACTGTGTAGCAGTCAGAACCAGCGTTTATCAGACCAGACAACCTTTTTATAGAACAACTTTTTAAACTGGCCACGGCTCATATGTGGTATCATATGTGATGTTAAGAAAGATTAAAGTGTGCCAGCTGAATATTACATCAAAACTGGGCAGGAGATATTAAAGCAACAACGGAGCGGGTGAGGAACGCGTTACAATGTGTGTCACACATTTTTATAGACTGACTGTTTTTGTTTTGTCTCTCTGCAAAAAACACTTTGAAACTGTACTTTTTTGCACGTCATTTAGTTTTGACTCAGACTTAGACATTTCGCTATGGCTGACTAGTAAAATAGACTTTTTTATTAGTCCAAATACAAGCGTTCATTTGTTTTACACGTCTTTACTACTTGTGCTTCGTGGTTCCTTGTTCCTGTGTTAGTTTTTTTCATGTAAACTGTCTTCCACCTGTTGTGCATACTCCACACACCTCTCTAATTAAGATTAGATTAGATTAGATTAGATTAGAAAGCTTTATTAATCCCCAGTGGGGATCACATCAAACAACACACAACAAAAACAGAAAAGACAACCAGTTTGTGCACACAGGACAAGAAATAAAAATAATACACCCATTAAAAGCTTTCTGAAGCCGGATTAGAGCAGACAGGTTGCTACAAATAGGACCAGTTAATTAAGGGAAAATCATTCATGTTCAGTCACCTCTGTCATATCTCACAGGATGTATAATCAAACCTCCCAGTCCAGCAATGTGTTAAGTGTTCAGGGGTCTATCACCTGCTCTGCATGTAGATGAACACACACACACACACACACACACACACACACACACACAGTGTGGGCAGTAGCCAAATCTGTAGTTCAGCTGTCAGCCCTCATCTTGTGACCAGGGCAGGTCACTCTCCCTCTGAGGCTCTGACTAACATCACAGGGAGCCCAGGCAGAATGAATGAGACTGAGGCTGGAGGATACACACGTTATCCAGTCCTACCAGCTTTTAAAGATGTCACACTTATTAACTGGAGTGGTCCACAGGTGTTAGTGTCCAACTTCACTTCACACAACTGAGGGACTTTTCAACACCCACGTTCATTGTAATTCTTATGAAATAACAAAACTGCCTGTGTCCTAGAGAACATTATAGTGTCAACATGACCCTTCTTTTACCACAGAAGAGCTATTAAATGTATTTAACGCACAGTTAAACACATATTAGAAACAGTAATAACTTAGCTATAGCTGGTTAAAACCGTGTTAGAACCGGGAGCCGACGTCATGACTCGCACGTGGGAAGTTAAAGTGAATATGAGGCTGCATTTAACGTTAACTAACTTGTAACAATACGTTTAAAGCTAATAATAAAAACTGTAATTTCAACATGAAACTCTACACATGACTGTCCTATCCGACCACACTTAGTTTTAAACTGATAGCGACACAGTGTACAACAAGTGCCGCTAAAAAGGCCCCGCACGTGCAAAGTTATATGTTGTAGTTTTAGCCAACCAGCTAATGTAGTTAGCCGGCGACAGCTCTTCTGGCTTGTGGTATTTCTGAACTTGACAAAAGCGACTCTTTATAACAACACTAACCTCGTCTTGTGTCAGCGCCAGACCCCACACGCTCCTCTGCCTCTCACAGACCCGGTCCCGGTGTCAGTATTTCAGTTTTCTATTTGGGACCATCTCTGCTCAGGCACCACGTCATTTCCTTATTTGGTTCCCAGGAGGAGAAGTGGCAACAGCGCCCCTGCTGGCTGCCTTACGGAGGCACACATTCTCACACATTGATCATATTAATTATATATAGCCTATTCACAAAACATACAAAAAAAATTGTCAGTACAGTTTGATGCATATTATGGTAAAAAAAAATGCACGAAGAAGAAAGTTGAGGAAGAATATGAAAAGAAATAAAACAAACAAACTGTATGCTTAAGACTAATATACTTCAGAAATACTCATAGTTAAATTAACAGTTATTAAATACTGTCTCACGGCTCATCATTTATTATTTAAACTGTGATTTTTTTTTTTGTTTTCTCAGGTATTGCTAATGAACTTAAGGAATCCCTACATATTTCTGTCCTATTTCTTTGGGTTATTCAAGTGTTCTTTTTATTCTGTTTTCCCCTTTCTGGTTGATTTTGGCATATTCTATGTTCATCAGAGGTGTACTTAAAATCTGGTACAGAAGCAGCGGCATCACAGCAGCATTAGAATAATTAAGGATTTAGAGTTCTTATTGGCTTGAGTCACATTATAAGTTTGTGAATCTTGAATGCATTTTGTGTCCTCCCAGGCAGAGAGATTGGTGTTTCATCCTTTCTGCTTTTACTGTTGTCAAAGTCATTTCATAATGATGCCGTTGTATTTACATTACATTTTACATTTACATTTACTCATTTGGCAGACGCCTTCATCCAAAGTGACTTACATTTGAGGAACAACCTTTATATACAGTCTATGGGAACAACACACAAGCATCAACTGAGCATCAAATACAGCACAAGATCTACAAGTGACAATATATACAAGTAAGAGCAGCAATAAATACTAGTAAGAGCTCATAGCATGTATGGTCTCAATGGTGTAAATACCTAGGGAAATAAGTAGGAGGTAACAAAAAGTGTAATCAATACAAGATAATTGTAGGGGATAGAAGAAGAAGAGCACAGGAAGTGCATGTTAGAGGTTAGGAGTTAGAGGTGTTATAAGAGGAAGTGTTCTTAGAAGAGATGAGTTTTCAGCATAGGGGGGGCACTGCAGTAATCGAGACGAGAGATAACAATGGACTGTACCAGAAGCTGGGTGGGGTACTGAGTTAGGTAGGGCCTGATTTTCCTTATGTTGTATAAAGCCAAAGCGGCATGACCGAGAGACAGCAGCAACATGGTCTGAAAAGGACAGCTGGTCATCAGTCATGACACCCAGGTTTCTCACCACTTTGGTTGGAGTCATGGTTGAGGAGTCAATTTGTAGTTTGATGTTACGGAGGATAGATTGCTTGGCTGGAATGAAAAGTCTGCACCGCTGCAAAAAACTAGTCAGTCTGAAAGTAGAAAAAGACTACTGATTTGTCTTGGAAATAATAAAGAGCCATGTGACATATAAATAATTTGTAGTAGGCCTAAATGAGCTAAACATGCACAACATTGTCATGGACCTTTAAATTTAGACTAGATCTAAATACCATGCAACATGTTTGTCTGTGACCACCATCAGCCATTTTTACATCTCTCAGATGTTTACTGGCGGCTGTGGATTAGAGGGTTCGATCGCCTAGCTCCTCCAGTTCCTGCATGTGGAAGTGTCTGTGAATGATTACTTTCTGTTTCTGATGAGCAGTTGGCGCCTAGCCTCTCCTATCATAGTATGGATGTGTGTGAATGGGTTAATGGGACATGGAGTGTAAAGAGCTGTGAGTGGTCAGAAGACTAGAAAGGCGCCATATAAGTACAGTCCATTTACCATTTAGTTACCGACTTAGAATGAATCATATTGGTTTAATTTTTTACTGTTGACTGTCATAGATACTACCTGTAGACACATGCGTGTAGCCTACTGTTTACAAACAAAATTATATTCTTGGTGAGGTTCATCAATGGGGTGAGTGATACTCACGTCAAAGGGGGGAAAAACAAAAATGTGTCTTGCCTTTTGACAAGCAGAAACATTTTTCCAAGGAACAATTATTAAAATAACAAACTTATTAAAAAGTAACAATAAAAATTATATGATAAGAGTACAATTATTTAGTTTATTTATTAGTCTAGACTTAGTTTCTGCTGGTTGTCCTGAGTTCGTGGCATGAGGAGCTGACTTCATATCTCTCAAAATGAGGGTCTAAATTCAGAGGGGAAAGTGAATACAAAATACATTCACCATTTAGATACCGAAATGTGTCGATTCTCACTTGCCTCAAAACTGCAGTCGTGCCAGCAATCCCCTCACCAGAATGTAAATGTCCCCCAGGTTGCTAAACATGATCTCAGTGTGTTCAGTAGTAACAGCCCTGAACACAGAGTGCTCCCACTGAACATATATTCTCTGACACAATACTGTCACTGTTTTTCCTGAATCAGTTAATTCATTTCCAAACACAAACTGTCATCCCAGCTTGAAAACAGCAGAATGATAAAGTACATTTATGAATTTCAATTTTCCTACCATGACAAGTCCAAATGTCTGCTGGGAAAACGGCTTCACTAGCAGAATGTGCCTGTGGTTGAACTGACCAACTGTCTAGTGTGAATCAGTGAAACTCTGTGAGTGGGACAAATGTTAAAATGCTTAGCCGTACAGAGCAAATACATACCTGCTGCAAACACGTTCATCACTACAAAGAGGTGCAGTTTGATGATGGAGATTCTTACAGGAGAGCTGCAGTGCAGACAACAAACCACAGGAGGGCAGTGCAGTATAGAGCTAAGAATGATCAACTTCTGTCATAGCAGTTTATTGTCAGTTTAAGTGTTGCTCTGCCTTCAGCCCTTAGTGTTGGCACTGTGAAGCTGTAATCTGCTGCTGTCTGACGTATCACCACATACAGATTTCTGTACATGTTTGTTTTCCCAAATATTGATTCATCCTTATTGATTGTTCATTTTGTATTAGTATTAACTGGTGTCAGTGTATCTAAAGAGTCTCCACCATAGAAGAAGACATACCTTTACCTTGCTATATACAGGCCTACAGACACACTACTAATATCAGGTTAAAAGGCCGGTGTTCATCAGAGCAGCAGCCATCTTCTCTATCCAGAGCATGAAATTAAAGCATTTTTACACTATGCTCGGCAAGTATAGATGCAGTCACATAATAAAACAGAATAGATAAATAAAAGTAGGCACTTGAAGCAAGTGAGTATGAATGTATAATATCACTGTGTTCACATCTGTAGTGGGTTTACACAATGAACATGCAAATACTACATACAGAGGTGAAAATTATGAGTAACTTTACTGAATACAGTCTATGTGTTTCCATGACAACTGAGCAAATTCCATCTGCCGATGAAGACCGTGAAATGTGGCTGAAAGCTTCTGAAGAAGCTAGGGGTACAATTATTCTGTCTAGCTGACTATATATTTTATTCATTTTATAAAGCCACCACGTACAACTGCTGCTGCCACACTGTATTTTCTGGTACCACCACTGGGGGCAGAAATATTCAGACTAGTGTTTCAAAAATATAGAAAAATTGTCAGATGCATCTGTCATCATAAAAGGGCTTTGTTGTTGAACGATCCAACAAGCACTTTGTTGAAACATACTGGGACCTTAAAGTAATGCTCATTCTTGGTTTATAATTTTCTTCAGTCTGTTTCATTTGGTTCAATGAGTCCATATAGCCTACATACATCTTTCTAAAGTTAAGAACTAATCAACCTAACTGTGTCAGCATGTTTTTGTTTAAGCTCCTAACCAGTGAGGAACACACAACATCAAGGCTGAGCTGCCACCATTACCTTCAGTCACCAGTGAGGGGAGCTCTAGTGCAAAAAAAATACTGGTTTTGTTGGTGTCACTAGTGTATACTCAGGCCAGCTTGATCTGCCGTTGAAGATTAGTTAATTCCTGGACTGAACACAAAGTATGTAACACACACACATATATATATATATATATATATATATATATATATATATATATATATATATATATATATATATATATATATATATATATATATATATATATATATATGAAAACGTGTATAAGCTATATGACAATATTTTATTTATGTGCAGTATATAAACAAAGATGTGTTGTAAGGTCCTTATGAAAGACCATACATGAAAATAAGAGGGATAAAGAATGCAGATATGCTGTGCATAAACAGTTTAGTAAAGGTAATTCTCATTGAGTTTGAAGAAGAATTTGATACAGACAAGGGTTGACATATAGCTGTGTCTACTACATATTAATAATATGCAATATGTACTCGTCACTAGTGATTATAGTCTTCTGTTTATGCTGTACACTTTGCACTACCCTGCTGGTAATAACATGACGTCACTGAAACTGGGACTTGGGAATCTTACTGCAATTTTCACTTCACAAAAGAAAGCAACATTGCTTTTTTCTGAGATCTTCTTGCAGCTGCTTCATTACTATCCACAATTGGTTTTGATTTTTGTTTTAGGCTGTAATTAGATCATCTATCTCCTTTGTACTTTGCTTTGTGGTACATCAACAGCACACTCGAAAGCAGTCAGTATGTATAGTGCCATCTTTGAGTAGACCCAAGTTTGTCAGTTTTCTGGTGTGAAGGCATGGTTGGGTAACCATAGCAACTATACTAACGTTTCTCAATAGGTTACCAATTAACTCACAGTTGACTCTAACCTAATCATGGGTAACTGTGCCCTTTATGGATGATGATTTGAAAACAGCCTGCCTTGTACTTTTTTGGTGAGTAGCCTTGGTGTGAGCACAGTGATGCAAAGGGAGCTATCAAGGTGGGAAATGTCATGTTTGATGTCGGAATATAAAACATTAAAGACCCACCAAAGATGATCTGGCTTTGGAACTTTGGAATTGTGAGCCCCTTTCACAGTCAAGAAGTCATGTGATCCATTGTTAATAAAAAATACTGATTGTAGTAGCTTTAAATAAAAATACAACAAAGGTCTATAGTAGCTCTCCACCAGAATTATACCATGGCAGTCTAGTGGAGGTTTTGAAAAAAAAGACATAGTCGTATAGGAACATAACTTTGATCTATAGATAAAGAAAGTTTATTGTTGTAATTGTGTTGATCACTGCAAATAGATAGTTTTGAATGAAGGCATAAGGTCTGGTGATGTTTGGTACAAAACTTAAATGATCCTACCTTGTGAAGTGAAGTTGAATTTAACCATAAGTCATCGACAGTAGCAGAAAAAAGTATGTGAACCCTATGGAATTACCTGGATTTCTACATTAATGGATCGTATAATGTGAACCAATCTTCCTCTAATCACAACTATAGATAAACACAGTGAACAGGTAAACACAGTTTACACAGTAAGCATTCACAGTGCAGAGTGAAGGAACTATGTGAACCCCTAGGCTAATGACTTCTCTAAAGCTAATTGGAGTCAGGAATCAGCCAAATGGGAGTCCAATCAATGAATCCAGATTGGAGGTGTTGGTTAGAGCTGCCCTGCCCTATAAAAAAACACACCAATATTCATTTTGCTATTCTCATGAAGCATTGCCTGATTGTGAACCATGACTCAAACAAAAGACCTCTCAGAAAACCTAACATTAAGAATGGTTGACTTGCATGAATCTGAAAACAGTTACAAAAGTATCTCTGAAAGCTTTGATGTTCATCAGTCTATGGTAAGACAAATTGTAAATAAATGGAGAAAATTTAGCTGTTTAGCCGTCCTGCAGAGATGACTGCACAAGCACAGCGCAGAATGCTACATGAGGTTAAGAGGAGTCCTAGAGTGTCAGCAGAAGACTAACATAAATCTCTGGAACATGCTGACATCTCTGAATGCTGAACAACAATGGAGGAAGCCCAAAAAAACCCATTGCTGTACGTCTGAAGTTTCCAGAGCGTGCTGTTCTGCAAACTTCAGATTGGATGTTTCACACCACTACTGACAAAATATTGTGTGGACAGATAAAATATCAAAACCTCATCCCAACTGTGAAGTATGGTGGAGGGGGAATCATGGTTTGGGGCTGCTTTGCTGCTTCAGGGCCTGGAAGGGTTGCTATCGTAGATGGCTAAACTTTATTAATTAAATGCAGGCAAATGTAAAGCCGTCTGTCCGCCAGTTGGTTGAAACTCAACAAAAGATAGGTGAATGCAACAGGACAATGACCCAAAGCACAGAATTAACAACAGGCTAAATGGCTTTAGCAGAAGAAAATATGCCTTCTGGAGTAGCCCAGTCAGAGTCCTGAGAGACTAAATTGAGATGCTGTGGCATGACCTGAAGAGAGCAGTACACACCAGACATCCCAAGAATATTGCTGAACTGAAACAGTTTTCTAAAGGGGAATAGTCCAAACTCTGTTTGCAATGTGATGTTATAAGTTATAAGTTATGTTATTTTCTGACAAATACTGTTTTACCACTGCAGTTTTCTTTCTTAAGTTATGTGTGTGTTTATGTGGGCTGAACACACACAACAAACAGCTACTACTACTATTACCCCACTTCTAAATACTCCTAATACTGCTCTACATTCCTGTCAAAGTGTGAGACAAAGGGTCAAGACACCAATGGCCACAGAGAAGAAGTGAAGGGTTGTTGTTTGTCAAGTTGATCTCTGTTTTAAAGTGACAATAATAAGACAAAAGGAAGATTTAGAAATATACTCATCACACACTGAGAGACATTTGAGAAACACAATTCATAGAGGGAAGAGATAAGGGGGAGAGAACTAGAGCCCCACAGTTGTGGCTGCTGCACAGTTGCATTGCTGCATTTTCTCATAAATATTTCAGGGAGGTAAAGTCCCCCTCACACCTCCATCCTGCACTCACTGCTGTGGTTTGGGCTGCAGAGAGAAACTGACCTTACCATTACCTCAGCACTGACATGATTTAAATAAAAAAAAAACAACTGCCTCTTTTGAAGAGCGGAAAATCTCTCACTTAATTTTTTTCTTCTTCAAATTTTCCACTTTTCATGGGATGCTGAACTCCTTCGGGAGGTTTTGGTTGATCCATAACATTGTTGACTCTATGTTTAGGCTATTCAACTTAGTAAGTAAGTGTTGTTTTTTTTGTTGTCGACAAATCCCATGAAAAGACCAAAACCAACAATGCTGATCTTTCCTGACCTCCCTACCCTGTATGTGGCACTCAGTCCACTCAACCCATTGCTTCATATATAAATCTAAATATAAAATTAAAGTCTTTTAAAACAGCTCATAAATATTTGGATTAATTTTTATTAAATGTTCAGACATTTTCTTCAAACAGCAGTTCAATGTAGGTTTTAGCAAACATTACTCTAGTGAGTATTTGGGGCAGCAGTCAGAATAAACTACAGTCTGTGTGTTCATGGTGACGAAGGAACATGTGACCCAGTGCAGCTGGGAGGCTCACTGATGTGTTTTAATAGCTTCTGGACAACAATGGAGCTCTATGACTCAGTGGAAGAATAGACATTACGCTGTGATTCACACGCAGTACTTGTTGGTAGATGCATTGACTGTCGGTTTTTGTCTACATCATCAGAGGCATCAACCCTCTTTATATCTCAGCACCTACACCACAGATTTTGACCAGTCTTTTTCAAATTAGTGAGAGCGTATTCCTATATCGCTGGAGAACCACATTACGATCCTTATCATGTCAGATCATAATTTGTTTTCATGGTGCATATTCCTAAACCCACTGCGCAAACCAACTGACACACAGTAATTGCTGTTGGGGCCCCACAGCAGTTGTTAGTAATCCTGCCCTTTAAAGTAAATTCGAGACCTCTGCTGGTGATGCAACCATATTTCCTGTAATTAACGGCTGGTTAAATGTACAGTAGATGCTACTTGTTCTTTAGGAATGACTTCACATCTTGGCTCAGCAGTGAGCCTAATAGCTGGTGTAAGTCGGTCCAAGCCTGAACATCATTAACAGTGGACACAGAGATAGATGGAGGGGGTGGTCCACCCATAAGGCTGCAGAGAGGGAGACAGGCAGAGGGAAACAGAAGGATGCACAGTGAGACAGACAGAGATACACGGCTATTCAAACTTTGGTGTTCTATCCCAGTCTTATTGGAAAACCGTCCACAGTGAACTCAGCACTGAAATTAGATATTGATCCCCCCCCCTACCCCCTCTCCTCTCTCTCTCTATATGTCCCTCTCCAGCTTTGGGACTGCACATTTTCCCTTTTGTTGATTCCGTCTTCATTTAGTCCTCTCTCTCTCTAGTCCTCTTTATCTCTGTCCCTCTTGGGATTCCTATCATTTATGAACCCTTGATTCCATCACTTGCATCCTCCCACATGAGGACAGATATGAGGATGAGATATGAGAATGAAGGAAAGGGTGGATACACGTCCAGAATGGGACATTTTGAGATTTCAATGACCCCCCCATATTGTGAAAAACGTCTTTCTTGACCTTGACAAAAACATTTTTTTATTGTCTTTTATTAAGGACGAATTAAAGACAAAGATCTAATTAATGGTGCTGCCCTCCCTGGTTGAGGTAAGGCCTTAATTTAGGTTATGGTTAGGGTTTGGTTAGACATCACAGAGGTAACTGGTTGGGGTAAAGTTGGGTCGAGGTGAGGGGAAAATGTTTTGTTTTTGGATTTGGATGGGGTTTTTTGGTAAAAGTGATCTTGCAACTTGCATGCCTTAACCTGAAGGCACAAACTTGGGAAACAGAATTTACAGGTAGAAATCTAAATGTACAGCAAACTGCAAGAACAGACCTGAATGTGCAAACTTAAATGTAAGAATTATATATACAAATGCTGCATGGTTGCATATGAACATTAAATGCAGGAGATCCTTGTGTCTCATCTCAACTCCACAGTTCTTTCTTTCTATATGCACACACAAACACACACACCAACCAAATGTTCTATCATAATGCGTCACTGGTGACTCACTGAAACTACACTATTGTGTGTGTGTGTGCATATGTGTGTGTATAATCTTTATTTGCTTCAGAGCATACATTTGTTTTTACCTTACATTCATCATCTCTATAAGTAGATTTGTGCATATGAATGCAAATACACCTGTAGCAAAGGGACAAGGTTTTTGTATCTGAAGCATAATTGACCAATCATGTTTGAGCAGGCTTTGGTTTGCAGGTAAACAGTTTCTGTGAGGAGCAAAAGAGGCGGAGTGCACTGGCTGAAATGCAATCTCAGAACCCATCGTCTGACGACAAGCTTTTTATCAATCTCGCAACCTCACAGATTAGCTTTTTATTGGCTTGTTAAAATGTATCAGCATTCAAATCATCATCAGATGATAGCTGATTGGTAGAGATTGATAATTAGACTGTAAATAATGTCCTGGCATTCCTGGCAGAGGAAGAAGAAGTCTTGGTCCAGATATCTATTATCCGGATATACTGAAAGTCCTGAAACATTGAATCTAAGCTAAATCAACTACCAACAGCTGTTGGTAACAGTGGATCTGTTCGGGGATTGTTCTTTCCTTTAGTCACATTTTAAGAATTGTGTCTGGATGGAAGTGATAGGAATATTATAACAGCATGCCTACTGGTTAGTCCTTTTGTAATCAAATTAGGCAATAAAAACACTTATGTATTTAAATTGTAAGGCAGCAGTGGCTCAGGAAGTAGAGTCGGTCGCCTGCTAATTGGAAGATCAGCGAAAGTGTGAATGGGTGAAAGTGACGTAGTGTAAAAGTGATTTGAGTGTTCGTAGCACCAGAAAGGAGCTATCCAAGTACAGACCAATACTTATCTTTTGTGGGAAGACTCGTGACCTCAGTATTTCTTAAACCTGTCAAACAATTGCTCTCTGCAGTTTTCTACACGGCTTTGAAAACAGAAAATGAGGAAAAACACTGTGAGAAGAAAAAAAACACCTTCGCAGGATGCAACCAGGTGCTTTAATACAGCAAATATATTCTATGCAGGCGGGCAGAGCACGCGTGAAATGTTCAGAGGAAAAATTCAAATCACAAATGTGCAACCGAAACCAATAGTTCAAAATTTAAGGAAATGCACTCTCTTTCTTGGGAGAGTCAGTTGAGAAGATTAATGTCAAGCTCATACAGCCAAGTACAAAGCTGGAGGTAGAGGGCAATTAGCTTAGCTTGGCACAAGGACTGGACGCTGGATGGGTGAACAGCTAGCCTGACTCTGTCTAAAGTTTAAAAAAATGTATGAATCTAGCTCCACAATGATCAGACAAGCGTGTCACAAGGTGAGTTAGCTTTTCTTCCAAAATGCTGGCGGGCAGTGACTCTCACGCCACCCCGTTAGCCTCTTTCTAATACAGCACAGTTTATCAAAAGGTTCACATTTTTTCAAATCTATCTTTAAACAATATTCATCCGCCCATCTGTAAATTAAAAAGGTATGGAGTAATTAATGATAAAATCTGTTTATTCATGACTTACACCCTTTCTAATACGCTATTACATCTGTAATTATAAATGCAGTAAGCCATTAATAAAGGCTCATATTCCTCACATAACAATAATCAAAGTTGTAAGTGTTAATAAACTGATTTTGGTTTGAGTGGTTTGCAGTTTGAAGGACATTTGTGTAAGATGGCTACTGAGAAACAAATGAAATCATAACCCTTAACGTTATTTCTGCAGATGTGTGTTTGTGTGTGCATACAGTTAATACATACTATACAGTATGTGTATTTAGACACAAGACATGTACAACACAATCTAATACAATGTTGCAAAAGCTTAGTTTATCCACAATGGAGGAAACTTATTGTGAAATTTGACATTCATTTCTGACATGTATTCACCATTGATGTACTCGTCTTGCACTCAGCAGTGCATCACATCCCATGTAGTTTTTTGGATTTAACAGGAATGCAAAAAACCAGAAATGGAACAATGCACAAAAGCTTGCCAAGAAGAAAATAACAACCAGCGCTTTACTTCCCCCCATCTCTTCCCTTTCTCTTTCCTCTTCTTCTATCTCCCTCGAGCTCACCTTCACTCATCACCTCATCTATTTTTTCCCCTTCTGTTGCCAGGCAACAGACAGGAAGAGCATCACTTGGAGACGTCAAAACCACAGGAAGAGCTCACAGGAAGACACATCACACAGATGTTCCATGGAAGTACCAGGGTCTATCCGAATAGAAAAAAACTCCTCTTTTCTTAGCTTTTCCTTGATGGAAGATGTCATGCAGCAAAGACGTATTCTCTCTCTTTTTACTCTGCTTTGGTCTCTTTGGACTCCTGAGGGAAATATCTGGCTCTTTAGCCACTAAATACAACACTATGTTCACCAGCTCGTCTCTACCTGTGTCTGTACACTGATTGGTGCTGAGCAGGTAGTTCTATGAAAACAGTTGCCTGTTATTTTACAAACACACCTACTGTGTGGAAAATGAAGCAGGATTAGACCTTCTTACTCAAGCTCTCCTTTTTTATTCTTCACACAACTTCTGTCACTTTTCAAGCATACTCTGGCCTTTGTTGTCATAGTGTTGGCTTTCCATTATGCCTTTTTTGATTATCATTGCCCCAAATTCCTTACATGTCGTCAGGAGCGCCAACTATTAACCCAAAAGTTAGAGCAGTAATGCAAAGCAGGAAAAAACGGAGTGGTAAAATTGCCTAATAATTTCCATTGGCATTTGAAAAACTCCAAACTTGACCAGCCAATTTTTTTCAATCAATTTCTTTTGCTGACACAGCTACACACTTTCTGTGCAGACAAGGATTTTCGGTCTCTGTGAATTCGCCCTTTACTTCAACTCACCAGTTCTTATATTATTATTTCACTTTGTGAATGCAATAACGTCTCTTAACTGGGTCTAACCTACATATATTTCTGTATTATTCACATTCACACTAACTCTTCCCACTAGTGGCATTATTCTTTTCTTGTTTACCACAAAAGTGTCTAAATTTTGGTTGGAATTAAAATATACATGAATGATCTGCAGTGTATGATTAGAAGAACGAGTGAGCACACCACTATTCTTATCTGCATCTGTTCAACAAATTAAATTTTCTGAATTTGTACTCAGAGTGGGCGGGGCCCATACTGGACATGGGCGGGACTAACTGGAAGTTATTTTAAGCCTGAAATTTGTATGGGTTAAACAGAAGTTACTATATTTATTAGAAAACTATTTACAGAACACCCTCGGAATAGAACTTCAGAGCAAAGTTTTTGATTACAATAGTAATCTTTTTTTTTCAAAAGGTTTGTATATTTATAATTTATTAGAAAAAAGATTTGGACACACTTTACCCTGATGATACTCGAGCTTGTATCTCGTACTATTATCTGTACCAGATAGTCTTTTCAACCAAGTACTCGCTAAACCCTAATAATTAGTTGATTAAGTCCATGTTTCAACTTTGCCATGGTTTAAAGATAAGAGTTTCTCCTAAACTCTGAAGACACCGTAATTTAAAACTAAAATTAAATTAAATTAAAAACTTTTTTTTTCTTGCTCCCATCCCCGCACACCGACCTTTTGTTTCAACATTACTTACCCAAGTTCAATCAACACACACAAACAGTATCTGACAAAAGTCTCAAATAGTCAACACAATGAATTAATTTTAGATTTCAGCAGAAGCCTTTCTCACGGACCTGATAATATTTATCATGCTGTTCTCTTGGCAGGTGTGGCTATCAAAACAAAAAACAAAGGTGCACCCAAGCAGGAACCTCTGGCTCTGAGAAGTGAGGCGAACGTGAGATAGTCCCAATCTATCAAACAGCCAGCAGGAGCAACTCTTCCATCCATCGTCAACCGGGTGCTGGAGCCTATCCCAGCTTACATTGGGCGAAAGGCAGGGTACACCCTGGACAGGTCGCCAGTCCATCGCAGGGCCACACATAGACAAACAACCACTCACACTCAAGGACAATTTTTGGAGATTAACAATTAACCTAGACTGCATGTCTTTGGATTGTGGGAGGAAGCAGGGGCAACCGGGGTTTGAACCCCACAACCTTCTTGCTGTGAGGCGACAGTGCTAATCACTGCACCACCATGCTGTCCAGGTGGGGCTCTTCTGGCTTTAAAATAAAGTTTGGTTCCGTTAGAAATGATGGCAAAATGACCCTACTTCTCAGCTGATTTATTAACTCAGTAAACACTTTCCTAATGAGTTTATGGTCTCAATTACTAGTTTCATGTCTTCTTTAATACAGTGTGATGTTCATTTAGTAAATTATGGTCCCATTTAGAGGAAAATAGACCAGGAAGCAGAGTTTGCTTCAGGACTATCTATGATTGACAAGTCATTGTGGCAACCTGTCTGTCAGGCTAGAGTGACTCGTAACCACGGCACAGCACCGTTAGCTTATTAGGAGTTGGCTGTTCACATTCTCTAGAGAGTACATTTTGTTTTAAGCCTGTTGTTCGCCAGACAAAATGATCATCCGTGTTAAAATGACAGTTAACATGGATTACAGATGCAGCTAGCTAACCAAGCTATCTAGCTCCACACAGAGTGGTTGGCTCCACAGTCAAACTCAAGGCCAACTTTAGCAATTAAGTTGGTAAGTAAATATATGTTATTACATATGTTATTGTGCATTTTACATTTGTGGATTTTTTTTCCATGTCAGTGATTAGAAAATATGTAGAGGCTTTTCTGTTTACACCGCAACAATTATAGGTAATTGTACCATGAAGGAACCAATGGCCCTACTGACAGAAATAATTCTGTGTATAGACTGCAGGCATGTAGAAAAATGGGTGTTCCAATGTACTGTTTAGATCTACTAGGGTTTAGACAGGATAAAGTTAGGGACAGCTTCTGGGATTGTGACACAGTTTCTGACACAGCCCAAACTCCAGCACCAAATTGTGTTCTACAGTCCTCTCTCCATCCATTATGCAGACTAGATGCAGAAAATGTTTCTAGTTAGTTTTAAAGTTACTAGTGAAATGCCCACAGAATTTATCGCTGTATACAGTGACAGAGACTGGAGGAGGTGTTTAATTAACATGAGCCAGGTGTTATTCTCATTGAAGACGGTCCCAGAAACTCAGGATGGCTCACACAGCACTGTTTAATGAAGCTCAGCCGTGGAGATCAGCATACAGAGTTAGAAACTCAATGCATAGCCAACACCAAAATCTGAAGAATCTGTCTTAGGCCTCAATATTTATCTCTCTGCTATCTCAAAGTATCTATGGTCCTTCCCTACAAGATATATTTAACTAGCCAAAATCTGACAGCCAATCAGCTGGATGTTAGACTCGAATGCATTACGTAAGTCACATTGGGATGTGGAGGTTTCATGTATCACATTCTAAGCGGAGACAGAGAGTCTGTAAATGCACAAGACTCAAAAACACTGTTATCTGCTAGCCTTGAGCCTGAACTACAGTGTCTCCGTATCAGTCAGCTGTCCTCACCCTGACAGGGAGAGGGACAGATGCAAAGGGCTATATTTAAGGATCAGTCTACTTCTGGAGACAGTTAGTGACCTGTATATGACCCGTACCTCACCTGTTACCTGAATTAAGCCTACTCATAAAATTACTACTGTTGTCCTCTCTCTTTGTACGTCATAATATGCATACTAGAACCCAAGAGGTGGTTTTGGAGATGTCCTCATCTGACCCAGTGCTCTTGCTTGCTAACAATGTGCAAGTGTCCACTGACCACTGAAACTGGCTAGTTAAGCAAACCCTTGACTCTATAGGAGGTCTGTATCTATTTGATGTTTATTGTCTGGGTAGGAAATGAACAGATGTATATACTGGTCAGTCACAAAGCTGGCTCGCCATGGTCCCTCATTGCATAGTTTCTCAGTAAATAATATATAACAAGCACAATAACATGAAAATATATACTTGGACGGGAAAATAACATAATGCTTATGCAGTCGGCTGGCCACTTTCAGCTCAAGCAAAGCACTCTACAAAAGATCAAGCTATTTAGCCTGCATAGCCTATATGAGCAATTTAGCATTGCAAAAAAATGTAAATGCCTATTATTGTCTGCGCTGACAAAGTTACAAAATCTAAGACTAATTGATTAGTTTTCTCTGAAATTGGAAATTAGATTTCCTTTTTGCTCGATAACATAGTATTCCCTTTACTCGTTGCTTTACAATAATAAGTCAGAAGATCATGGAGATCCTGAGCCTTACCTGTTTGAAAAACTGGCTGGGTCCACACACAGCTCAAGGAGATGTCAGGGAATGGTACAAAGCTAGTGGTTCTCTTTAACTAAGGGGGATACCAGAGCCACTTATAGCCATTTTTATATTTCCTGTGGAAATGAGCAGGTCAGTGATCTGTTGCCACAGTTGAGGTAAACAAAAAAATTAATAGAGTATTGACTATTTCATCGTACTTGAGGATTAGTCACATTTGGCTAAACTGACCTTTCAACTCTAAATACAAGTTAGTTTTTTGTAAACAATATGTGTACAGTATTAACCTGTATTAACATAATACACTGGCATGATGTTTACAGCAAAAGAAAAGCATTTCAAGTATGGTTTGGTCAGTCGGCAAGTGGTTTGCTATGCAGTTAGCTACAAAAGCTAATCTGGAGGAATCATTTCTGTAGTTACTTTTGGTTCTACTTTCTTGGTTTCTTGGTCAGTATTTTGGACATTACTGCACAAACTGTAAAACTCTTTCATTCTCAAAACACATTTATTGTAAATACTATCAATCGGTTTAATTTAATTTATACTTCTTGACTTGTTTTGGCTTGTGTATTGCAATGCACTAAAACTGTGAAAACCTACTGTGGAATAAACCTGATTCTGATTTATGTCAAATCATGTTTATTTGGAAAGCGTAGGAGTTTTGTACTTTTTCTGGACGCTGTATTTCCTGAATTTCTACAATGGAGGTGTAAATGTGAATGCTAAGTTAGCATGATACGTCAGAATAGCAACAATATTGAGAATAAAAGCCAGGTTGAAAGATACTGGAATAATGTAAATGTAAATCAATTAAAGCTGCATTCCAGGAAAAGGTGTTAAACAAAGTATTGCAGGTCTACGCATGTGTCTACATATGGCATGTAGGGCAGGATTTGGTTGCGTGTGTGGTGTGTGTGTGTGCATGCTAATGTGTTAACCCATCTCCCTCTGCTCATCAGCAGTGTGTGGTGCTTGCTGCTGCTAAGAAAATGTTCCACATGATTTATCTTCAGTCGGTAATGTGCCGTGTTTCATGCAAGTAAAATGCATCCTTATCTCTCTGCAGCTCTCTTTCTCTCTGCTCTGCTTTTGATTCCTTTTTCTTCCTCGTGGCAAGCACAGCGGCAGCATTTCCTTCTCCTCTGTGTCACCTCCACTCCCTCCCTCCCTCGCTGCCTCGCTCCATCTCCTGCTGCTTCCATCCTCCCTCCCTTTTCCGCTGTGTGTTTGCAGATGAAACGGGCAGTCTGCCAGTTTTTCATATTTTCTTGGCAGCAAAGTGGCTAGCCAACTTCCTGGGGATGGGGAGTGGGGGGGGGGAGTTGGGGTTTGCAAAAGGTTACATTTGCACAATGTATCTATGAAAAAACAGCAAAGAAGACGGAGTGAGGGAGTGAAAAAAAGAAAGGAAGAAAGAAAAAAAAGAGAGTGGAAAAGCTGGGCTGGATCAGCTAAACGACTCCTCTGTTGTGGGGTAATGGAAAAAGCCCTCTGGGGGAATATTCAGTATGCAAGAGTATCGAGTTGCATGCAGTCATTACAATGATGTCTGTCCCTCTCCGTTTCTCTTTTTGTCTACCTTCTCTGGAATGTTCCCTCCACACACACACATACATGCAAACACACACACACCTCACCTTCTCTCCCCTTTTCTCCGTCTGTGTGAAAGTGTTCTTTGAGGCGATGGCTTTGGGATGGGGGAGCTGGTGGAATCATCGCAGTTTGACGGGTTTCTGTGTGTGTTGGGGGGTGTTACTGCTGCTGATTATATACCAACAAATATCCACCACAGAACAACTGTGTGCTCTGTCCCGCTGTGCTGTCAGGATTGACTGAATGTGGGTAGATAGTGTGAGACAGAGGGAGAGTTAAACAGTGAAGTGGAAAGACTGAGGGGGAGAAAATTCAGTTGTTTACTTCGACACTTCACTCCTCCATCCACATCTGTCTCTATGGAGAAAGCTAAGGAGAAAGGGTCTACAATAAAGCATACAGGAGTGCTGAAGGTGTCTTTAATGATGTTTACAGAGCCACTCCCTGTTTCAGCTTTGACCTGCTGCACTTACCGTCGTACAGTGAGGGATTAGAAGTGGTGCAGAAGTTAAGTCTATCTCATTGTCTCCTTCTAGGGATGCTTCTCACCCTACCTTGTGAATGTTGTCTGTGTCGTCATTTCAGAGAGTTTTCAGGAATATCAAGTCAGTCCACCACTTTGGTCCATCTCAACAACTATTGGATGGATTTTCATGAAATTTAGTACAGACTAGTGTTGTAGTCAAGACCGCCCAAACCGAGACCAAGTCAAGACCAAGTCAAGACTAATGCCAGAGTTAATCGAGACCAAGACGTTTAAGGGGCTGAGAGCAGTCGAGACCAAGACCGAGGGAGGGCGAGACCGAGTCAAGAGCAAGACCAGTTCCCTGCATTGCATGGCATGCAATAAAATGTGGAACAAGATCATAGGTACTTCTCAAAGTGATCTGAAAGACCCACATTCCCCTTAAAACACCCACATACAAAAACTAAGAGCTGAAATCAACATAGGCATCGCAGGGAGGGGTGACAGTCATTAACAGTAACAACACATGTTTTTTTTTATTCAAGGTTTATTTGTCAATTTTCAATGAATATATACAACAACAGGGTTTATGTAGCAATCAATGAATAAGTAACAACACATGTTTAATTACGGTTATTGGTGGTGGTGATGGAGCAGTGGAGAAGACACATGCCTATGGTGTGAGAGACCCAGTTTCAATCCCCCACTGTGACCCATCCACCACTGTGTCTTTGAGGAAGACACTTAAAGGAGAACTCCGGGCAATTTCTAAGTTAATATTGATTATTATACCTGTTATACCTTTGTGAGTTCTGTCTATAGAAAAAAAAACGAGCCGGACTGGTGCTTGCAACACGGAGCTGCTACAGCTAATGCCCAGAGCTCCCACGTAGCTAAAACGGCAGTTATGGGGGCATTTACATAAAGAGTGTCTTTGTGCCTCTTAACGGACACAAAATGCAATTAAAATGTCTGTCCAACATGAACAGGGCTCTTACATGACAACACGATGCGTTAAGCAACTTAACCATTGTTTAAATTCACCTAAATAGTGTTTTTAGACGGCTAGCTGTAGTCTCGCGCTGAAGTCCCGTGGGAACTCAGTTCGTAAATAGCAGTGTGCAGGTGAGAGGAGGGTAGTGTGTGAAGAGTGATGATTGCAGCTCACAGGTGAAGAAGAAATGGTTCGCGTTTGTGCCGTTCTGCATTGTGGCAACAGAATGCGTATCTTCCAATCAAAGTTAGGATGTTAACAAATCAGACAATGCAAAAGCAATTTATTGATATTCTCAAAGTTATGGTCTTTACTGGTCTTGAAATAAAATCCCAAGTCCTCAATGTCCGAGACCGAGACAAGGCCGAGTACGTTTAAGGGGCTGAGTCCGAGACAAGACCAAGACCATCAAAAAGTGGTCTTAAGACCAAGACCGGTCTCGAGTATTACAACACTAGTACAGACCTTCCCAAGGGTGTCACTTTGCGTTGAAAAGTGGTGCGGACATAGGGGATCAGATTAGGGGTGTGAAGAGACACTTAGCTCGTGAGACATCACAATATCTGATATTAGGTTCACGAGAACGAGACAAAAAGATCCTTAAACAGTGTTTTAAAGATATCCTCAATGTCGAGATATAGGATAGGAGGTCTGGGGGGACCTCACCTGGGAAATTTTTGATCATTACACACTTAATTTCCTTCACTCTGGTGAAAGTTTCTGCACCAACCTGTGGTGGAAATGATTTTATTTATGTAAAAAGAAACACAAAATTCAAGTAGCACATTACAAAATATATAAACATAATAGAATATAATGCAGTGCAGCTCTCAGGCATTCTGTGTTGCTTTCAGATCTGTTTCTCCTCTAGATCAACTTTTCTCATGCAATATTATCCCTGCTGAGGCAACACATATGTAGGCATGATTTAGTCTTGTTCACTGGGAGAGAACGGAAAACTTGGCCAACTGTGTCAAGAAGTTGTTAAAGTTCACATGTTTGGGTCATTGTATAATCAGCAGCTTGTTTTTTTAGCATAAATTGTTTCTTCTATATTTTAATTGCTTTGCATGTTTTCTTAATGTGCAAATAAATCTTTCTAAAGGCATTTCCATGTTATTTAACTGCAAGCTATATCAGAACGTTTTTTTCAACGAATTATGCTTTAAGAATGTGATGGGGACAAATTTGCCATTTCAAAAAGTGGTGGGGACATGTCCCCAGCATCCCCAGTGTAAATTACACCTATGGATGTTCCTGTTCCCCACAGAATGACTTGTAATAACTTTGATGATCCTGTAATTTTCAAATGTCCTCAAAAAGAAAACCAGGCTCTGAGTCTACAGCCATGCTAGTAGCTCTGTGAGCATGGTAGCCTGTCCTCACCAGAAAAAAAGAGAATATTGTCAGAATATTTAATGTATGTTCTACCTTGGTTATTGCTCCTGTAGTCATGAGTGTAGTCTGCGTACAGAACCGGTGAGATTACAGGGCCTTGTTGGGCTCCAGTGGAGACAGTCTTTGATGAACTGAGGTGACGTCATGGAACCTCTGGTGTCTATCTGTCAGAAATGAGACGGCCCAGAGAATCAGGTGCATGTTGACATCTATTTAGAGCAACTTTCTTCCCATTAGGTTGCACTGTGTTAAAAGCACTTGAGAAGTCTACAAAGACCAGTCTGATGATAAACCTGGGCTTCCCAAGAAGGGTATAGGTGCCATGCAGCAGTGTTAGTGGGTCATCATTTGCAAACTGAATGGGGTCAGCAGGCATACTGACCTCCTCCTGCAGTAGAATCTATTGAGGACCTCTGCCATGTTGACAAAGTCTTGTGTCCCGGTATTTAAAGATGCTTAACATTGTTAATGGGGAGGCCAGCTAATATTTTAACGCCTCGCCAGGCGTTCCTGGATTTTGCCGTCTTGAAAGAGTTTCTTGACTTTCTCCTTGTACCCTCTCTGTGCTGCTTTTATTTCTTTATTCAGTCTGTTTTAAATGAGTTTGCAATCAATTCTGTTTCCTGAGTTGAATTTTTTTTTAATAAAACATGGACGTAGGTTTCTCCAGAGCTGTGTTGTGAAGCTCAATGTGGGCAGCTCCCAGCAACACCAGTTATTGCCATCTTGGCAGTACCTGACTAATCCAATAATGGGCAAAGAGGTGGAGCTGAAGCGTGCCAAATTAGATCTGGTTGCTGAACCACCTAGCAGTTCCACTTGTCAGTCAAAGTGGCCCACATTTACTTATGTATAACTTTAAGCCTTGATATGATGTAGAGTGACATAAAAACTGACCCCCGTACAGGTGATGAACCGGGGAAATTAGCTATAGAGAACAAACTGTTTTTTGTACCAGGCTGTAAAGATGTTTAATTCTGCTATAAAGTTTGCAGTTGAACTGCTGTTTTTGGCACTTCAGCTAGCGGCCATATTAGCTTAGCTGACTTCGCAGGACTGGGAGCTCAAGCATCTGGTGAGAAATTTACATCGCTAGCACAGGAGTCAGTTGGCGGGTTAACGGTTGCATCCCTGTACTTCATCTGCATGCGCTGCCTGGAGCAGATCATGAGCAGATTGCCGTATCAGGACGTAGATGCCGATCTGCTATCAGCTCGGCGGGAAAGAAGAAAGACTTTGGAAACCTAATATTCAGAGCAGTATGCCCCTGTGCTTTTTGCTCACAAGGAATACTTTACATATGTTTACCACATTTTTTTAAACTTTGGCCACGCTTAGCATAAACACCCAACATTGTAACATTATATATATATATATGACAGAAAATAAGGAAAAGCAAAAGAGGTTCCTGTTATCAATGAATCAAATGACTACTTGTAATATCATTTCACATTTCATTCATTTATTAGGATCCCAATTAGCTGTAGCCAAAGCAACAGCTATTCTTCCTGGGGTCCACACAGACACAAAACTCTATACAGTATAGTACACAATTACAGAAAATCACACCCACCAACACAACATAGACAATACAACCATACACAAACACAATACAACACACTACATAACCCAGCTCTCATCAGTAAAAATCACTTAACTGAACAAACAGAAGAGAAAAAAAGTATTATCTGGACAGTCCATAGCACTATATAGAGTCTACATACTACTGTACTTGGATGAGGAAAGATGTTTCATGAGATGTTGTTTCAATGACATCTTAAGGCAATTTTTACCGTTCTCCCGAGTACAATACTCAGGCAGAGTGTTCCATGCAACCGTAGCTCTATACATTACAGTATTCTTGGTCATACTGGTTTCCACTTTGGGTAGTGTAAATCTACCCTCAGTAACGTGCCTGGTAGAATAGTCATGTACACCTGAGCTCCAACATAACTGTCTATGTGATACCCTTGGTAATTTAGTAACTGAAATATTTTTTTATAAAATAAATCAGAGGCAGTACATCTATATTTTACCTTTAACCAGGTTAAACATTGTATTTACATTAGCTCTATGTGAGCATCGAAGTGTGTTTGTTAGCTCATTGTTTGGGTTTTAAACTCCCGTCAACCCCATTTCCAGCAGTAGCTTTCCACAATGAAGCTCTGATAAACTGACTGTACACTACCTGCTCAGCACTAATCAGCAGCTAGATAGTAAGCAACTTGATTGTGAATATTGTGGAGCATTTAGCAGCTAAATAGTCACATATTCCCCTTTAGGAGCTAAAAGACAGATCAGCATTGGTTTAGGACTACGGCTGCACAATATATTGTTTCAGCATCAACATCCTGATGTGCGCATGTGCAATGCAATTAAGTCAAACACGTTCATGCTACAACCTTTTGGCTGCTTGATACAAAAAGAAAATTTGCAAGGTTTTATATTCCATGACTAATCTACAAGAAACATCCTTTTGCTATATTATAATTTAGTCTGATTTAAGTTTGATCAGGCCCCACTAGTCACCCACTACAACCTGAAAATGAGCGCTGCCTGTTTTGGTTGTTTGATAAACTCATCAAGTGTACCTCTTCACCAGAGCACAAAGCGAACTGATGGTTATGCATGCAGACTATCAACTGCCTGCCAAACATGATGACTAATCACTAATGACAAAGGATGCGGGTATCAGCACTCATGGACGATCCATGTTAACAATGAGTCCTCCATGCAAGCCAAAGTTAGTAATGTTCCATAAGGTTCTGTGCTGGAACCATCCTTTTCACCTTATATGTGCTATAGACAGTATTGTATCGATCAAGCCAGATGAAACCAATTAGTTAGCTAAACTTCAAGCATGCCTTCAGCATAGGTGTGTGTGTGGGGGGGTCGATACACCATAGTATCGCGATATTTTTCACGGCAATATTGTATCGATACATGGAAGTCAAGTATTGATCTTTCATTATATGAATTGTACCTGAGAATTTTACTTTTTGGTACTACAATAATAAAATCAGTTGCTTTTTCAGTCCACAAGAAAAAGAGTTTTCCTTTGGGGACACAATTTAAAGATGGAAAAAAGGTAATAAATTACAATATATCGCAATATGTTTAAAAAAGCAATGATATCATACTGTGACATAAGTATCGTGATAATATCGTATCTTGGGTCCTCTGGTGATTCCCACCCCTACTTCAGGATGTAAAAACCTGGATTACCTGCAGTTGTCTATTGTACTTAGCCCCAAACACATCTGAGACGCATTAGCTAAAAATATAGTTACTCTATGGCATTGCCCATGCCTTCAGCGCCACCAATAGGAATCTCTGAGTTATCTTTGATCAAGACACAAATCAAAAACATTCTGTCTAAAAATGATGTGGGTAAACTAGTCCAAGCATTTGTTACTTCTAGGCTGCATTATTGCGGTTTCCTATTATCAGGGTTCTTGAATAAGACCCTCAGTTTATCCAGAATGCGTAAATCCTTTTGCTCATCTACAAAGCTCTTAATGGTCAGACATCATTCTGGTTCATAGTACCTTACTACCCCACCAGAGCACTGCGCTCCCAGAATGCAGGGTTGCTTGTGGTTCCTAGAGTCTATAAAAGTAGAATGGGAGCCAGAGCGTTCAGCTATTAAGCTCCTCTCCTGTGGAAGCAGGTTCCAGTTTGGGTTCAAACACCGTCTCCATATTTAGGAGTAGTCATAAGTAGTCTTTCCTCTTTGACAAAGCTTATAGTTAGGGCCCATGTCCACCAAAGTGTTTTTTGCCAGCTGCAAACGCCAGCTGCTCTTCTGAAAACGGCCAGCAGGGAGCGCAGCGTTTTTTCCGACTGCTTTGGTTGCTATGAGACATAAAATCTGTGGTTTCAAATAGTTCTACCTAACTTTACTGGATGTAAAAATGTCAACGCAGAGTAGAGTACTTGCTCTGGCCCTACCTCTGTATGAAGAGAAGACTGAAGCAGGTAGAGAGAGAGGACGGACTCGCCGTATGTGGGTTCATGAGATTTGTGGGCGAGGAAACATCTTGGCGAGTACCACCGTTTGGTCCAATAGCTGAGGTTGGACGAGGCCCGGTTATAGGATAGTAACCGTTGCTATGGTGTGGTATTTGTCCCGCCCCTCCTCTACTGTGATTGGACAGCTGAGTAAAAAGTGACTGCGTTTTTTTCGAAAAGTTGAACATTTTTCAAGACGCTTGGTGCCATGTCACGTTGCTGCCATATTTACCATGTTGTAAAAATGCAACACTCCCATTACAATGTACAATGAACAAAAATGTTGGCCTAAGAAAAAAACGCTTTGGTGGACACGTGCCCTTAGGGTTTGCTCAAGTGAGTCCTGAGTCATCCCTTTGTTATGCTGCTATATACCTAGGCCTAATCTTAATATCCACACTCACAGACGTTGAGATGTGTTCCCATTAAGTCTGTGCGGGCTCAGGGCTGTCAAGTGCCAGTTGTCAAGTACACCAGGGCTCTCTCGCAGACATTCTCAGCCCTTCATGCACCCTTTTCTGCTGACTTTGCCTGTGAGAATTGTCCACAGTTCATGGTGTAGTGAGGTGAAATAAGAGGGTTATCAGGGCAAGCCCGGGGAGCGAAAGAAAGATCGCAGCAAACCTGCCTTATAAGAAAAGAAAGAAGAAGACTGGTAAACAAACGAGCATGGAAGGAGCAACCAAACCTGATGTTAACATGGTTAGAAAAAAAGTTTACATGTATTTAAGATGGTACACTGTAAAAACTGAGACTGGGGTTAATTAATATTTAGTAAATAAATATGAGTAACCTATACATAATAAAAAAGACTATGTGCAGTTTGGAATCATGTTGAGCTGAATTCAACAAATTTGAACTGTGTATTAATTACATTTTACTCAATTTTGTTTGAATAAAATCAGCTATGATTCACCTAGTAGAATTTAATTATATTTTATCAGGAATGTCAAAGATGCAGAAAATGTTTAAATTTTACTCATTTGGAGGTCTTTGGTTTTAATCGCTTTGCACTTCCGGCCAAGCTGCTTGCACCACATGGACATCGTCATCTGCTACATTTTTTAAGGGACCGCCATTTTCTCAAAGGTAAGATATGTTTAATTCGGTTTCATTATTGTCATTCCAACTTTGCTGGCTGTGAAGTGTCAAACTTAGTCTATATTGATTCTAAGTCAGCCCTTGTTCGTTTCAATGTCAGAATTTCATGTAGAACATGCCCAGCTAATCTACTTTTGCTAATTTTCCTGGCCTTGGCACAAGCTTCCCCCATAACAAGCTAGCTAGCCTTATAGACTGCATTAATGCACAAATGTAGTAACATTAACGTTACTTACAAATTAAATTTACTGCATTTAGTTTTCTCAGGCAAATTGTACTGAAGATGAAGTTGGATATTTTCGGGGCAGCTAATGTACAGCTCATGCTGGCTGGCTTTTCCAACCCAGACCTAACATTACACATAATGTCAAAGCACAATGACAATAAAACCCTATTTAAGATTATACAACCGCTATATGCTTGACTCAAACTGTTAAAGTAGTCCCTTCACAATTAAGGGTTTAATTACACTCAAACAAGGCTTTTAAAAGTGTTGTAAGAACAATATGTGAACTTGTGATAGTTGAGGCTTTAAAGATGGTTTCATTATTTGTCTTTTCCAGACTCTCAGGCTTCTGAATCTCTTCCACTCCAAGGGCAGAACCATAGGGTTGAGGCAGTGACGGCTATCCTACTCAAGGTACCCTTCAATGACTATTATGTTTTCTAATGTCCTGTTCTGTAATCCAGTCTGCCACTGAGCTCTATGTACTTGCTTCTTAAAAGAAGAGGTCAATATTTTGGTATTTCTCTGTAAGAGTTAGATTTTTTTACCATTATTCTAGATAATAAATATGAAGCTAAAACCAGCTTGTCGTAAAAAGTGGAAGATTTTCTGACTTTGTTGAAAGGTAAAAAAAATGTGCCTACCAGCACATATAAAGCATGTAAAAGAGAAGAAGTAAAATGTTGTGATTTTATGAGAGTTTATGTGCTATGCATTATTTCTTAGCTGGGACCACCTCCTAGGTAATGGCAGGAAGTGTTTCATTAGATTGGTCCATGGGACAGCACATCAAGGGTTCTTGATTGTGGTTTATTTAGCAGTAGTATCAGACACCTAGTCTGAAAATTGCAGCTTTAACACATTTTAAGACCATGGATGATTTTTACACCATGAACTTGAATTATGTTTGTTTGTGATTTTAGGCTCCAAGCAATCCTCCATCAACATGACCATAGATGCTGTTATTCAGTGTTTGATGTTGTACCTTGGGGAATCTACAGATCAACTTTTAAAAAAGCATGTAAGTTGATGAACACATTAAACTATAAGGATTGATTTAATCTCCAAAGATTTTATATTACAGATATTTACAACTGACCATTTTTTTGTTTGTTAGTGATCTTAATGACTGCTTTTTAACTCACCTGGCATGAAAATATTATTTTGCAAGTGCATTAGCTTAGATTTTTTTCTGTCAAAGGGTTGGAAGCAATTTAGTAGTTGTTCAATTATAGGACCTTCTTCTTTGGTTGTACAGTATTAAATACACAATGTTCTTGCTATTTCAGGATCCTGATGAAGACAGAGTGTCACAGGACCTTGGAGGAAAATCAACATCACATACATCATACAAGACTACTACGTCAGAGGGCCATAGTCATTTGATGGGTATGGCGTTGTGTTTTTGACTTAATATGGCCCAGGCAGTAGTGTAGGTTGTGATTGTCGGTTGTGATTCCACTGTGTACACGAGGGATGCAAATTTGACATAGGTGATTGTTCAAGTGAGTCCCATTATAGCGAGCAGTGAAGAAGACAGGCAAATGGAAGTACCTACCTAATCCCAAACTCCATTTAATATTTTAATTTTTAGCTATTTGAAAATAAGTATGACCCTGATGGTTTCAATTAGCACAGCATTTAATAAATAAAATACTGAATTGAAAATCTAAAAAAAAGAATTTTGCAGTCTGAAAACATTGTCTTACTTTAAATGCAACAGGACTAGACCTTGAATCATGTATAAATAATCTGTACCTGGTGATGGGCAAAGGTTATTAGTCATTGTGCAGTTTTGGTAAATTTGTACAGGGTCTTTTCACAATTTCAAGTGAACATGACATACTTAGTAGTCATATATAGCTAAATTTGTCAGGTACTAAATCATTGTGTACAATTTAAGCCACTGATGTAGCACTGATTAAACACCATTAAATGATGAAACCTTTATTAACATAAATCAAAAATGCCAGTTTATTGTATCCCTATTAGACACATAGATGGTTTCTGTCTTTCATTTATTAAAACCCTCTCTCTGTGTTTAAGTTTGCCATTTTGCACTTAAACTAAACACTAAACAAATTGAAAAATGTTGGATACACATGTTTTGAAAAGGTTGCACAAATAAATGTTTACCTGTTGTTCTTTGCATGCGTGGTGATCTGTTGACCCAAACTGTGGTAGCAAGACTACGTGATATTGAGTAAATTGCACATAGAAAAATTATGGCAACAAAGTGACATCCAATATAATTGAATAGATTTGTGCTACAATGTGCTATAATATGAGTTAATCTCATTTATTTTATTTAGAGAATTCAAAACAGTTTCACCCAGATAATTACTAAATAAAAATCAATTTATCCCAGATAATTGGTAAATCTAAATCACTTTCCCCAGATATTTAGTAAATCTAACTCACTATTGCTTGGAAACTTAGTAAATGTAAATCAAATTTTCTTGTAAAATTGATTTGGATTTACTAAATATTTTAACTATATAACTCATTAGTTGGCATGCTATTAATAAATCCAACACATTTTAACTGTTGTTTTTATTAACATCTACTTATTTTTTTGGTTTAAACTTAGTTAAATTATTCAATACTTTTTAATCAAATTTGTAGTACTTAAAATCTATTCAATTATATTAATTGTCACTTTGTTGCCATAATTTTTTTAAGTAACCATTGGTCACATTTTTTACGGTGTACATAGAACACGTGAAATCAGAGGAATGCAATAACATTATTACACATCTAGAACTGAACTCTTTATTTGAGCTTTTGATTAATGAAGATGATCATTATTATCGCTCATCCTCTCTGTAGAGCAAGAGGCTGTAAGATGTATAAATCAGGCAGTCCGTTAAGTGCCTTGGCCTTGAAGAAAGTAAAAAATGTAAAATAAAAAGTCCCAAACCTGCAACAGTGTGCAACATGTTTCAGTGTTGTCACGGTAACACAATAATGTCACAAAGTGCTGTCTCTTTCCTATTTACAGCATTTTGAGCCCTTGCAGCTTTTGCACTCAATCACTTACCAGGTGCCGTCAGTTAAGTCTGTGAGGGTTAGGGTTTAGGGGGGATCTTAAGATTGGGACCGACTGCCGGGAGACTCCTATTGTGCATTGAGCTCCTCTCTCCTCCTCTCCACCTATATGCATTCTTATCCCATGAATGCATGTTACTAACTTCCCCTCTTCCCTCTCCTATAGTTGTGTGCTTTCTCATTCCTCTCCTCTCTCCTTCTGTCGCTTTCTGCAGGTGTTCCTGGCTCCAGAGCTGTGGAGTCTGGCTCTGTGCCTGCTGCCCCCAGTGCTACAATTATTTATTTTTTTTAGTGCTATTATAGTTAGCAAAACCAAGAAATCATTCTCCTGCTCATTTGAATGTAATACTCAATGATTTGGTGATACCGGCCGATGCACACACCAACATGTGACTGGTCTAGACTGAAATCTGTTGGATGAATTGCCATGAAATTTTGGCGTAGACATTGATGGCCACCAAAGGGAGACTTGTAGTAAGTTTGGTGATCATCTGACTTTTCATCATGTAAATATTTCATTTTGTCCAATACTTTGGTTTATGACCAAATACCTGCAAAAGTAATCACCTTCCCATCAGCCTCAGCTGATTTGTAAGATTTATTTGTGCTCAAAGCTGCACTTTGTCAATTGTACTATGTTTAGCTTCGTTTTACAGTGTCCTCACTATTTTCATCATGCCGGTTTGAGAGTGTCAGTGTGTGTACTGTATATTTTACTGAATTTATTTAGGTCTTACACATTTTACTCTTTATTTGTGCTAAAAACACCCACGTGAAAGAAAAATTAGCTATGAAACAGTGTTCCTGCTTTTCAACAATGCTTTCAAAATTACAGCCTCCACTGCCGAAACAATTCTCTCTCTTTCTCTCTGTTTCCCTGCAGCACACAAACAGACGAACACACACACACACACGCTGAAACACAACCCCCTCTCACTCCCCCGCTCCCTCTCCTCTTTGCTTTGCTGCTTCTATAATTCAAATTCTGTCATGCTTGTTCCAGACTGCTGGCTCCAGCCTCTCTCTCTCCCCTCTCTATTGCTCTCTCTCTCTCTCTCTCTAGGAAAAGAAAAGCAAGAGGGGAAAAAAGAGAGGGAAAAAAGCTCTTTGAGGGACAAAGCTGACAGAACCACACACAGACAAATACGCCAAGCTGAACTAAACAGCAAATGTGAAAAAGCCTGCTGTGCAATTGGATTCTTGCAGGAACACTGAGCATCATCTGCACTCTTCTCCTGACTCTGCATCTCTGTTTAACACTCGTTCTTTTACTTTTTGTATCTCTTTCATCCCTCGTTTTTGTTGTACAAGAGGGAGTGAAAATGGATCATTTTAATGAGGTAATCCACTAATAGAGAGATTGGTAAAAAAAAGAAGAAATTTTAGTCCCTAGTATGGGTCAAGGTCTAAAAGATTGCATCCTACACTTCCCACAATGCAACTATACTAACTATAATTATTTTGTCTGAGCTTCATATTTGGTAAACATCATCAGGGTTATTTTCTCAGACTGTTTTCGGCAGCTATGTATTATTCCCTGTTACTATTCAACTCATCTAGATGTGTAAAATCATTCAAGTACCCCTTTAAGACTTTCAACCTTACAGGAACGACTTTCCTGAATGACTGTTCACATATGTGAGAAGGTCATTTACCTTAATTTCTGTCCAAACAGCAGATCATCACTGGCCTCATGTTATAAACTGCCTTTTACTTACCATTAGTGCATTCTGTTTTGCCCTTTGCTGATATCCTATGACATTATTGTAATGCAAACACTGATGCATCTTCTTTAAATGGACTGCCAAAAGACGTGACATTGTGCTTTATGGTATTGTCTGGGTCATAAACTACAAATAGATGGTTAGATATCTTAAACTGGTCATTAAGGGTCAATAAATAACCAAATGTTGTTATCTCACTCTGTCTCTCAGTGATATGTAATCTCCCATGCTGCACACAAATTTAGTTGTTTAAAAGGAAATTTCTTTTGCCTTTTTCTGTAATGTAAAATATTATTGATGTTATCATGTAATATCGCTTCACTGCTGAGCAGTAGTAAAGTCACAGAATCAGCTAACTTTATTTTTAATAGCACAACAATGTAACAAACAAAATGCTTCTACAGATGGTGTGGTGTCCAACAATAATGCTGCGGTGATGTGTTGAGAAGAAATCCGCTTGACACTGTTCTTGATCACAAAAGTTTATTAAATCAAAGAGTTCAGCATCAATAACAAGCTCTGCAGCAGCTTGGAGAGTGACCCAGCCCGATGACCACTCTTCCTCACTATACATCACACATAGCTTATATAGGATATGTTCAGGCATCTGTTAGGTACCAAAAAAGGTTTGAATCTGCGAAGTAAGAGGTCAACCCCATAGAAGAGAAATTTGAAGAGATGATTAAACAGTGTTTTTGAGCCTGTGGTGGTGGTAGTGGTGCTTTGAGCTAAATGCTAATGTCAGCATGCTAAAATTGATACCATAGACTGTATATAAGAAGTGGACGTCATTCCTGAGTTTGGCTGATAGGCGCTGTCATGATGAGTTTTTGCAACCTGCGGAAATCATGTGATTTCTCAAATCAGCTACTAAATGGACCATGTGGTGAGATTCTCTTCTCAAATGTACATACCGTAATGTCATCCTGTCTTGAAGAATACAAATGTATGACAGGCAAACTGTACTGGATGTTTGGGGTTTTAAAGACATGGATGTGTTTCAGCTATCCATCCATCCGTCCATCCGTCCATCCGTCCATCCGTCCATCTTCAACTACTTATCTGGGGTTGGGTCACAGGGGCAGCAGCTCCAGCAAGTGAGCCCAAACCTCCCTTTTCCAGGCTAATATCTCACCTAGTCCTGAGGCTTCCCTGAGCTCCTCACGGATGACTTGGCTTCTCGCCAGCATCCCTTCTGAGAAAACCCATTTTGGCCGGCTGCACTTGCAAACTAGTTCTTTCGGTCATGACCCAGCCTTCATGACCATATGAGGATATGAAGGAAAACTGACTGGTAGATCAAGAGCCTTGCCTTCTGGCTCAACTTTCTTTTCGTCACAACAGTGCAGTAGATCGAATGCAATACTGTCCCCACTGCTCTGATTCTTCGGCCAATCTCTCTCTACATTGCCCCTTCACCTGTGAACAAGACCCCAAGTACTTGAACCCCCTCACTTAGGACTAGGACTAGAGTCTGACCAATTTATCGGCCGGCTGATAGTATCAGCCGCAGCAAATATTTATTGATGTGCAATTGTTTACATGTTAAGTTGTTGAGACTGTAATATTTTTATTAACATAATCCATTTAGGAAAAGGTATTACAGCCCACATGCAGAACAGCTTTCAGTATCAGCCTGTTCTAAGAGTAGTTTATACAGGAAATGGGTCTGATTTAGAGGTGCTAATCCTCATCCCAGCCGCTTCACATTCGCCTCTCAACTGTTGCAGAGAGTGCTGAAAGTCATGGACCTATTATGCCATCAGGATCACATCATCTGCAAAAAGCAGCAGCAAGATCCCCAGTCCAACGAACGATAGCCCCTTCCCAATGCCTCGAGATCCTGTCCATGAATATCACAAACAGGATTGGTAACAAAGCAGCAGCCCTGGCGGTGTCACGCTGTGGGCGTGTCTTATCTGTTTAGTTTCATTATTCTGTTATTTAGTCTGTTTTGGTTCCATGTCCTAGTTCCCAGTCCTGTTTTCCAGTTGGTCCCGTCTCTGTTCGTACTCCGTCCTGTTAGTCAGTTGTCATGTTTCTGGTCTTGTGTTCTGTTAGTTCTGTGTCTCAGTTCATGTCTGTTTTCTCCTGGTCAGTGTACTTCTATGTGTTTCCATGTCTGCTCTAAGTTTGGTGTTATCTTTACTTCAGTCATTTCTTATGTCCAGTTACTGTGTGCTTGTGCTAGTTGGTCTGTTTAATGTCTGTAACTTGTGTTCTGGCTGTCTCTCTCTTTTCCCTTGCTCTCTCCCTGCCTGATTGTCTTATTAGTCTCATGTCTGTCACCTGTGTGGTCCCGCCCTGCTCGTTAGTCCCTGGTGTTAAATGTTTGGTCTTTCCCTCTGTCTTTGTCCGGTCATGGTTGCGTGTTACGCTCTGTCATGTGCCTTGTACTTTGTGTCTCGTCTCTGCCCTGGATCTGTCTGGATTATCTGTGTGTTATATTCTTTGTTGGATTACTTTGTTTTGGACTCTGCCGTAAGTGTGCTCGCCTTTTGTTTTGATTAATTAAACCACTGAACTTACCTGCTCCTCTCCGTGTCCTGCGTTTGGGTCCTACACCTCTCCTCACACAACCCTGACAGGCGGAGGCCCACCTGGAACGAGTACGACTTAGGACATAATAAAATATTTGTGTTGCATTATCAGAAGTCTAAGATTCAGTGTTTTGGCATTAAAACTTGTCTCTTATGAGCCACTCAACTAAATAAAAGTGCTATATTAAATTGCTGAAGTACTAATGTTCCATAATGAAAATAGGCTTGGTGTCTGGTTATAACAGATGGGCCTAACAGATATTATATATAGCATTCACTCAATTGCTAATATTCCAACCACAACAATTCATTAACTAATTAGTGCAATAAATAGAGAAAGCAACATTTTTCCCTCTACTTTGCTGGCAGCTTCACTATAACAAAGTAATTTTGCTGTTCTCTTCTCTTTTCCTTAAGGGTCTTATAGTGTGTAGGGACATAAACGTCCTTGGAAATGGATGATGGACATAATGTCCTTTTCCTTGTCTCATGGCCTCCACACCTGATTGGCAGGAAGAACTCACAGACTGTGGTTTAGTTATTGTTGACCTCTCGGGGTAATTGAATCATAATGGAACATTTTCTGTAGCCTGGCCCGACTCATTGCCCCTTTCGCTCCAATGATGCAATAGCAACAAAAGAAATGGTTGCTTTACTCACATCAAATGTCATAAAGGAAATTGCTTCATATCCCCAATTCAAAAATTCACACACATTGGAAGGATTGCCATGCATGTTCACAGGCAAGCACTTTCTCAGCTATATACAGTGTGCTGGAGTGAGCTCTCGTGATCTGATAGGCAGAACCCTAGTGCATCAAGTTTATGATCTAGGCTGTGTGCTATGTGCCTCTGTGCCTGGGGCAACAGTTAGGAGGGCATCCTTAGCAGCTTCCCAAAGGCCTTAGGATCAAGCCAATGACCAGTTACTGAAGGACATTGCAGAGCACATTGCATCAGCCTCCACCCACTTAGGAAGCATATGGTGTTCATGCAAGTAGGCAAATAGCCCCAACCACAACCCAGGCTGCCAACAGGACCACCCACTACAAACAATGACTCGGAGCTTCATGTGACCTGGGCTCAAGTTCTGTGACACCACTACACCAACATCACTGAGGCCTGATACTCTGACCAGGTGACTGTGACCTGAAAAGACCGGACAATGCAGGAATACCTGTATGATGGCTGTTCACTCTACAGAGCATTTGCACTGACTGTAAGGAAATGTTTGTTGTTGTTTTTTATGTACCATCCATTCCTAAATAAATGCTAGTATTCTAATAAAAATTAGTCTCAAATACTAGCTCAAATTGTGACAAACAAATAAAGCAGATCACTAACAAAGGGGGCCCTACGTTGGACCGGCGACCTGTCCAGGGTGTATCCCAGCCTTTCGCCCGATGTCAGCTGGGATTGGCTACAACCCCTCTGTGACCCTGTACACAGGATAAGCGGTTGACGATGGATGGATGGATGGATGGATGGATGGATGGATGGATGGACAGTCCTAAATAAATGCTAGTATTCTAATAAAGGTTAGTCTCAAATACTAGCTCAGATTGTGACGATGCATAGATAGACCAACAAAGGGTAACATAAGGTGCTATCCACCTACTCTAATCACATAGCCAAGTAGAGCTGGTTGTAGCTTAGAGGGCAAGTGGGTAACAATATGACACAATTCATATAGCTAGTCTAGCAAACTAATTCACTGAACAGTGTTTTTTGTCCCACACTGAATAATTAACCTTCAAAGCTAAAGTTGCTCCCAGAATATTTATATTAACTGCTATGTTTACCAGAAGCAAATACCTGTAGGCCTATGGATAAAATTCAGGGAACTCAGTTCCAGAAAAATTAGCTTCTGCATTGTTTTCTGCCAGGCAAGGTGAGGATCATGTGACTAACGGTGGTAGCTGAACCAGCACTATCACTAGCGAGCTAATTAATCTGTGATTATTGTCAGCTGACTACTACTGAAAAAAATACATTTGTTGTCTTTTGCAACAGTGGTGTTGCGCTGTGCCCTCTTCATTAAATGATATTTCTCAGACATTCTCAACACATTCTGGTTTCCTGCAGGCTGACAAACAACATGAGGTAAGTAGAGCAAGGGGTTGAGGTTGGATGATGCGTTGCTCTACAAAGTATTGCATTCGCATTTGATTCTAAAAATAGATATGTGTGAAGCCAAAAAAATGATTGACGATGTGTGAGTAAAGATTGCCACAAACAGTAATTCTGCATCAATGGTTATAATTTCTGACAAGTCGGTGCTTAGAATTAATAAATTAGAGACGAAAACTGTGCTTCTTGCACAAGGATTTAATGAATAAAAACAACCCAGAAAAATGGAACTGCTGTTACTGAAGTTAATATTATACCTAGTGGTAAACAGATGAAATTATAATGATAGTCAGTGACATTATTTTGCTTGTAAATTTCCCATATTTTTGAATCCCACTGTTGACAGGTATGACTGACTTGTAATTTTTTACTTTCTCCCTTCGCCCTGGTAGGGACTTGGTTTCGAGCCAGCACGCTGTCAGCACCACAGAGTAAATGGCGTCCTGGTCATAACATTATACATTGTGTAAAACTGAAATCCCGGGCAGGACACTGATCACGACAACAGCTGGATTATGGCACCACCACGACTCTTCCACAAGCAAGGTATAAAAAGAAGCAAGTATATAATGTACAGTCTTAGTTCTTTTTTAAGAAAATAGCTTAGTATTCTCACTATGGTCCAGTCATGGCAGAGACTGCGAAGAGAAAAGAAGACGTTGGAGGAAGCAAGGAAGAGAAAAAGAGAGAGTGACTGAGCAAGAGACTAGACAAGAGGAAATATCGTACTGGCTAAAAGGATGCAGGACAGATGCACAGCTTGCCTTCTTTCTGTTGACTAGTCAGTATTAACTTATTAGCTGCTTGCTGTGTCTCGTGATTCTTGCTCTTGCTTGATGTTTGGCTGTTAGCAAAAATGTCCTTTCACAGACAGAGGTTTTAGCCGCCAGCTATAAACCTTGAGTTTTTGTTAGCAGACTTACTAGCTAACACACTTGGACTTTAACATTACTGTAAGTGCTCTTGCTTCAGTTGCTGTCTAGCTTTGTTGGCTAGCTCGCCACCCAAGTTTCAAGCAACGTTATGCTGCTGCTGGTGGAGAGCAGCAACACAGCCAGGCGAGCGGCAACATAACCATGCTCAGCAGCCTCTGTGGACGGGGTGTAAGCTAATGGCCGAGGCAAATAGACCAAAGAGGACCTTGACGGAGGAAACTTAAGAGACAAAGAGAGCAAGACAAGCAAAGCAAGAGGCTCCCAGATGTTGGTGAGAGTGTTAGAAAATAAAAGGCTGCTTGCAAGTTGGTGACTTGCTAGTTTTTGACAGTAAGTAATGTAATAACGAATGCACGTGTTCAGCTGTCCTTATTTACCACAGCAGTGAATTACACTCTGAAACGGTGGGGCACAACACCAAAACTTACATCATGTTACTTTAAGAATTGCAAAATCATCAGGAAGTAGTTTGTTCCATCCAACACTATACAAGCATTTTATCCTCTGTTAGCTGTTTTGATTTTAAAGCACATACACTATTATTATTTACTTGTTTCAAGCAGCCAGAAACCAGCTCTGATAAACCATCTACATGGAATCTACACAACAATAAACTGCAGACAGACAACCAGCAGCTAAGGAAGAATCTTCTAGCTGATGAAGAGCTCATCATCATCTAGCTGATGAACAGATATTTTGACTTTGCCCAGGTCCAGACCTTTGAATCTGTCCACTCCCTCAAGTTCAAGATTCTGGTCTGGCAGCATGACATGAAACTGGTTTTGCAGTTAAAAAGGGATCAATCCAATGAGTGCCACTGCGGGGAGTACCAATTAGCCAATCTGCACCAGGTAGGAATAATGCAATAAAAGGACATAAAGCATAGGCGACTGACTGTTATAGACAATTTAGACACTGCTATCAAAGCTGTTCTAAATCTATTAAGTATGTTTCACTACACAATGGACCACACAATCAACAGGTATGATTAAATGATTTATTGATGATCGTAACAGATGATGTACGAGACTTGCGGTTGTCGAAGAGAAGTTCAAAGCGTTGTGGGGAAGCTACGATAGGGAAATCCGCCGTAGCACCCGGGCACGACGGACCCCCTCATAACACTATGGAGAGGAAGAAGATTAGGAGGCAGGACAGAAAAAGGGTTGAGGGGGAGGGATGCAGGATACGAGAGCGAAGGGGAGGAGTTACGACGTGTGGGTATTTATGGAAATGCAGGCGATGACGTGGTTGATGTGTGGTCCACTCCTGAAACTCTGCTAATTAGCTCCACACTATAAACTTTGTTTTAACTTCGCTCCACTTCACTCTTAAAACCTTGGCAAAACTAGTATGTTGGCATGACATCATATCACTGTCAACTTAAAATGATGTTAGATTCAGGTGGATACGTTGGTCTCACCCCCTCTTACTAAAGATATAGAAAAGATCAATTAAATTTTACAATCACTTGAAATTAGTTAACCCCCAGACATACCATCACAAATTAGCCCTAACATATCAGGAGCTGAAACCAGAGAAGAGTGCCCTCAGCCAGCTGGTCCTGAGGCTCTCTGCAGTAACAAGTCCCCAACAGCTTCAGGACAGCAACACCAACCTCAAACAGACCAAAACAAATGATCAGCAAGCAGAAAGAAAAATATATTGAATATTGGAAAGAAATGACCAAAACACAAAGTAAATTCCAATGTTATCTGACCCTAAAAAGAGAATTCACACTGGCAAATTACCTGAGTACAATAAAATGTCCTACACTGAGAAAAATGTTGGCCAGGCTGTGTTCACATACAGACTGAGCGAACACAGCCTGGCCATAGAAAAGGGTCGCCACAGAAACAGAGCTGCACTTTCTAACCTCATGCTCTAAAAATAAACACTAAGACAAAAACATTTTGAACGCATTTCCCAAAAAAACCTTGAATTCAAATTTATATCAGACACACAGAAACTCCCCTATTTACTTGGAGAAATGCCCAAATGTCAAAAAAATTGCAGCAAAACATATCTCATCATGCCATGAAGTCAGGGCAAACTTAGTCTAATAAATAATTGTACTATAATTTTGAAATTATTATTATTTTGATTGTGTGATATTTTAGTAATCTTTGTGTTTTTAAATCTCACATTTGATTCTGATTTTCTTCTGTCTATTAACAAAAAGATCTCATTAATTATGATTATTCTTGTCTGTTAATATACACACACATTTACGGTTTTATCTATTTATTTTATTATTTTTTATATTTTTTATTGTTATTTTATTTTGTATTAACACAAAAAAAACTTTGCTGTTTTATTTCCTTATCTAATGAAATGTATGAAATTAATTGTCCTTGTGTACTTTATATGTAGCTTTGGCAATATTGTTGCTTCACATTCATGCCAATAAAGCTAATTTGAATATTTGATTGGTTAGGGGAAATCAATTCCTCCTTCAGTACAGAAATGAGTTAGAGTGAAGGCAGTGTCACATTGAAGATGGAAATGGAGTTAATAAGTTGACTTGTGTATATACTGTGTGATATCAGGCAATTTTGAATTACACTTAGCACTGTAGGTGTCCCAGCAAGCAATGTCAATGACTGAACACCAGGACCCTTGAACACACCTCAATAGAATACAACCATTATTATTAATTACACCTATGTTTAACAAGCATAGCGTTAGTCAAGTCAAACTCAGCTCACAATCCCAGCTCATCAGCCGACTGCAGCCATCTTAAGACAGCCACATCAGCTGACAACTCAGCTGATTAATCTCCTAGCATTTATTGGCAAATTCCATACTTGGCGCCATATTTAAGCTGCCGTAGCCTGCCTGCCTGCCCTCGCTGCTTCTTCTGCAACAGCTCATAACCCACTGGGTTTACATTCCCTATCAGGGATAGGCAGGGACGCTCGACAATTATCGATCCGAATGGGCATATTTCATTATCGTAAACATATCGGGAAATGGATTCTGGCAGAGAATCTACAATCAACAATGCCAACATGCACCGCTGCTGTTGTTATGTTGTTGCACTTGGCGTCATATTGCTGCTCCTGGATAGAGCAACACAAACACAGTACAGGCAGCTGGAGCCAAACAAAGATGTCACCAAGGTTTGGATATTTTTACTGTTTCAGAAGAAGACAGTGCATTGCATATGGCATCATTCCTTCCTCCTGACCTGCTTCCCTCTGTCTCTGTTGTGATCACTGCAGGGAACCACATGCCAATTTGGAGCTACATGGCAGCTAAATTGTTCATTACAGACAGCAGCTTTCATTTAGCTTGTTGAACATCTAGCTAATTGCCAAGCTAGCGTTAGTGAGGTGTGCTTTTATAACAGGATGAGAGACGTGAACAGAGCAGATCAAATAACACCTTCTACATGTTGTGCTGTTAAAAAGATGTATCGAGAAGTATTGTCTTTTACTCGGGAGGTTCTATCACATGTACAGTAATGAGGGTAGCTGTCGCCAACCTAAGTAGGTCAGAGTTACCTTCACTTCACTGTCTCCACCGCAGCCTATCTGAGCTGGCTGCTGCGTGTGGATACAGAGCAGCAGAGGCTGCAGCCTGATAATAAACAGTACAGTCTTCAGCCCAGGTCCCATTTTACACAGTGTTTGTATCTTGTATCTAATTATTACATAATTTAGCATGCTTGCTCTGTTTTGTACAGGGGTTCATTACTACTGCTCTCTGCCTCGGATTTTCCACGTATGCACATGGATGGGCAGAGAGGTGTGCTCTCCCTGCCTCATGGCTTTCCACGTAGGCACACGTAGATCAGAGAATAGACATAAAGTTGTCCTGACTTAAGTTCAAATGTTTTCACTAAGACTTCCCTCTCCATATAACATATTATTTTATTGCTATTGCTTATTGCTATGCCTAATAATTTCACACATTTGCTTTCAGACACAGATCTCTGTCTCCATCTGAAAGGGAGAAGCAGCTGAGTTGTCTAGACATAACAGTGACTGTCCTGACTTAGTATGGGAATGTTATGCATCTTAGGCACTTTCAGAGGTAATCTGATACACGAAGTCTTGCGCAAGCTAACACACGCATGCACGCACGCACACTCTCACACACACACACACACACACACACACACACACACACACAGTGTAACACAGTAGGCTACATCCTCTAAGACATTGGATTCCACAGTGTAGCAAACAACAGCATCTATAAAATATGGGCATATTGCATTGTCAATGCCATGTCCACTACTTTTTCATTACATTGTTTGCATTTTTCTGTGCAGATGTAGTGTATAAATTCCACACCCAGAATTTGGGTGCTCAAATAAAATGGAGCACTGTGCACTTTACAGTAAACAGAGTGATTTCAGACACAGGGCATGTGTGGGAAAAGCTCCATGTACTTCACAAAAAGTCTGTGCTTACATCACCATCAGTAAAAATAATCCAACAATATAACACTCTAAATTGGGCATTATGCATAATAACTACTTTTAATACTGAGATACATTTTGTTAAAAGTTGTCTGTTTTTGTACTTTTGCATGCAGAACTTTCACATGCAGTTACATAATTTTACATTGTGGTACATATACTTAAACCTGCATTAAGTTATTTCTTTAGCTACTTAAGGTCAGCAGGAAAAAACACTGACATACGTATTTTCATCTTTGAAGTTGTTATGACAAGCAGTTGCCTAGAGCAACATTATCTACCTGCTACCGAATAAATGTAAGTCCAACATTCACTCTCTCTTTAGTTCTGTTTTATTCTCCACTTTAAATGTTTGTGTGTCTATATAAACAAGAAGGCTAAATATTACATTTAGTTAGATTAACAAATTAAACAAATGCATACAGTCAGGCAAATAATATTATTTACATTTCCATTCATTTACAATTAGCACTTTTTTCTGTTCAAAATAATTGTAAAAAAAATTAAATAAAATAAAATCACTGCCTTTCTCAGGAGTAATAAAGTATTTCAGTGGCAGTGGAAGTGTCTGTCACAGAGATGAAAGGGAAACGGCTAGACTGCAAACAAACTGTTTTCAGATCAGAGTTTTCTGTGGGAGATGGGAACACCCTTTGGGGTGGACTTTGGGCTTTTTCACTTTGCAAACCCATTACACACCTATTACACCTATTGCACAAAAAAAATTATATACATATACATTTGGTAGTGTTGTATTACTCGAGACTGGTCTTGGTCTCGTTTTGGACTCGCATTTGTACTCGGTCTTGTCTTGGTCAACGGACATTAAGGACTCTGGATTTTACTTCAAGACCAGTCAAGACCATAACTTTGGGAATATAAATAAATTGCATTTGCATTGTCTAATTTATTTATTGACATCCTAAATTTAATTGGATGTACAAAGTGCTACCTCAAATTCAACCAATAACCGTAATTAAAAATTAGTTGTTACCGTTTAAATGTCACCCCTCCCTGTGATGTTAAACATGGAAAAGGAGTGTTGAATAAAGATGCTTAAGTTGATTTCAGCTTTAAGTATTTGTATGTGGGTGTTTTAGGAGGCACACCAAGGTCCGAACCAAAGTTCATGTTTTGATACATTTTCATACATTCGGTTAGTTTTGGTTTGGTTTCACACTGCAATTCTGCGGCTGCACTAAAAGACTTTACATGACACACTTGCGTCTTGTCGTCATCTATGTGGGCTGCGTCTCCCTATACTTGACATTATTGGTTTATTTTATGCTGTCATGTGACCAGAGTGTAATTGCAGCCTTTGCGGTTAGAAAATCTTGTTTTATCACATATCGATAATATTGCAAATGTAATTAATCATTCAGCCCTAATTGAGACCATAAAATCATTAGGAAAGTGTTTACTGAGGTAATAAATCAGCTGAGAAGTAGGGTCATTTTACCATAATTTCTAATGGAACCAGATTTCTTTTTGCAACCATAAGAGACGCTCCCTGCTGGCTGTTCGATATAATGTAGATTTAAGGGAATTCCTCATTCACATCAGTTTCATCAGTCATATGAGAAGAGTGCTCAGTATGTCTTGCAGTAAGTGATTTTATAGTTATGAAGGTAAATATTTTCTTGTTTTCCCTTTGATGTCCTCCAGTTGCTCTGCCTCAACTTTGCACAGGTAGCTTGTTGCTAATGCTACAGTAACAGCTAGCTGCTGCTAAATGTAGCCGCTGTTATCCGCTGAGCTAACTGGCTAGCAACATCTACTGTTAGCAGTAGTGAGTGGCTAAAGTAAGGGATTACTAACAAACACCGAAAATCACTGAGATTGAGGTAGAGCAGCTGGAGGACATCAGAGTGATCCAGTTTCACTAGTGAACAAAGTTGTGTTTGTCCTGTAATCAGTGAGGTTTAGTATTGCATAGCCAGCCCTATCTCCTCATCAATTCCGCACCGTGCCTGCTAGGTCCAATTCTTGCCCATCTGCAGAGCTCCAGGAAGTTGACCAGTCAAAATAAAGTGTGCTGTTAAGGGGCTAAAATGTAAAGAGTTCAGAAAAAGGGTGAATCGAGGTGCTGAAGCAATGGACAGTCTAATAAAATGTGTTTTTTTTAAAACAATTAAGCATTTAAACATGTTAAAAACAAAATAAAAGTATGAGCCTGAAAATGAGCATACTATTATATATAACAAAGTAGTACCACATCTCAAAGGGAAATATTTACTGTATCTGACAGCTTCAGTTACTAGGTGCTTTAAAAATAAGCTTTTTAAACACAAAATAAAGACTTTAAATAATAGAATGTTTTGATATAAATTAAATTACTTTTTTATTTTTTTATTCTAGTTTTATCGTTTGGAGTGAGATAACGCATGTTACTAGCGTGTTTTTACTAGCAGTTAGATTTGACTATATAGCCATAATTAACCCGAACAAATAGAATGTATAACAGTAGGTCGATCTGATAAAAGAGTATTTATATATATATATATATACTTATATTTCAAAAATAAAAATGTATCAAACTAAAAAGAAATTTAGCCCAAACAAGCAACGAGAACAGCAGTGCTGTACACTGTGCCTACAGTAGGATGTACGCATGGAGGCTACACGTTTCAGCTTATGAATGGAGTTTTGTTGTTTGCTTGTTGCACATTTTAATGCCTTTATGACAAGGGGGGTTGGGGGTTGGGGTCTCCCACTTAGAGCATTATGGCTCAAAGCCAGCCATTTTACACCATCATGATGGATAATAGCTTTTTGTCCAGAGCCAAAATACAGAAAACCATCTCTAGTCTTAGTTTCAGGTGGCCAAAGCTAAGGCCAGTGGTGGACAGTAACGAACTAGTACTGTGCTTAAGTACACAAGGTATTTGAACTAAACTTGAGTATTTTCTTTTCATGCAACTTTCAACTTCACCACATCTCAAAGGGAAATATTGTACGTTTTACTTTATCTGACAGCTTCAGTTACTAGGTACTTTAAAAATAAACTTTTTACACACAAAATGTATGAAGAGTTTAAATAATAGAATGTTTTGATATAAATTAAATTAGCAGTTTATAGAAGTCCAGCTAGTAGAACTACATCAATTAGGCTGATTGACAGAAATTTATTTGGCAACTGTTTTGGTATTAGTCACTTTTCATGTAAAAACATTGCATGGTTACAGAAAACATGAGAAACACAAGATTTGCTGCTTTTACTTGATTATTTTAATGTATTTTTAAGCAGAAGTAAGTAACAAAATAAGCATTGCGAAGGTGTCACTTTGGGCATTTCTCACTAGTTTCAGAATTTATTACAATCGATTAATGGAGAAAATAATCAGCTGATTAAAATAAAAGAAATCATTAATTGCAGTCTGATACAAAATAGTTCAACCTCAACCAACTACATTAATGCATGAGGAAAAATAATCTAATGAAATAATATTACAGCCATTTAGGACATTTTTCTTTCTGCTTTGAATAGGCTACTTAATTTTTAATTGGCTACTTGTATTTTCTAGCTTATTGACAACTTACATACACTTAACTCTTTCAATGCAGTAGGCCTTGCAGAGTATTTTACAGTGAGGTATTTGTACTTTTATTTTTTTTAAGGGTCTCACTATCAAGTGATTTTGTCCAGCAATCGTGAAATCAAAATGCAAAAAAACGACGTACAGCATCGGGTCTGGCGCTTCCAACTTCCACCCCGTTTGTGCATGCGCATTCATTTTGCCTAGTAACGAGCGTGCTTGGGGCCAGGGCCGTTAAATAAGATAAGGGTGGGATCACAGAATTCACCTGGAAACAACACATTTTAATTTCTGTTCAGCTTAACGGCTCTGGCATTTAGTAGGCAGGTGAGAAAACTATGAACTTCACACCAAAATGATCGCCCATTAATTGAATATAGCGGGACAACTTTGTGGGCGTTGTCTCATAACTTCTCAGTGTGAGATATGGTGAATGCGTGAGACTTGAGAGCCCTGCAAGTTGACACCTGGTGTCTAGCAGGCCGGGAAACTGAAAACCTGGGTCTAAGGCTTGGCTACCTAGGAGACTGGGGTAACTGGCTCAGGATGTGCTGGAGGGTTCAAATAATATTGCAACTTTTTTCTTGCAAAATCTGGGTCGCAGAAGGAACCAGGCATCTGAAGAAGTTCGGATGCTCATAAAACACATGTATCATGTAGGGTGTTCAGACGTCCCTGTGTTCTGGGGACAGCCCCTGGTTTTGGTGGCCGGTCCCTGTCTGGAGCTGTCCCCGGAAATATCCCCGTTTTTAACTGTATGTTAGTCATAGACTGTATAAGGTGTTAACAGACCTGAAATCAGATGTTCCGTGGCCAGAAAGACTGGACAGCAGAGCATACAGGTGCTGAAAAGTGATAGTCCGCAGAAAACTGATGGGCCGTGTTAAAGCTGGATCGCCCAGTCTCTTTACATCTGCAGCTGCTTTTATCTGGATCAAACACACATAAAGTGAAATAAACATCATTTTATGTCAGTGGTATAGCAAAAGTATAGGCTATATATAATAGAATAATCACCGTTGTGGCCAAATAAGTGTAAACTCTTCATTGAAATTGTACAGATTTAATTATCAGAATTGAAGAAATTTTTAGCAAAAGCTGCATTTATGATAGATATACTGTAAATATACAGAATTTTCCGTTTTAGGATTGACGGAAGAGTCTGTAAACTTAACGGAAAAGGTACTGGTAATTTTCCTGCCAGGACATTATAATTTTTCTACGGATTTTTTTCTTACAGTGCAGGCATTTATGTATAATAAAGTAGGCAATAATAGAAGCCTGTTGTTGCCGATGGAATATGTTTGGTAGACCTATATCTAATATTCTTGTTTATATTTGGAAAACAGAATGAAAAATAAAGACATGATCTCTTTTGCAGTTATCCGTCTGACTACATTATTTAACTTGCTGTGTAGCAACCAATCCAGTCCTTTCTACCTGATGAAATGCCTTTAAATGTCCAATACAACCCATATAATGCAGTATTCCACTTGCCAGAAAGTGATTACAGCTTCTTCTTATTTGCTGAAAGGCAGATTCTGCCTCAAAATGACTTGATTTCCTTCACAAGAGTTATATTTGACAGGTTATAAAACCAAAATCGTCCCCCCTTTTTTATCTCATATATAATAACATTATATTATGACATACCACCAAACCAAAAATGCCCCTGGTTTACATTTCAGAAATCTGGTCTCATGTTACTCCAAAATGGTGCCAGGTGAAGGGCAAACAGGACTCAAAGTTTGTGTGTGCTGGGTTCATTTTAAGGCCAGTTCGTTCTGTTAAATTAATCTCAAGCACTGACACAGGACAACAGGGAATGTGGACCCAGGCACAGAACACCAGGCAGAATAGAAGCAGTTTACCGAGTTAAATAACCATAACTGGAACTTACAACAGACGTCGGAATCAGAATCAGTTTTATTGCCACATACGTGGAATTTGCCTTGGTATAAATTGGTGCTTACAGTACACATGAACATAAATAGAAATATAATTGTATAAAAAGTAAGGAAAGTAACGTGAGGTGGGCAGTCCTAAACAAGGCAAAATAAATCCAGAATTGGTGCTTTCAGGGACTGCTCGCCCAAAAAAAAAAGGGGTGGGGACACGTGATTCAGGGACACGGATCAGCTGCTCTCATCTATGAGGTTTCTGATTCCACACCAATATGGAATGGTGGATGAAATTTGGTTTGTGATGCTCACAGCATTTTTGACATCTCTTTCCACAAACAGTGTCACTGTCTGGATAATCCACACAGTGTGAAGTAGAATTTTTATTTATTGTTGGCAATTTACATTTTTTTTTTACACATGTCAGTTTGAATTTGAATGAGGTTTCTTTACTTCAGTTCTTTATGTCTTTGGTAGTAAGAGCTTCAATGTAAATCGTTGTGTTTTGTGGATTATCCGGACTGATTGGGACATTAAATGTAATTTTTTATTGCTGAATACCATAAACAAGAGAAGAGAGAACTCCTGCACTGTCCTTTTGCTTGATGTGCATGAGGCTTAACAGTCCTGAATACCATAAACAAAATCCCAGTTCCTTGGTTGACAGTGGAGGCAGTGTTAAAGACAGATGTCTCAAAACATAAAAAAAAATGTCTGCATTGGCTAGATACCACTGGCGTTAAGTAAGAACATATATTTTCATCTTTATGTTGGTGAACCTAAATTGGACTGTTAATTTGGACTTTCCATAGCCAACGTGATCTCATGGCATTTATAAATAGCACGCTGAAGATTCACGTGTCATGTCTATGCTTTATAAAGCTTTTCATGTGTCATTTAACATCATTACAGATGACAGATTTCATGAGTTTCAGACGTGCAGAAATGGATGAATGGATCTTTGTTATCATAGTCAGGTGACCTTCGTCATCATAGTAACAATAATAAACATGTGGTTAACATGAAATGGTCAGTTTGGTTAGGTTTGGGATACAAACTACTTGGTTTGGTTTTGGAAAAAAACGTGGTTTGGGTTACTTATGTCAGTTAAATTAAATTATGTATGTTAACTAATTCAACGTTGTGGATTGGTCTCAAAGGGAAAATGAACAGCGGCCTCCCGCAAAGAGAAAAAGGGGCGTTGTAATAATATGTAAAATGACTTAAAACATGCTATTCATTCATTTGGTGATACCCTGCTGCCGTAGAGGCTGCAGACTGCAGAAAAGGAAAAAAGGAGGAAAGCCTTGAAGAACAATGAGGAGCAACTCATAAATAGGAATTATTCCTTTTCTTGCATAAAAACACATAAAACTATTTATTATTTTTTAAAATCTTGTCTACATGTACATGGTTGTCAACATTCCTGCAAACTCTAGCTTCTGGCTAGCTTATAAAAATAGGTTTTATATATACTAGTAGAACAGAACCATTCAGAAGTGTTTTAAACGGCTGCTGAAATAAACCAACAGCAGTCCTCATTCAGACACAGAAGGCGAGCAAGACAAGGAGACAAAGCTGGAGGGGCTGTGAGCAGAATGTTTGCTCTTTCTGTTCCACTGCTCCCCTCCCGCATTCCCTCCACCCCAGTTAGCTGGAGACACACAGAAAAACAGAGGCTGTTTGAAAAAAAAAAAAAAACGGGAGGCAAAATGGAGCTACACAAAGGCAGCGCTTGCTTTCTCCATCGCCAGCTTACTAATCGGCATCTTTGCTGTACTCCATGCATGCCTGTCGCCCGTTACATGGCAGCATTGCCATGGCGACCGGGGTCTGAATAATCATTTGTGCAATGACCCCTATTCTCTAGAGGGAAGATGGAGGAGCTGAGGGGGGAGGAGGCTGGAATGAAAGCAGAACCAGCAAATGCAGAGGAAGGGAGGGGGGAGGGGAAAGGGGGAGGGAGTGGAGGGGAGCAGCCGAGCAAAGCAGCAGGGACCCAGACAGAAACAAAAAGGAAAAAGAAAACAGATTGTCGTTCTTTCTACTGGCGGCAGGGAAATGGAACCTTTTATGTTTTTATATATAATGAACAAAACTCTCATAAAGAAGGGACAGGAGGAGCGCAAGTTTAAGAAAAACCTGGACTAGAGAATGGAATGTGCACGTTGTGGACAACAGAGGGAGATAGAAAGGACAAGAGAAAGACAAAGGGGTTATCAGACAGGGAGGGAACTCAGTGTTCTTTTCACAGTATGGAAATGTTACTGGTAGTGGGGCTAAATATATATTTCTCCTGAAGGTGGTGCTAGAGAAAAGTTCATGGGGTTTATCCTCTGGGAAGCAGGAATCCACTTAATGAATGTTATTGTCTGAGATACAGATATTTGTTGGATCCAAAAAGGGGACATTTTGGATTGATGGTTGCCCTTCAGGAACCCATATCTATTTCCTTACCTAATATTATTATAATGGTCTCAAGATTTCTTAATTTGTAAGTGTTGGAGGGGCATGACGGACAAGCAGCGAGAGAAGGCAGCATGCATCTAAAGGATGAAAACAACTTGAGTTCTATTTTTGCGGCTCTTGCAATTGGATATATTGGTTATAACATTGTCATTACCAAAGTCATTTTTGAACTCTGGTAATGCAGCAAAATCACTAGAAATAGATCGAGCAGGGCAACAAAAACAAGCAGTCTGTCCCAGGTTGCTCTTCAGCCACACTTTGTCATCCCTTCTGCTTTCTGCATTGCTCTTTGTCCCCTTCTCTGGCTCCCTAGACTGCCTTAGATTTTCCATCCTTTCCCTATCACCTGGTAGGGGTGGGGGATAGTATGGTATCATGATATTTGCCATGGCAATACTGTATCGATACACGAACACCAGGTATCGATATTTTATTATATAAATTGCAGATGGCACTTTTAACTTTTTGGTACTAGAATAATAAAATCTATTGCTTTTTTAGTCCACTAGAAAACTTAAGAGGACTATATAGAGAACTAATAAAAGCGATATGAACAAACAGAAAAATGTATATTTTTAGTTTGACTTTAAGAACCTAATAATATATTGCAATATATCTCAATATATTTAAAATCGCAATAAAATCGAATTGCAACATAAATATTGTGATAATATCGTGAATATATCGTGGGGCCTCAGGTGAATCCCACCCCAATCACCTGCCTGCCAAACCCATCTACACACCTGTTCTCACTTTCCACATCAGCCCTGCAGTTTACCTGGCCTACTAGCCCACTCCTCACCTGCAACTCATTCCATCATTGGTCACTCACCATAGATACCAGTTTACGGCCCTTGTTCATTGCAGATTAATCCTGGATGGCATGTTCCTCATTGTTTGTTAAATTTTGGGTTTCTATTGCCTGGAGCAATATCTACCTGCTTGTTGCCTGTTTACCTGCATTTCTTCCTACCGGTCTGCCTACCTGTACCTGCATGCCTAGCAACACCTGCCTGTAAGCTTAAAGGCCCCCTCCAGTATATTTTGACATTTCTATGATATTTCATATTTTTCTGAGTCACTTCCTTACAATGTTGATTACCCACATAGTTCGCCAAATATTTTTTGACAAATAGCTTAATTTTGTGCTCAAAGTTGCAAAAGTTGCTTAGTTGTTAAAACGGGGTGGTGACGTAAGACTATAGTAAATTCCATAAGTCATATGTCATTCTCCAAGCTTGCGCAGGCGCACTCTCATGCCTCCGTAAAAACTGTCAGGCCTCGTTCAGAGCACCAATTTATCATGTCCTTCACAAAAACGCGTCACACTTTCACCTGCCACCGTCTTGTATACAGTCTGTAACATGCATTTTACCGACGGCTGTTTTACCAATGCATCGGCGGAGACACCCCCCACCTCCGCAGTAAAGTAAGTGCACCATAAAATGTAGCGGGAGTTATCGTGTGCAGCGCTGACAGGACCATCGACTGTGTGATTGAGAACAGCTGATACGCGCACATTAGTTTCTATCATGACTAAATAACAGCTGCTCCTGCCAGACAGTAAAGTGGACTAAACTTTACAGTGTATTGATGTTAACGCAGCATGTCGTTAGTGAACACTCGCTGGTCAGTTTTTGGTTGTCATGGTAATATTACGTCCGACTATTAACCACACCCCCATTCTCTGTTTGAGAAAGAATGGTCGCCAAAAACAGCCGTTAAAACTGGCTGGAGGGGGACTTTCAGTTGGTAAAATAAATTATTTAACTGCATTAGTCTACCGGTTTGCTTTGCTGTTGGTGTAGTTTTGCAGTTATTTAGCCATAAAAATAAAAATTGGAGAAATCTTTTCCTGATGGTGGCGCTCAAGGAAAAGTCACCAAAGTTATTACTATTCATCCGGAGGGGAACAATGTATGTACCAAATGTGATGGCAATCCATCCAATAGTTAAGACATTTTTGTTGAAAACAAAAAATGTCAACTTCATGGTAGCAATGAAGGAAAAGTCATTGGGATTCATCCTCTGAGGCCTGCATGGAGCGAGGTTACTGGCTTATCCAGGTAACTTGCGGAGTAACATTGTATTACAAAAGGCGGATAAGATTTATCCGAGGTATGCCGTCAAGGCAGTTTACGCTGCATTTCTAAACTGCTCCGAGCATTTTGTTATTGTGGTTAACTTGATGTTTCCTTATATACACAAATAGCTACACACCACATATGTACTCAGTGTTAATGATGAGATATATTAAAACACACCCCTTGATAGAATAATTTTAGATTTCATCCTGACGTGTTGCCACGTGTGCTTTCCACTGAGGTTTCAGCAGAAATGAAGGTACAAAGTAGCATTACATTACACAAGTAGCCCCGCAGCCTCAGAGATTTAGGGAGTAGATCTCACCTCATTAACAGGTCAATTTGAGAGATGTAGCCTATCTGTATAATTGAATTATTCTAGCCTTGCTAAATGAAGCGATCTGGTTCCTTGACAAAAAACACAATTTTTCAGAGTGTTTCTTTCGTAAATGTATGACTATAATGTCAGAATATTAAATATCTTTACTTGTAGGTTTGTGTATGCCTTTTTTTAGGATTTAGGATCAATAGGAACATAGACTGTATAAAAGAAGTGGATGTAATCACTGTGACATCATCTGTTGGTTTCTGGACTGCTGTTTTGAAGCCTTGAGTTTGGCATTTTGGCTGCCGCCATGTTGATATTTTTGCAACCAGGAACCATGACTATATTTGGATGAGACGGCGGAGCTAGCTAGCTTGGTTAGCAAGGTGCATCTGTGATTCACTTTAAGTGTGATTTTAAATGTGTAATTTTGGCTAGCTAAAACAAGCTTAAAACCAAATGTGCTTACTGGAAAAATTAGCAGCCGACTCTTTTTCAATGGCGCTGATTAAATTAACACAGTGCAGCAGACACAAGTCACCTCTAGCCTGATTGGCAGGTTGCCGTGGTAGCGACTATTTGTAAATCACAAGGTAGTCCTGCCCTGAAGCATTCACTGCTTTCTTGTTTATTTTACTCTAAATTGGGCCGTGATTTACTAAATTAACACCATGCTGTGTTGAAGAACACTTGAAACTAATGATTGAGACCGTAAACTTATTACGAAAGTGTTTACTGAGGTAATGAATCAGGTGTGAAGTAGGATCATTTTGCCATTATTTCTAATAGACTTCTTTTTTGCAACAAGAGGAGTCACCCCCTGCTGGCCATTGCAGCTGCATTGCAGAATGCAGGTTTAAGTTACTTCCACTTGGCATCACTTTTCAGACCTAGAAGTTCCCACTTGGAAGGACCCAATGGGCTTGAGTGCTACAGATAGGGAGGGAAGTCAGAAAGTAAGCATTGTTGGTTTTGGTCTTTCATGGAATTTGAACAAAAAAAAAGAGAACTAAAGCGACCAAACCCTGGTTCCTTTCTCACCTGAACACAGCTGACCAATCACAGCATAAAGTAGGTTTGAATGTGGGATTCTCCATTTTGTAAAGTTACAGAAATTCTCGAACACTGCCCCCCCAATGTGACATCGGAAGTGTGTTGAGTGAAGGGGTTTCTGAAGCTATTCAAATATCCGACGTGCACTTCTGAAGAAGCATACTGACGAACTCCTGCTGCTTTCAAGGGTAAACCTCACTCTAAATTTTGAACATGGTGAAACCACTGACCTCTATAGGTTGAAAGGCTCAAATGTTGCATTCAGCCTGCACCTAAGATCACAGTTGGGTGTGGTCAGGTGTGAATGGTTTCATACCCAGTTGTGATATTGAACCCTCTGAAGTATTGGTAGAGGTGGGATAGAGCAAGCAGAAACTGCTAAATGAGCAGGATTCCCAGGGTGGGTGCAATTACTCCTTCAAAGGGGATTAGATGAGCTGATGTGATTGGCCATTACTGAAGCATGACATCATTGAAACTCCACCTGCTGATACTGCAGTTCTCCTAATAATGTATTCATCCTGCTCCAGTTTCTCTTTCAGCCTGCGCCATGCTGCACCACGACTGTGGTTTTGCCTTCCGTCAATAAAATTGCTAATAGTAGTTAGCCACACCCACTGCACCCTGGCTAGCAATTGCTAGCAATTGTTTTGGTGCTTAGTTTAAGGAAATATGATTAAAAATGGCAAAATCATAAATATATATGTACATTGAATTACCACTTCATAGTAATTCTTAAAGCTGCACCAATTAATGTTTCAATGTTTTAATGTGGTCAAAAAATCTAAAAAATCTACTTTATTAACCACTTTTCCTTGACCTCGATGGAAAACGTCATCAGGTCAAGGAGAGATGAGAAGGAGAATTTATGAGGACTTAGGAAAAGAGGACCGCGGGGCTCAAAGAATCCGATGCGCTTTAATAGGCGACGTCATTATGTGACGGCAGATGTTACTGACGTGGCCTGCCATGATGAAACTACAATGTTCTGAAGATGGACTACAAAAAGTGCATCTTTGACATTGCACCCTGTGTTGTTTTAATGCAGGCCTTGTACAGGTGGACAACATAGTGTAATATTACTTCAAACCAAGATAGCAATTCACTATCTCCCTCTTGTCACCAAATAATGGAAAGGGTTGTCACATTGAGAATGCTTGCTCACACTCACCCTCCTGCCCACATTTATCAACATGAATCCCAATTATTGTATGTAAACACAGGGTTTCCCACAGAATGACAGCGTAACTGTGGCGAGAGAGAGCAAGCGAGAGGAGGTACTGAGCGAATATATGCGTTGCGCGCTGCTCTGTGATCAAATACGATTTTACCCATTTTAAAGGGGCTATATGTAAGTTTTTCTCTGAAATGAATCAAATGTTCATTGCCTTTTTTGTCAATGGCCTCAAAACTCACTTAGAAAAGAAACACATTTCAGCCTGTTTTCTCTGTTGCTTGCATCAGCCACTATTCTGCTTTTAATGTGGGGACTTTGGGTCGGATTCAGCCCTGTGCGCGCTCCCGAGCCTCTCTCAGACTACAGCGACAACACGGCAGCTAACGACAGGCAGTCCACTAACACCATAAAACAACCGGCTCACAGCAAAGCACAGGCTCCACGTAAGGAGCACATGCCTGGTAGCAATCTTAAAATCGCACCACTAGTGGCCGCTAGAAACTACATAATGCTCCTTTAAATAGTAAAAAAGTAATAACAGAAAATCAATTTGTGGTGGTCAGTGTTGATAATGTGGCAGACCGGCACAAATAAATCAATGTGTATTGAATAATAGATTACATTTACTGTAGAGGTTATCCAGCCTGATCATTGCCTTTAGCCTATTAAGGTAAGGGTGTCAGCATCTGTGACTGAAGTAAAATTAATTAATGATATTGCTAAAGGCTGCGATACATAACGTGAGCCTACACGCTGCAACATTATCCTCAGTTTGGTCATTTTACAAGACTAGTATAAGCTTACATATCGGTCTCAGTTAATGTTGACAGTACAAGACATAGGCCTATGCGTATTAGCAAGTTATGGCATAAGAGAGAAATGGCTTAATAGCCAATGGTAACTTGATCAACATCCTTTATTTATTGTAGAAAATACTAATACACTTCATAGCATATCCAAAACAATCCGAAACATACCAACAAATCAACAGAAGAAATTGTGAGTCTTCAAGTATCATAATGTCGTCTGTATTGCAAGGATTTTGCTAAATATGGTCAATTGGTTTTATTGATTGAGTTTGAGAACATGTGTCGCTTTAAATGTTGCTGCCGCAAGGAATTGTGGGACTGCATTCTCTCCTTTCCTTTCGTAAGAGATGGTCCCTATGCTAAAGGAGATATGAAAGGAAGCATGGAGGCACCTTTCTTTAGCTTTCTTTAGCTTGGTGAATTTAGAGAATTCACCAAGCTCTTATTATGGCTGCCACTAAAATACTTCCGGTTCACTTCACTCAGTTAGGAACCTTCCTAAGCAAAAAAGACTTTTTGACCACAGCCTAACTCTCAGTCCTCTCATTCATCTTGTTTCCACCTGCAACGAGTGTCTGTGGTGATAAAGCCACTGAACACTACCTTCTCAGCACCAGATAGCATACTGACAAAGTTAGCAACAAGCAGGTGAACACAGTGGAGCATTTAACAAATTAGCAAAGCAACACAACTCAAAATGAATGCTAATGTTCCTCTGTATCTACTGGACGTGTAAATAAACAATTGTATGCTAACGCTTTACCCATAACAACAAGATGATTATAACCAGATGTTTACAGCTTGTTCAGTTTACCCCAAGCAGTCAGGGGGAAAAAATCAATTAATGCAGCTTTTCTGTAACAGCTGTTTTCACTGTGACTAATATAACACTGTTTATGGAAAGGGAGTTGCTGTTCAGTTTTTTAAAATACATTCTTTAAGCATTCACCATATGCCTCCATTATATTGTGGTGTAAGCAGAAATCTCTAAAGCTGCTTGCACACTGCCCTGACAAACGGCGACCTACTCTAACCAACACCAACTGTTGTATCAGTGTGCGCTGTCAGTCGGTGTCAGTTGGATGGAGTCTTTAGAGTTTGACATGTCTAGTCGGTCGTAGAAAGTCAGGAGAGTGTTCTTTGGACAACTAAGCCTATACTCGCATGCAGAACATCAGCGTCCATGACTTTCTGTGTTGTCAGTGTAGGTAAAGCAAGGTTACTTACTCGCTCCTCTCTCTCTCATTGACAACGGACCCGTCTGTGAACAGCCTCTCCTCTTCGTGCGCAATTTGAATATCAGAACATGCGCTGGAGGAAGCGACAGGTGTCCAGCCAAAAATTGATCATCTGCTGAAAACTCATGTGCAATAAAGCTATAAGGCCCACAATCTATAGCTGCTTTTTTCTCAGTCATAACAGGCAAATAAGCATCACTTTATGTCTGCGGTAACTTGCAATTATCCTTAGGACATTTTTGCTTGCTCTGTGCCAAGCAATCCAGTCCTTTTAGAACCAGTTGAAATATGGAGTTTTGTAGTAGCCTATTGTACTTGCAAAAAGACAGATCATAGCTCAATTAGTCCTTATTACCAGTTTTGCACTTGCCAAAAAATTTATTCCACCTTACTTGGCTTGTGGATTTTAGTTATGAGTATTATATATGAATTATGGCTGATTATAACTCACCCATTCCTTCAACCTGTTGAAATACCTTTAAGGAACTTAAAAAAAACAGTAGCCTAACAAGTAGTTCCCCTTCGAGGGGAACCCGAACTGCGTCGGTGACGACACTATGTGAACGCCTTTAGGCGTGGCAGGGCTGAATGCGAATGAAAACTACTCCAATCCTATTGGCTTGATGAGAATGGTAGCATGTGACGGCGTAACTGTAGGCGTATATAAGCACGCCGGCACATAGATCCATTAGCTTTTTTCTATTCAGCAGGCACTTGGTTAATGTTGTTAGTGAAAAGCTCCCGCATCCTGGCTAAAGTTAGTGAACCTACCTGGAAGTTGCAGTATGTCTGCAGAGTTGACCCAGTTCCGGAGATGTGTGTCTCCCTGCCCGCGTTTCCTGGAAAGGTGAGGCTTTCCAGCAGTACTTTCCCTGCCGGGATGGGTCCCGCTCGGCTGAGGCAGCGAGAGCATCTCAGCCCTCTACCAGCTCCCACCGTTAGAACCAGAAGCAGAGTGTGGCTTCTCGCGGTCCCTCTCGAGCAGCTTGGGACGCGAGGCAATGCTCCCGCGCACCCCTCCCCGACAGACCGGACCTGAGGACTGCCATCCAGTTGCAGAGGGGCAAGGCAAAGAGGTCCTGACTCTGTCTTTCAGCCCCGGAGGCCGACTGAGGTCCCCTCCAGGGTGGCCACTAGAGCTGTTTTCCCGCCGTCGAGGTGCTCGGGACGCGCTAGCCACCACCGAGCCTTCACCGTTGGGGCGGCAGTTGGCCAGAGGTTTGGCTCCCAGACTGCAGGTCATCGGTGGCTTTTTCCTGGCGGCCCGCTTCAGGAGACCGTCCGAGATCGGCACGAGGCACTGGCCACCAGCCCCGAGGGGTTGGTTCCGCTGGCGGATTTCGCAGAGGCTTGGCGGAGCATTACCAACATATCTCCGTGGGTCCTGCGCACCGTCATTGAAGGGTACAGACTGCAGTTCCGGGCCCACCCCCCCAGATTCACTGGGGTGGTCCAGACTACGGTACGCCCAGAGCAAAGCCTGGTGCTGGGACAGGAAGTTCGCTCGCTGCTGGAGAAGGGGGCCGTGGAGTTCGTTCCCCCGCTGGCCAGCGAGTCCGGTTTCTACAGCCAGTCCTTCATCGTTCCCAAGAAGGACGAAGGCCTGCGCCCGATCCTAGATCTGCGGGTTCTGAACTGGTCTCTGAGGAGATACAGGTTCAAGATGCTCACCATCCCTGCCATCGTGAATCACATCCGGTCCGAGGACTGGTTTGTCACCATAGATCTAATGGACGCGTACTTCCACGTCTCCATTCGTCCTTCCCACAGGAAGTTCCTGAGGTTCGCCTTTGGGGGCATGGCGTACCAGTATCGGGTTCTTCCCTTCGGACTAGCACTCTCCCCTCTCACTTTCACCAAGTGTATGGATGCAGCACTGGCCCCTCTGAGGCTCCAGGGCATCCGGGCACTCTGAGGTGGTGGTTCAGGTGCTGGAGTTTCTACAAGACCGCTTCTCTGCTGGCCTTTCCCCATCCACCCTCAAGGTTTACGTGGCAGCCATCTCAGCTTTCCACGCTCCTTCGAGGGATGGGTCTCTGGGGAGGCTTCCCCTAGTCGTACGATTCCTCCGTGGGACCCGGAGGATGAGACCTGCAACTCGCCCCAGAGTTCCCACCTGGGATCTGGCAGTGGTTCTTGAAGCATTGGCTGAAGCCCCCTTCGAACCCATGGAGTCGGCTGAGGCCAAGTACCTGACCCTCCTCGCTATCACCTCTCTGAGGAGGGTGGGGGACTTCCAGGCTCTTTCGATTACTCCTCGATGCCTGGAGTTTGCCCCAGGAAACATGAGGGCCATCCTGCACCCCTTTCCGGGATACATTCCTAAGGTGCAGTCCAACATGATGGGGCCCGTGGTACTGCAGGCGTTTCATCCTCCACCTCATGTGACGGCGGAGGACGGGAGACTTCATTTGCTCTGCCCTCTCAGAGCACTGAGTACCTACACTCTGAGGTCCTCAGAGGAGGAAGGCAGACCAGTTGCTGGTGTGTTTCGGGTCCCCCAAGGCTGGGCCCGGCTTCCAAACATACCATCAGCAACTGTTCAGACTATTTCCCTGGCCTATCAGATGCGCAATTTGCCTTCACCTATGGCTGTAAGGGCTCACTCCACGAGAGGCATGGCAGCCTCCACGGCTCTCCTCTCTGGAGCATCTCTCCAGGAGGTTTGTGATGCAGCTGGCTGGGCCACTCCTCACACTTTCATCCGGTTCTATAGTCTGGACCTTCCCTTCGCACCCGGCACCCGAGCGCTCTCTTCTTAGTCATGCCCACAGGTTGCCTGCATGCTAGGGCAGGCGGGGTTTCGGCGCGGAGGGAAACGTCTCGGGTTACGTAGGTAATCCTTGTTTCCCGAGAAAGGGGAACGAGACACTGTGTCGGTTTGCCGCACCTCACCCCACCTGGAGTGCCTTGCTTCATAGTAAAGAGCTAATGGACCTATGTGCCGGCGTGCTTATATACGCCTACGGTTACACCGTCACATGCTACCGTTCTCACCAAGCCAATAGGATTGGAGTAGTTTTCATTCGCATTCAGCCCTGCCACGCCTAAAGGCGTTCCCATAGTGTCTCGTTCCCCATTCTCGGGGAACAAGGGTTACCTACGTAACATGAGACGTTTTCTAAATGTCTGTCTGGTCAGTGGGAACTCACAGTTGGTTTTCTGAACATTCTAAAGACTAAAACCAACTATTGCCAACTTTAGAAAGTTGGTGTTAGTTGGGCTCAGTCTGAGCAGTGTGCAAGCAGCTGAAGACAGAAATCTCAAAATCTGGACACTTAAAACGAAAACTGCATGGCTTGATACTACTAGTGGTAAATATTTTTTTTGTGTGTAACTGTTGAACCAAAATTAATGATTTAAACTTAATTAGTAGTTGTGTACAAAGCATAGCTCACAATAAACATGTCCTCCCCCATTAGATAACCAGTGATGATGACACCTCAAGTAGAAATTATTATATGTTACCTAATCAATCATTATGCCAATTTACAGAAAGTATGATTTGCCAACCCATCATTCAAATCCACTGTCTTGCATCTAAGATATTTGTGTGATGGACACGAAGCACTGGATGGAGAAATCAGCCATAATGTCCCTCCCAAACTTCATTGAGGGAGAAACTGACTCAAGTCTTCCTCAGAAAAGCATGATGTTCATTTTCATACAGTTTATTGCCTTCTGCTTTGGAATACGTTACTAAAATCATATTTTTGCTCTGCCACTAACAATTGCTGTTCCACAAGAATGAACAGAACAGCTGGGAAGGAGGTTGGTGAGAAGTGCAGTAATTAGACACTAGCTGTAGAAGATACAGAAAAAGATAAAACAAAGAAATATGTCAAAATCTGAAGAAGGATGTAGAGTGCTATGGGAGTAAAAACTGTTACAGCTTACAGATACAGACTGGATACAGGTCCGGAGCAACAGCACGGACAGATACCTCCATGGTCTCCAGTGCTGACCATGCATGCCAAGGAAGCGAGAGAAAACCTCATCTGCTTTGCTGATACCTGCAACTCTGTTGCAATGCTGCACTCCCTCCCTATAGAGAGAGAGAAAAATAATCATGCAGAGGGAGAAACCAAAGGGAAAGTGTCAGTAGTGTAAGCAGAGGAGTGGTAAAGGAGCCAGAGACACTGAGCAGTGTGGCTGACAAGATGAGGGGAGGAGATGAGTGAGGGTGGGAGGATGGCTGTGAACAGGAGAGTGCAGATACGAGGAAAGACTGAAAATAAAAAGAGACTGTATTATAGTGGAAGAATGTGGGGAGCATAGATGGTATAAAAGAAGTGGATGTAGCCACCGCAACGTCAACCATTAGTTTGTGAACCACCATTGCAAAGCCTCAAGTTTGGCGTTTTGGCCTTTGCCTCATCTCTGTTTTTTGGAACCAGAAGGGACCAATTTTGGAGGAGAAGGTGGCGTTAGCTAGCTTGGTTAGAAAGATGCATCCATAATTCCCGTTAACTGTGATATTAATTATGATGCCAGTTTTGACTAACAAAAAAACAGGCATGAAGCAAGATGTACTTACTGGAAAAACATTACCAACTGACTCCTTTTAGATTGTCTTTTAGTACAACCAACTGCTGAACAAGACATTTTTAAGCGACCACCACCAACATGTTACAATTAATGTTCATGAACTGAAAACACAGTGTGAAGCTCTTAGACAGAAACAGCTTGTTCAACGGTTCTGGTTATGTTTACACAATGCAGTGGATACGATTCACCTTTATCCTGATTGACCGGTCGCCGTGGTAGCAACTTGTCATTTACAAGGTAGCAATGCCCTGAAGCATACCCTGCTTTATCGTCTATTTTCCTCTAAGTGGGACCGTAATCTACTAAATGAACATCATGCTGTGTTGACAAAGACTTGAAACTTATGATTGATATCATAAAGTCATTAAGAAAGTGTTTACTGAGGTAATAAATCAAGTGGAAATAGGCTCATTTTCTTATAGACAAAAATGACTAATTTTGCAACCAGTGGATTCACCCCCTGCTGGCCATTAGAAAGAATGCAGGTTGAAGGCTCATCTGCATTGGTTTCACTTTTCAGACCCGGAGGTTGACACTAGGTGGAGATAGAAAGAAAGCATGATAATGGAATGAAATCTGTACTTTTGTGAAAACATATGACATTTGTGCATTTAGGGCTTACTTTAACGGGCAGTGGTTGTATGTATTAACTGTATGTAAATAAGAGGCATTATGTGAGTGTACTAATTCTAATTAAAAGTCTTCCATTTTGTTACATGAGCAAAAACTACACCATTACACTAAATACAACTGTCAAAATGTGACTGATTGTGATTTCAGCACATGGTATGTTAATGTTTCTCACTGACAATGTGAGTTATGCAGGTGAATTTTGTGTTACAGGAATCGTTCAGTATTTTGGGAGTTATGTGCTTTCACTGTGAAAGTGAAGAAGATATCGCAAATCTGTATGTTGAGCAGGAGACAGCAGGCCTGGCTCTGTTCAAACACAAAAGAACCAACACCACAATAAGGGTGAGCGAAAGATGCCTATATGAGCCTTAGCTCTCTGAGTTGTCACCCAAACCCACAGTCGTTGAGTAATCTGCTAGCCAGCTACAGCTAATGTCTGTGCAGCTGGAAAAATGGCTGTTTAGGGCAAATCAACACAAACTAAACAAATACTCCAATGATGGAATTTGTGACCATTCATTCAAATAATTCAATCTGAACATACATTAAACTCTGTACACTAACAGAAATGTAAGACTGACAATTTGTGGTATCAGGGGGAACTGCTGAAACATTTTTTTAATAGAACAGATAAAATAAATGAGATACAGTGTGTTTATTAGTGAGCTTTAGTGGTTGGCTAGGTTTTGAACTTTGTGCCAGAGCCAGGCTAGCTGTTTCTCTCTGCTTCCAGTCTTTATGCTGAGCCAGGCTAACCACGTCCTGACTCCAGCTCTGTACTGGTCTGGCACCATCTTATTTAGCTGATCTGTTATGCCACCATTCTCCAGTAAGAACTCTGAGGTCAACAAATCAGCTGCTCTTGGATGTCCCAAAATCTAAGTTTAAAAATAAGGGTGATAGAGCCTTTGCAGTGGGGGCCCCCACCTTATGGAACAACCTCCCCATGCATATTAAAGCTGCACAGACCCTACACATGTTTAAATCGCTGCTGAAGACACATCTTTTTGCGGTAGCTTTTAACCGTTGTTAATCTGTTTTGTAATGTTTTAGAGTGTTGCTTTGTTTTATTTTTATACTTGTTATTTATGTATTTGACATCGACCCTGTTCAGCACTTTGGTCAACTGTTGTTGTTTTTAAATGTGCTATAGAAATAAAATTGACATTGACATTGACATTGACTGAACACACAGACATGCGAGTTGTGTCAAGCTCCTCATTTCCCTCGCGGAAAGAAAGCAAATAAGCGCATTTCCCAGTATGTTGAACTATTCCTTTACATATTGTACACGTGTTTGAGATATTTACTTTAAAAAGGCAACATATACAACATGTACTTAAATGTTTATTAGATGGTAAGTAAATAAAGTGTGACAAAACAACAAAAACTGTTTTCATAGGAACAAGTAAATAAAAAAACAGCTAGGTCTGTGGATTATCCAGAGTAACTGGGACACAGTTTCTGGACAGGCATGTTGCTCTTGAATTTCATTTTAAAAACTTTTTTAAAACTTCAATTCTGTGAGTAGCACAAACCAAATTCCTTTCACCTCCATTGTATTATCGGGTGGCAGAAATCCCAGAGACAGATCTCAAAACCTGGACAAATAAAACCAAAACTATTTACCACATTGTTAGATACCTGTAACTATAAGTGAGAATGTATGTTTGTTTGCCATTTGGGTGACCTAAACCTGTGACCCAGCTTCTCAGCAAAGGTCCACATGGAGTAAAAGAGCATGGAGTTCCCCTGATGGTCCAGATGTCAATTCATACTGCTGGCAGATTCAACCTAGGGATTCTTATGGTACACACCAGTGCTCTTTGTCATAATGTGGGTATACATGTATACTACCATGCGTTACTATACATGTGATGCACCTTGTGCACTTGGTTATTTAATTGTCTGTTGTTAAAGGTGTGTTAGGTGTTGTGGTGTGTTTTTTCCTCGCCATTTTAACTCACTCCACTCTCTTTTGTTCCTAAATGTGCCATTTAAAGGTTGAAAAAATGCTTGAAGAAGATTCCTCACTGAAAGCATTCCTCGCTAAATCAATACGGCACAGGCTGCAGTGTGGGGATGCTCTTTCTTATATGTTAAATATCAGCTCCAAGCACCTCCAGCAAGCTTTTATCTAGTGAGAGGTTATCTTTATATATTAAACTGAAGGAAACCTGCTCCATCACAGGGACCCTCTGGGGTGTGCTCCTGTTTGCAAACAGCTACCTCCTCTGGAAGAAAAGATGAGTGTGTGTTGTCCTGCTCTGCATCATACGTTCATCATTCATGGAGAACATTACAATCAGGCGTCCTTCAGCCATCCCTCAGCATGGTCTTGGCCGTATCCAGAGGGAGTTCCACTTCTGGTCCATCCTGCATGAACATAAATATCTTGTTGCACTCTGCAGGAGAAGCACTGTCCCACCTCAGAATGAGCATTTGGAAAGAGCAACAAATCACTAATCACACAGGGCAGAAAACTAGTGCTGCACTGGCCTCTACAGGTTCAACACAGGTTATTGCACTCACTTGCCAAGCACTGGAACCTATGATTAAACCTGTAGAGGCCACTGCAATGCTGGCTTCCTGCAATGTGTGACTGAGTGGGTTTGCAACTGTGGTACAGCTCAGATTCATGCGCAAAACTGTGTCTTTTCTTTCATTCACATCCGACTGTCCTCTATTCATTCCTGGTATTCAGCTGTCTTTACAACTGGATAATGTCACTGCCAGTGTGGATTATTAAAAAATGCATTATTCATCAATTACTATTCCAACACGTTCACTGACAAGGTTTGAAAAAGCAGAAGTATTTCATGTTCTGATTTTGTTCAAGAACTCTCTACAGACACGTGGTGGGGGTGGGGGTTTGGTAAGTTGAAGAACCACTGATCTAATGCTGTATTGATGCTTTGTTGATGCTTGTATGTTGGTCCTCAAATGTATCACTTTGGATAAAAGCCAAATGAGTAAATGTAATTCTCCTGTGATGTGAAACTTGTCTTTGTTTATAGACTTTGGGTTTACTGCTTATTGCCACAAAACCTTTATACAATCATGGCATCTGAGGGAGACGAGCAAGGGCACACCACTCCTGACAGCTGGACCAAACTATAATTCTATGTAAAGCTGTATTCATTTATTTATTTATTTATTTATTTTGCATTTTTGGTGCAGCACAACAAAGCAATGAAAACAGCACTGGAATAATTTTATTTTTTTCCTGACAAACTGATATGTATGGAAAAGCCAACACAAGAGTCTGAGATTTGACTAGATTGGTACGCGCAGATCCTGCACGAAATTTGGAAAACATTGAAACATCAGTCAAAACCAACATTTCAAAGTAAGTTAGTGGAAAGACCCGCCCCTCTCCTGCTAGCTTGCTCGCTTGTTCCCCAATCACATACCTGTTTCACAGCATTCCCGCATGTTTGCAGCTAATGCAGCTAATGCTTTGACCTGCCCACTAACTCCTCCCAGCCTGTGAAGCCCAGTGCTGTCTCATTTACACGGATAGGCGGCCACACAGTGTTGCTAAGATACGACGTTCAAACAGTAAACAGTAAAGCAGCATTTTAGAGAAAAATCCATTCTCAGACTGAACACTGTTATCCAGTGTCTGTGCTTGTTGAAAATGCATAGACTGTATATGAAAATGTCACTTTCTGGGGCATTTCTGATTCTGTAAATATCAAATTTACTTTGTTACTTTTATTTGAGGCAAATTGTATCAAATCTGCTTAGAATCTCAGTGTATCGTTACATATGTATCATTTTTGATGTATTGACACGGAGCAGCATCAGCATTCACTTGGAGTAGTATTTCTGGTCACCTGCTATAAGTCGGTTTCATTCTTGTTTAGCAGCTAAGTGTTCCAACAAGCTAGGTCCTGTTTGGTGCTGGGCAGGGAGGGACAGTTTATCAGAGCATTTCACTGAGACCAGCTGTCTGTGTCTGGAAACGAAGCTGATGAGAGCGCTGTCAGTAACACTCACATTGTGGCCTTTAAATAAATGAGCTGAAAGACACCAATCCACTCTGGAGAGCTGAGGGGAACTGCAGGCAACCTGTTTCCCACCATTTGATCCACTGTTAATATAAAAATATCGATTAGTGTAGCTTTGGGCTTCATCCTCAAATTGCTGCAATGACACATAGAGGAAGTCTACTGAGAGCCTCAGCAGAAGCTGCGACTCGCTGTGGAAAAGACATACTGACATTAAATTTCAGGAGAGACGTTGGGACATCTTCAGTAGGATGCCGTGCAGTTGGAGATTTTTTTGGTGACCACAGTTTTCAGCCATGGCTTGTGTGTGTTCACTGCATCCATAAATGAAACTGTTCTCTCCAGAGAAATGGTGTGGGACAGGCACTGGTGAAAAGTTTGTCGTTTTGAAATACCTGTCTCAAAGATTTCTGCCTCCACCCCAAAACAATGGAGGTGAATGGAACTTGTTGTAAAAATTACTATTTAATTTGTTGGCATTTGGCTTTTTTTTGGGATAGTGACAGTAGAGAGAGAGAGAGAGAGAGAGAGAGAGAGGGAGAGAGGGAGAGAGAGAGAGAGAGGGGGGATGGCATGCATCAAAGGGCCCAGGGCCAGATTCAAACCTGACCTGCTGGAGTAAAGACAGCCTTGATATGAGGTAGGCGCAACCTGGGCCACTCTGTTACAATTTAATGGGGACAGTTTCTTTGATGAAAATACTGTGAGCACCACAAATGAATTTCTATTCGCCTCCATTGTATTTAGGTGGAGGCAAACATCTCTGAGGCAGATTGCTCAAACACAGGGCAAATAAAAATGAAACTGCTTAGCTCCATGCTGCCAGAGGTAAAGGAGAAACTGTGTGTGTGTGTGTGTGTGTGTGTGTGTGTGTGTGTGTGTGTGTGTGTGTGTGTGTGTGTGTGTGTGTGTAAATTTAGGTGAACTGCTCCATTCGGGACTTTCGGCTTTTTGCACTTCTTTGCTTTTGAATATGCAACGTTTGTAACAGGCATTGCGGTGCTGTGGTGTTAATGTGCCAGACATGAACGTTCTCAGCATTGAAACTTGCATTGAGGATGACTTCAGTCCACCACCTGATACTGAGCATGTCTTTAGTGAATAAGATTTGTGTTGGTACATTGGGTATATTTTTCTTATTGCTTACCAATCCCTTTAAAAAGACCATAAATTGTAATGTTTTGCATGTTACAAATTAAATAACACATTGTAACACATTATATCCAAAAGAAATTATTTATTGTGTTTAAAAGGACTAATAATTGTCTGCAAATCTGCCTCATGAGACTGTCATAATTTGCAATGTACGGATGATTTGATTGCTATAAATTATTTAATTTGTTTGTGCTTTGTCATGTCTATACCGTTTGGGGAACACAATAAGCTATGCTTAGTAAAAAGGTTAAAACAAAGATTTTATTTGGAAAACCAAACTGTAAAATAAACATTGAATACTTTATTCGTTCGGTTTCTGAAAGAATCTCGACTGCAACATCATATGTACCCGGAAAATGAACTGGTTTTTCGGAAGTCCCAGCTATGGGGCAGCTGCAACGAGGACATTCCAGTTAGACAGCCTGGGTGGAATTTGAATAGTACAGAGGAACCGCCTGACGCGGATTGGTCGGGAACTACATATTTCCAGAGCGGCAGTCTGTCACTCAACAGATCCCAGGCAGCTTATTGGCTCCTCCTGTAGAGGGCGGGCTCTCTGTCCTGACTATATATATATATTTTGGTTTCAGGCTATCTGCAAATGAATGCTGGCACGCAGAGGGAGGCGGATCATTGTGTCCAATGTTTCTCCACAGAGCTGACTTGAACCTTTCTCCTCGAACAAAACGGTTCCCACTGAGATAGCTGAGAGTCGGTTCTCTTCTCCCAGAGAGGAGCTGGAGGTGGACTGGGGGAACATAATAATGATCAACACCATGGAATGCGCAGTAGACGCGCAAAGTCTGATCTCCATTTCCTTGAAGAAGATCCACAACTCCAGGACGCAGAGAGGGGGCATCAAGCTGCACAAAAACCTGCTGGTCTCCTATGTTCTGAGGAACGCCAGGCAGGTCTACATCAAGGAGAAATACGCGGAGATCTATAGGATGCAGCAGTACGAGGAGGTGATGACGGTCTGCAACGAGATCCAGGAGCTCAACCCGCTGGATCTGGACTCCGAGGACGCCGACGATGAGGGGCAGGCGCAGGCTGCTTGCTGCGGCGAAGAGGCGAGTCTGTGCGGCTCTGCGTGCCACCGAGGCGCGGCGCAGCCAACGGCGCACGCCCGGACAGCGAGCGCTCTCCACGGCTGCTCTCCCCTCGAGGACGACAGCAAGGAACCGGAACCCTCCTACTACCGAAGCTGCTGCATGGAGGCTCCCCCCGTGCCACCCCGCGACCAGTTTCTTGCAAACAGCAGCGCGCACTGCAACAAAACCACAGTGCTGGATTTGGACACGCATGTGGTGACCACGGTGGAGAACGGCTACCTCCACCAGGACTGCTGTTGCGACGCGCCCCAGTGCATCCAGGGCGCGCAGTCCCCGGCCAAGAAACGGAAGGTTGAGTTCGGTTGTTGTATATCCGACGTTGAAGAAATATCGGATTTTACAGCGGCTCGCAAAAGGGCGAAACGCGAGGACTGTTCCTACTCCAGCCTGGACTACACGGACACGTCCAACATCTCCAACCTGATCTCCATCTTCGGCTCGGGGTTTTCAGGGCTGCTGAGCAGACAGGCGGACTTGGAACAGATCTGTAGCAAGCAGGTCCTGGCCAGTCTGGGAGCATGGACCCGGGCGATTGTGGCTTTTTGAATAGAACACTTTATTGTAGGGGGGACCGGGGTCAGTTGTAACATGTTTTTCCACAAAGTATTACTAAACAAAACCCCGTTGAAAACTATTTCCTACTGCCAGTTTATTTGGGCGCTCAGGAGAACGGTCCTGTTAGCAAAGAAACGTCTCCATACTGTTCAGGTTTATATCAACAACAAAAAGATGTAATTTGTGGAACCTTCAAGGAGCATTCAGCAAATGTTAGCCTATGTGGAGACATTTTTTAATGACCACACAAGAATGAGTGAAGGTTCCATGACAGAACGTTTTCTGAAACCTTCTGGGAATGTTTTTAGGACAAGTAAATCAAACCAAAATGTTCTCTGAAGGTTACAGAAAATAAATGGGAACCTTAGGGGAACGTCACCCCACTCACTGGGAAAACTCAGAGTTTTCACAGTTCCACGTCCTGCCTGTGTTCTTTGTGGTACTATGATAACTTCATTTTTTTAACATCACAAAAGTTCGATTTTCAGTATATTTAAAAAAACTGATAAGAAATTCTGAACATCAGCTAAATCAGTATTAGCATGTGTTAAAGTGACCCCACAGTGTCAGCCATAGTAAGATGCCATGTGCTGCAAAAGCACACCTTTGTCTTAAAAAATCAATAACATATGTGAGTGCGGTTCATTGGTGTTCACTGGGTGACATCACTCACACGTGTTTCTGATTGGAGGCATTACAGTGGAACCCGGTCTCCCCTACAAGGTCTAAATCAACTTTATTTTTGTAGGAAAAAGAAAAGCTATTTAAAAAATTGAGCATTTTAATGGCAGTAGTTTTGGCTGGGAGAGGAAAGAGTTTGTGCCATATGTATCATGTACAGGCTCCTGTTTTCAGAATGGGAGATACATGTCTGCTACACTTTAGGGACTGAAGAAATGGATTGACTTCCTTTGCCTTAAACCCAATGCACACACTGCTAGCTATTGTTATGAATTGAAAGTTACTGAATGTCTCTCCTGTCCTGGGCTGAGGAGCCTTTTGGGAAAAACAGCGTCTCCTGTTTGAAATGGACCTTGCACATTCTGAGCAGCTTGTTGTCATGAGAAACACGACGTTCAAGACTCCCTCCTAGACACGTTTGAGGTACATGGACTGAACCAGCTCATATCACTTAATGGAGTGCCAACATTTAAATTCTGTAACACTTTTTGGGCTATTACTGTGGTCATCACCTCACCTCCACTCCCGGTGTGTGATAGTAAACAGTCTGGGTTATTTTGGCAGTTTGAGATCCTCTCTTAATCATGGTTGTTGCTCAAAGCCTTTACAGCAATTCATAATTCCAACATGCCTTGGTTTTGTGAGTTTTACTTGTTTTGTAAAAGAATGATCTTAGTCCTTTTGTTTTAAAAAGGCAAACTCATGATTTAGCCATAACCTGAGAATCCACGCATTAGCTTTATGAGCACTATGTGTACCAAAATAAAGAGAGTATTCAGCCATTCTCTACACATTTTGTTGTATTCTTGTATTTTTGTGCTTACTAAATTGTATATCACCGGGTAAAACTGTTCCAGAAAATATTTGTTAAAAATGTATAATCTTAATAAAAAATGAAAACCTTAATCTTAAACTGTTGTGTTTGACTGCGGTTATGAAGCCGTTGATTAAAGACTGACCGTTTTCACATTCTTCCATTATGAAAAACACACTTTATAATACAGCTAAGCAAGATAACCTCTATAAAGGCTTTAGAAGTTGTAAGTAATGGGTTTGTTACTATTTAAACAACCATTTATGAATGCTTTAGAGGTCAGTTATAAGCCACTGATAAAAACATCTTTTCACAAGGTGAACATTTTCTTTGGCTGGTGTGTCACCAAACTAATTAAACTTACTTCTGCACAAAGCCAGGCCAGCTGTTTCCCCCGTTTTCAGGCTGTGAGCTAAGCTAACCTTAATTGTAACGGACAGCCGTAAGTGTTGATATTTTCTTCTAACTCTACGGGAGAAAGCAAATAAGAGTATTTCCTAAAATTTAACAAGTTGTTCCTTAAAGGATTGTGGTCCACATTCTGCACAAGCCTTTTCCACAAACCTGGAAACCTAGAAGTCTTAATGACTTTTAAGTGATTAACAAATTACTAAATTAATTGACAAAGCTGTTAGTAACAACTTCTAAACCAAAATAATATATTACATATATAATACTGTCCCATACAACACAAAATAAATTATACATAAAAAACATTTTTCTGGGCTTTCATCTGCATGAAGTGCTTTTCCCCAGTGGAATCATATTATATTTGTTCCGTTCATTACGATATACATTATTACATACTTGGGTCACATGATGACAACTGAGTTATTGCCATGAGCAAACTCTACCGCGAGGGGCACTTGAAAGCTTGTTAGTGGACATTAAGTTAATTATTAATCTTTTTTTGGGTCAAAATGCTCCCACAAACTACAGCCACTTAAAATCACCAGCTCAACCACCTCCTGTCTGACACAAGCGGAGCCTCATAACTTCATGAAGGAGATAGGACTTACTGCGGGGCTGTTGTATTGGATTGCCTTAGATTGTACCGGGGTTTTGTTTTTCTGTTCACAGTGTATATAGTAGGTACTGCAAAAATACTGCATTTTGGTTGCAAATAATAAATCATCAAATACTCAGTGATCTAACAGATAAGATTTGTCTCTATGGTAAATGATAAACACAAGGCCCCTTCTTTGTTTTTGTCACCTGCACCCATTAGCCAACACTTTGCATCTCGGCCTGGAATTTCCTCCCCTAGTAAAACTGAGTCCTGTTATCTCTGCTCTGTGCCACTTGGTGGTGATCTTTAAAATCAATGAATGAAGATATCAGCAGGGTTGTGTATGCAGAGCAGATCCACCTCAGTCTGACCCTCCCTCAAACTTTCCACTCACCAGCCCCCACCCCCCTTGATACCATCCTCCTCCTCCTTCCCCCGCTCTTTCATGCTCCTCCTCTTCCCGGCTGGCTCGTTTTTCTGCCTCTTGAGCGAGGCATCGCTCTGCCTCAACACTTCACATCCACTGCTGCTGCTCGTTTGCTCCTCCAGCTCTGCAGGCTTTTTCCAGCTGCCACTACCCATAACAACCGGCACCGGGTAGTTTGTGATGAAGTGGCAATACGAACAATGCATTGACTAAGCATGCAGAAATGGGATATTGGTGGATTCAGCATTGAATCACTGCATTAATGTACAGCATATTTGCTTGTAAATAAAAATTCCAACAGAACAAAAACATGAATATCAGAAACAAACCATGGCTCAGCCCTCTTCTACTGACAAATGGTGTGGACAATGGGTTTGCTTCAAGGTGTATAAACAGCTCCTCCATCTGGATTGGGAAAGACTGACACCCATGGACACACAACCAAAGTCTTTGATTTATTTTGATGATTTTTTTCTTGACTTTCTGTCCCATTACTGTCTTTGCATCCAGCCCCTCAATATTCTGATTTGGTTTGGTTTGATTCTTTTATCAGAGTCAGAATCAGAAGGAGCTTTATTTTCTTTCAAGTAGTGTTTGCTTCGGTGAGAAGGTGCTACACGTAGCAAACATACAAGTTGACATAAATAAATGTAGAAATATATAAATATGGAATAAAATATGGAATAACGTCTATAAAGATCAATGAGGCAGTTTGTGTTTGTGCAGACTTATTGCAATAGACCAGAATATTTTGTACATAAATATATATATTGAGAAAACATAAAAATATATAACAACGATTAACAATTAACAACAAATATGTGCAATGTGCCAGGTTTGTGCATGACATGAAATGAAATATTTACACAAGCAGAGACATGTACATTGTTGCATTAAAATATTGTATACCTAACACAGGCTGGTGTAAAATAAATAAGTGTAAATAAAGTATCCAAATTGAGTAGTGTAGGGAAGAGGACTATGTGAAGACAAAATACAAATAAAATAATACATTTAAAGCATGATTTAGGATAAAAACTCTGAAAGTCAACTGTGTTATTTATTTCACTAACCTCTCTTATTACCTGATCCACACTACAGGACAACACCAGGTGGCAGAGGTGCCGTGAGGGGGGTGGGGGGGTCATGGTGACTAGTGTTGGTGTGTGGGGATGCTAAGAGGAGGAGGGGTAGACAACAGAGGGAGGGAGGGTGAGGGGGTTGGCAGGAGGGAGGGAGGCAAGTGCTTTGTCAAGCGAGGGGGTTGATGTGTTGGGGGATTTTAACAGAGGGGGGTTAGGCCACATGTGACAGCAGGAGTGGGGGGTGGGGTGGTGGCCTGTAGGGAATAGGTGTACTGGGAGGGGGAGGCAGACTGTGGCAGCAGAGATCGTACAGGTCAGCCAGGTTGCACTGAGGTCTGTGGGGGGAGGGCGGGGGAAGCGGCGGTCAGAGGGATCTGATGCAGACCAGGTCCAGTCTAATGCAGGCACATCTGAAAACTCTCCCTTTTTTAAACGCTGCTGGTCATCCATGTAAAACAGGCTGGTGTTTTTCAAAAGTTTTCTCCAGATTGGTTCCGTTAGAACTCCGACGTCACACTGCTGTGGACAGAGTGAAATGCTCTTCTGATGGTCAAGCTTTCACGGATGTGGTGAATCAACACTTTAACGTGGCTGTTGCTTTCAGAATTCAGCTCAAACCCCCTCCTTGTGGTTTACAAAGCACTTGCTGGTCTGGCTCCGCAGTACATCTCAGACATGCTGTTGGTTTACAACCCCGGCAGATCTCTCCGGTCGAAACTCCTCCATGTTTCTGGAGCGCTTTTTTTAAATGCAGTGAGATGGCATACAGCATTTATGCACATAGGACAGTGTGCCTGCTGAGCTTCATAACTGGGTTCTTTTAAAACCACACCAAAGACCTTACTTTTCGCTTGAGCTTTTTTTTAAATGAACATGTCACATTTGTACCATTTGCTGTGTATGTATGTGTATTTTTATGTGTATGGATGTATGGATCTCTGTTTATGTGCATGTTTTTGCTGTTTTAATTGTTTTTTTGTAAAGAGCCCTGAAGTGCTTATGTAGGATATGGTGTTGTAGAAATAAACTTGGATTTAATTTAATTTAAAAAGTGAAGGTGTTTGGTTATAAACCAAAAACTATGGAACAAATTCAAGTTTTGACCTGAAGGTGGCACTAAATGAAAAGTCAGTGGATTATTGGGTTATTAAGGTTCATCCTCTGGGGACCCTGAATATCTGTACAAAACAAAAATTAATGGCAATCCATCCAGTAGTTATTGAGATAATTCAGTCTGGACCAAAGTTGCGACTGACTGAACAACACCGCTGTCCCAAGAACTCCACATCTAGAAAATTCAGCAGCAACATGTCGTTGTAAAACAAAGTCTTGGTCACTCTGGATGACCCAGAGACTGTGAACACTTTTCTCTGGAACTAGTGAAATGTGGTTACTGTTAGGAGCCCGTATGAAGCCTGGCAGTGTGGCTCGAGACTGAACTACCATTAGAGGTAAGGAAGAAAGGTTTTATTGTAATATGAGTGAATGTACCTTTTAACTTTCTGTTGACTCCACCCGTCTGTAATCTGGTTGCACCAGAATAAAACGGTGACTTGTTAGTCTTAGTTTATTTATGACCATGAGTCACCATGATGGTGCCAGTAGCAATGGAGAGGGCTTGACGAAGTCATTGTTTTAATTAAAACTGTGCGTTTTCTCATTGTTGTCATATCTTAAAGAGTAGCTCAACACCAGGCTGAAAAGCAGTGTGCTTTGCTGCCCTCTCTGATTACCTCGGGCCACAACCAGTATCACTTGGGGGCTGGGGGGTGGCGTGGTCAGAAGTGTGCTTTGTTGCACCTGTAATCGCACCCAGCGGTGATGTCACCGGGTCCTGGAGTATACCTGTACATCACTGCAGCAAGGTGAGAAGTCAAACCACTGGAGGTCAGCAACAACAACATTTTCAGGGGGGTGTTAAGGTTCTCTTTGATTCTGCTTTTCTGTTGTGCAGCACTTGGCAATGTGCACTCTGTAGATAAAGTGTAATTATAGGAAAACATGATTTTTCCTGGGACAAATGTACCTACAGCTTTCAGACTGACTCAGTGCCTAAGAAATAAAGTGTCAAGAAAAACTCTTAGCAAACAGAAAGGAGCTGCTGATGACTTGCATATCAAGTAACAATTAAAGCAACTGTCCTATTTAATGAATGAACAAGCCACAGCCACATAATTATATTTTACACAAGATGACATAGAATCAGTTACGCCCAAAAAGGCTTGCACTCTTATTTGCATACTGAAGAAATTTCAGACCACACCCACATTTACATATAGGCCTCTCCCCATTTTTTTTAGGTAGGTAGGCATATTTATTTGTTACAGTATAACATGTTATACAGTGAAATTGAATTTTGTAACTCCCTTCTGCTACATAGATAAACACATTCACAGATAAAACACAAAATAGCCTACACCTCCTTTGGGTATCCTTCAGGCCAAGATCCATTTTGAAGAAACCACACCTCCATTTAAACATTCAAAAAACTGGGACCCGCCCCCACTTCAATATTAAATAGCCCCTTGGACCATATTGCATACTGATATCTAGGTTATGCCCTTATTTGCATATGGGGACAAACTATCATGTCATAATAAAAACAAATTAGGTCACAGTCTTACTTACATGTTTAGAGCTTTAAGAAAATGAGCCATGCTTTCAGAAAACAGAAAATAGGCCACACCCATGAGGAAATTCTCCAGGAAGAAAATAACTTAAGGTCGCTTTGTATGTAAATTTAAAAATGACAACTTTATCATATAAAAACTCAGACAAAGATAGTACATCCTGATTATTACTCAATCTATTTCCCAATGAGTCCAATTGGGGTCACTGCTACCTTTGATTCTCTTGCAGTAACGTGTTGAACGTATTGGCTACTGGATTCCACGGAGATCAATTGTTGTTCATTTTTTTTATGTAAACCTTTTGTGTGTTCCCCGTGTCTAACTCTTTGGGCAATAACCAGTGACTCTGTTGGTGGACAGTCAGTCATTAATTGCAGGGTTGGTGGTTCCTGTCCACATGTTGAAGTGCCCTTGAGCAAGACACTGAAGCCCAAATAGCGCCTGATGAAATGTGTATGTGGAAAAAATGTTAAGTGGATTTGGACAAAAGTGGGCTGCAAACACTGGAATAAATGCAGACTGGATGTTCGTGTGGAGCATGTGCTGCGGCTCTCCAATGAAAGAATATAAGAATATAAAGATACTCTGTAAGTAAAAGTCCTGCATACTTAAGTACAATACATGTTTAAATTTACTTAGTTAGTTACTTTCAACCAGTGCTCTCCATCTTACGTCTGCAGCTGCATCCCATTTCAGAAACTGCCTCCTTGGAAGTCCACATTTCAAGCCCAGACATGTGAGAACGGGTCGATGCAGCTGTCTCATTCCAAACATTCCTCCAAACGAGGCCAACAAATTCAGCCTTTTGTTCTTCAGATTTGTACCCCCAAATCCATCATGCACACTCAGTTGTGAATCTTGAATTCAGGCAGCCGTCATGGACTCATAAAGTCGGCCATTTCTTCGTTTCTTGCTTACACCTGAAGTTCTGTGATACTACAAAATTACTTGTGAACTTTTACTTCAATTCAATGCACAACTGGCAAACAATACTAAATTGTCAGTATAACTATCACAATGTGCAAACGACGGTACGGTTGGCAGTACATGCCACAGAAAAACAGTTAGCATACTAACTGGTTTGCAAATCCACCAGTGTGCTTGTTAGAACACGCGCATTGAATTTTTTTTGGGTGTCGACTGCTGGTTCGAGCAACATTCAAGACTGTTGACAAGAACAAACAGCGGAGTTTCTGCCTGGCATCCAGTGGACCAGTTCATATGACATATTTAACACAGACTGATCACAAAGACCTGGTAAATACCACCTGAATGTCAGACTTTGTAAGTTGAAGAGGACTGCTTGAATGCACCAGTGCTTTTTTTCCTCTGAAAGTCAAGGGGGCAAGAGCTCATGATACTATGTTGATTCATCTGTAGAGCCCCTCATCTGGGGAGGTTTCCCTCGTCTAAAGGACACAACTTCACAGGCATCGTCATACAACAAGCCTTTAGACTGCTGTGCTTTATTGCACCACTCTGCACTGTAGTCCAACATCGTGTATGGAAGGGGAATTCCACCTCAGTCCTTATGAGGCCTCAGTAAGTACACAAAAGGACTGTTGCATGTTGTTTTGGAATTAATTTGCCATGAATCGGAGTTCCCCCTCTCCTGGTAACCAGATCGGTTTAAAAAAAAAATCATCCTTCACATGGAGGAGTAGTTAAAGTATCCTGACTCATGCAATATTCAACACTTTCTCCACTCATCTCAAAACCCATCTGCCTCACGTCTGGGTTCATCTCTGGGTCACAAGCAAGTATTTTTCCAATAAAGTAACAGGTCTCATACAAGAGCCACTCAAACAGATTCCTTCCTACATCTTACTTTTGAATTTTCTCTTGCGTATGAACAGCATTCATTAGTGTTCCAGATCTGTCGTATGAGCACAACTGTCATTAAACCTGAAATCATATAGCCATATTAAAAAATGACTCAAGCTAAGACCAAACATAATGCATAATGTATATTCTGTTCAGCATACTGTATTAACATCAGCATCAGGGCTGTCAATTTACTGAGATCTCGTTCAGATTTTTAGGATTTTCAGTGACATGTTTCAACACTATTTATCCATTTCAGTAGTTTCTGGGAAAAGTCGGCTGCTTCAGCGTCTTTAAGCAGTATCATCCTGTTATAACGCCTGACAATGTAACACTATCTAGAGCAGTCTATAATTCTCTCATGTAACATCTCGTCACATAATCACCTTTTAGCCACGGGCTGCTGTGCTGAAGAAAGACTTCTTTTAGCATATCAAATCCTTTCCACTTTACACAGCACTGTGTAAGTGCTGCTCTGATGAAATACCGTGACAGCTGTACTATTCATTTATCTGGCCCAAACATAAAATATACGGCCAACCATACTGAAATTGAAGGAATTATTCTTTCTTCATTATATTCCAAATGAACTGTATTTTTTTGCGGCCTAAAGTTCACCAAAACGTATGACATTTTTGTGGCAGAGGTATCATGTACAGATGAACAAAAAAGCATGTTGGATGCCAAATACCCAACAGGAAGTGCCTTTTGCAATCAAAAGGCGCTGACGATGAAAAGTTGTGCTTTCTGAGTTTTCGGACCGCGTGTCCGTGGTGTGGCGTCGAAGATCATTGATCCACCATGACACAGAAAGTTATTGTAAATCTGTGTAACACATTTGACATATTTGACAACAGTCCCGCCCTGAAGACATCCATATATCAATATTCACTCAAAGTCGTAGCGCCACCTACCGGCAACAGGTTAGTTTCAAGCTGTGATGAACTACTCCTAACAGGTTGGCCACATGCACTTCAAAACTGTCTAAGAAAAGCCTTAACACATTGATGATGCTATGTTGTGACGTTTGCAAGTTTTCCTTTAAGGGTATTTACTCGTCAAAGTGCCACCTACTGGCAAAAGCTCTGTGTGACAATCCTTACGTGTTTTACACTTGACATAATTAGACTTTAGGTGTAATTACCGAATGTTCTCTAGTGCCACATAGGGGACAAACGAAAGTTAAGCTTAACTACTTTGTGAGGCGTCCAAAACACACGATAATTTAGAGCCGCGCTTCCTGACCTCCAGCTGTCGCAGCTGCAGCACGCCCTCATGGTGCAAGTCCCAGTCCAGCGCTGCCTGGTGCTTACATTTTAATATTATCTGTCTTGAAAGATTTTCCACATTGTTACATGTGATGTAGCTGAATGATGAAATAACAAAACAATCTGTCACTCAGCGGCCACTAGTGGTGGGGTTTTAAGATTGCAACCAGCTGTGTGCTCGTAAGTGTGCTCAGCTCGAACTCATGAGCGACCATAAACCCGAAACACAGGCGCTTTCGTACAGAGATCCCGCGACAATCGCAGGAGCACAGACATGTTCCTCTCTGCTCCCGGCTCAGAGGTGGATCAAATCAAACCCCTTTTCGGCTCCGTAACATCACCTTTCAGTCGGCATTTTGGCAACAATCCTCAAGGAAAATAAAGCAGTGTGAACGCGGCTATAAACAGACAGCTTCACACAACATGCAGGAAACTCCCACTGCACCATTAGATTATTATGATCAGCTTGAGGTTGAACTAATCCATGCTTGTTACATGATAACATTAGGGGAGAGACGGGGCCATTAAAAAACACGAATGAATGAAACAGCAATTTTCTCCGAGTACACAGTACTAGAAAATCAGGTGCTTACGTCACACTTTCATGGAGTCATACGGAAAATTGAAGATATTTTCAATCACAGAAAGTAAATTCACTCAAGCGGCCATTTTTTTTTGAATGGCGAGTTGTGTTTAACTGTTGCATGTACCATGGTCATGATCACATGACAGATTAGTTAGTACTCAGAATAGAAGCTAGTGAAGTTTAAATGTCAGGAGTTACGAAGCCATTCTACCCTATTTAGATACTGAGGGATGGGGGCAGAGTACACTAGGCTGCAGGCTGGACCACCAGGATGTTCACAGCCAAATAACAGGGTCTTCGCAGTTTTTGATGTTCTAAAAGATAAATTTGTTCTATTTCTTTATTAAGAAAAAGGACATATGTTTGCAATTACATATTAAGAACAACAGAGGCAAGCATTCTAAATAAAAACAAGAATAACAATTTAAATGTATACAGTTGTTTCTTCCGTCCCACCTCTGTGTTTTATCTGTCCCGCACGGCAGGGACGAATAAAACAATGCACATCTTTTGTTCGATGTCAAACTATACTGAAGTCACTTTTTCACAAGATAGCACCTGGTATTGATAGAACGCACACTTGAGTAGTTGATCACAGCAAGAAATTATTTCTGTCTGTACCGTTATCTTTTAAAATGACATCTGTTTCAATCGTCCCGGCTCTCCCCTACTTTCTGTGCATCTTTCACCAGAGGCTCAGCAATGTGGGCACAGCTTGATGTATTGGATGATGACTCAATGGTTAGTGAGCCAGACTGAATATTATAAATGAGATTTTTGCCACACCTTCTAATTTGAAGTATTTTGCACCAGATAACATTAGCAACTGGTGGGCATTAGCCGGCGAGCTAACATCAGCCTTTCTGATGTTTCTTTAAATGATTTTGATCTTCAAAACATTCCAACTGAAACACATGCAGAAAGAGTCAAACCAGGGGTGATAAAAATACTTGCCCTAGGTTGAGAATTTTGAGAAGAAACCCTACACAGCACAACCATCAGCATTTATTCAAGTATGGTTTGTCAATTTACAATTTGACCTTAACTGAAATGATTAAAAAATGGAATAAACTAAACAAGACTGCAGTAAGCTGGGACTGCGATGAAGACATGGGCGCTAGCTATTGACAGTGACTAGTAAGGACCAGACAGTGAGGAAAAAATAAAAACTACCAACAAAGATTTCATGCAAAGATTCCTAACAGTCTCATGAAATTCTGCTGTTGCTTCTGTCGCTTTCAGTGAGCTCGGCATTTACCCCTTCTCAAACGACATAATTAGGCTTCCGTAAAAACTGCTGTAGGCGTTCCTTTAAACTACATCACGAGTAACGCAGGTCCATTTTAGCCCGCGTAAATTTCTACGCCATTGTCTCATGAATTGATCTCACTTTCCAAAACAAATCCAAAAGCAATAGTCTAATTATGTCATGGTTATGACAGTATTAATCTTGCAAATATTATCTTAGCATTAAGTGAATAACACCCTCAGGGGCTAACGTTGATTTGGCACTTTGGCTAAGGGGCTCAACTTATGTTGTAATCGCTTGCGAAGTGGTAACGTTAAAGGAATAGTCCGGAAATCTAACGTCAGTCATGTTACTCAAGTGGAATTTGGAGTAACAAGAACGCTAGCTAACGTTAATGTGGTGAAGTGCCTACTCAGAGAACGCCATCTTAAGTCTTTATTCTTCTGCCTGTGACCTTGTCCTGTGACTGTCCTCATAAAGCGAAGGCCCCACCCCCCCAGTGGAAAAAAACCAACTCATTGGAGCTACAAAAATTTTGTATTTAAAATGGCCAATTTTGCCGGAGAAAGATTTTGTGACCCTGTTTGGATGAGCTTTTATGGAAGCCTTAAAAATATAATCTCTGAGCAAGACTACTGACATGTGAGGACATTTGGTTAAATGAAAAAACACAGAAACACAGTTATTTCTGAGCAAATTCTTAATGTGACTTACATGTTGAATGTGAAATGGGGCAATTAAAATATTTTACATTTGCAACAAAATTAAACATTTGGCCTTAAAAGCAAAACCAAAAAAAATGAAGAAGAAACTATGAAAAACTATTTGAAGAAGTCACACAAAGTCTTATTTGCATCACCTCACTCTGTGAATAAGCCTCATGCTCATGAGGATCCAAACTATGAGGTAAATTCAAGCATCAAATGGTAACTTGGGTATTTTTCAGCCTGCACCCCATTTCATTCCCCACATTTCTGTGTCTATTTGTGCTAATTGGGACAACATATTTTGAAACCGGTCCAGTATTGAGCGAGCACGCTGGGGTCGGCAGCAGGGAGACAGGGCTGTAATCCTTTCAGGCAATTACGCTCTGTGAAAGAACGTCCACTAAAGTGTTTGTTTCTGCCACTGAAGAGCTCAGGTTGTTATTACGAATCTGACAACATTGTGGAAAGGATACCTACAAAGATCGACTTTTTTTAAAGAGTAAGATCCTTTTTGTTTAACCAGAAACAGCCACTATTTCGATCTCGTCAAAGCCACCAGACTCCACAAAAATAGTAATAGTAGTTTGTGTTATTATAACACAAACTAACCGACCGAGGGGTAGACCAGCAACTCCCATGTTCTGCGAGGTAAAACTACTGTTTTTATAAATGGTGTCTGGTGGCTTTGACGAGAGCGATATAGCGACTGTTTCTGGTTAAACAAAAAAGTTCTCTGTAGGGATCCTTTCCATAATGTTCAGCGGCCAAAACAAGCACTTTAGTGGACGAACTTTGACGTAGTGCATTTGCCTGCGAGGATTACATTGCAGCCCTGTTTCGCTGCTGCTGACTGCAGTGCACTCGCTTAATATTGGACCAATTTCAAAATATGCTGTCCCAAATACACACAGACACAAACACATGGGAAAATAAGGTCCAGGTTGAAAAATACCGAAGTTACCCTTTAAGCATCAATGAGCACACTTACCACCATCCCTCTAAAAGGAGCCAGATTCAAACTCTAACCATTATATAAATAAAATGACACAAATATAAAGATGCGCCAAAGTCACGAAGGCCATCCTCAACATGCTCTGCATTAAGGTAATGGATGACCAACAAGCTTTCATGACCACATGTGTGCACATGTGGGAATGCATGTGTCAAACTACAGGTGGTTGATTTTTGCTATCGTTGTGTTTGCATGTGAGGATGCCAGAGGAAGGGAAAACTGTTGGGACTTTGGTCTTTCCACGGGGTGCGCGGCATGAGCGTCAAGGCTTCGTTGGCTGGATGGACAGGAGGCTACCAAATTTGAAGTGCTGAATCACAGGGAACTTCTCCAAGCACTGGAATCGGAGGAGAAAAAAAAAGAAAGAGAGGCACTCTTTTACTAACATGAAAAAAATAACAAACCAAAAGCTAGCAGTTAAACAAAAGACAACTGGCTTCAATAAAAATAACTTTTTGTCATATTTGCATAAACTGTCACTATATCCTGACAGTAGTGCATGAGACAGATAATCTGTCAAAAAAAAAAATACTCCTACTGCTCCTAATTCCATTTGCAAGAATCCAGAGTCAAAGCAACCAATCAGAGCCTGGAGCAGTCTAAAGCATAATTTATACTTCCGCGTCGAATCGACGTAGGTGACGGGGCTACTCAGAGGCTACGGCGTCGCCTCACGTGCACCTCCTCAAAAATGTAACTACACGTCGAGCCGACGCGGACCGTCAGCACTGTGATTGGTCGGCTGGGTAGCCTCACAACGCCTCCGAGCCGAGCGGAAGTACCCCGAGCTGTGAAGTAACTTTTACTAGCGGCCAAAACAGCGGCTGTAACACAGTGAATCAATATATTTGACCGTCGCAACCCGAGCGAAATTATTCGCTTCGCTATCAGAATGTGATCCATTCGCTCGGTAACATTTGAAAAAGCTACACTAGCCGCACGTTTACAATTTTACCCCCATTAAATTTGCGGAGGGCTAGACCGGAAGTTAGCCTGCTCGGCCGGCAAAAGTCAACACGGTGGACGCTGTAGCGCTACTGCCGACTAGTGTTTGGGGATGTAATGGCAGAATGACGGACACACTTACGCACAAGTATAAATGCATGGTTACGTGCTTAGCCTATGGCGTAGGTACGCACGTAGACCCTAAGCAGGAGTATAAATAGGCCTTAACGCATTGTCAATCACTGCCGGCTCCAAACCTAGCTTCAGGCTCATTATGTTTGATGTCATGGCGCGCGTATTGACGAGTGGCAAAGAGGTATGATGACAAACAGAAGGGAATAACTTTTGAGAGGGAGGCAGTGGTGCGCTAGCCTCTCATCCTGCTGTTAGAAATTGTTGCACTCCCTCTGAAGCCTGCGCGGCTCGGCCCTGGTCTGCGATGTGTTGGAGGGGCGTCTTAGAGAAGACAAGTCAAAGCAAGAGAGACCGGGGTCTTGGCGAGGCTCTTGCCATGGACAGCGAGCCCTACACAGGCCAAGGTTTCGCAGGGTGATACACGCAACAGAGAGAGACAAGCACGGTTTTGCGTTAGCTTAACTTTCCGAAACTGAAAATCTGACAATGCCAGCTCTTTTATTGTTGTCTTCATACAGCTACTTGAGTCTCTTACTCTGTGAACAGCTAAGTGCAAAACCACAAATGCATTTCAGAAATACTGTCCTAAACACTGTCAGTGTGCGCCGTCACGACTCAAAGCATTTGTTCATTACAAAAATGTGAACAAGAAATGTACACTCTTGTGAGAATAAAGAAAGACTACCAAAATTATGTACATCAAAAGGAATAATGTCCAACGATTCTATTTATTTAGTTAAATGGGGACAGAGCACATTAATGAACTTTTTCTTTGCCAGAATCATTCTATTGTTCCAGTTTTTTTTGCCACTTTGAACGGACTGTTCATTATCATATGTTACCAGTACATCCTCAAATATCCCAAACATATGCTTATACAATATTGTGTGATATTTTTATTGCAATTTTTTTAACCTAATTGTGGCGGGAGGAAGGCAAGATCAATTTCAAAGCAGTAACTCTTGGTTTCTACTTGACGCAAAGGGTTAACTGTAACCCCGCCATACATGCATTTTCCATTATTTCAGATGCATTGGTTACCTGCAATCATAATGTATTAAGTTGACCAAATATAAATATCTTATCATTCCTCACTTAGGTGTGTCCCTAAAAATAAGGTGCAGAAGTTGTGGCAGCATGTGGTTGTTTACATGGACTTCCCATTGTTTATTGACAGGACATAATACACACTGAGCCCAAACGCACAGACTTAACCTTGACCTAAAGTGTTGCTGTTCTCTCTCCCCTCTGGCTTTTCACTATGAACATGTTCAAAATGGCCGTGGACCAACCCAGAGGAGGCTCTTTGTGCGCACTGACATGGACCCAGTTTTGGGGAGCAAGGGTGGGGTGGTGGGGGTTTCGGGTGTCTGCGGTGGGGGTTGGGAGTCTGTGCTGGGAAAACACAGTGGAATTGAACTCTTGTGCTCTGTCTGTGCAGTGACACTATCAGTCATGATCATTATGGTCATCTGGGTGGAAATAGGGTGGAATAACGTGCCTCGGAGAACTTTGGTCTAAACAGATAAATCAATGAAAATTTTTAAAAATGGTGTGCCTGTAAATCTACAGTATGTTAATACATTTTAACAGGCTAGTTCTCTCTTATAACTTACATTTGAAAAATGAAAACAGTTATGGCAAAACCCAGTGAGATGTCTCCTAACTTACTCCACAGAGTCATGTGACTATATCATTAATGGCTTCCTTAGTGTTTTTAGTCCATCTTACCTACAGATCACACTTTACATACTGCTGACCCTTTTTAACTAAGTACTGTAATGTTTAAAAGATAAGTTTGACGGATGGTACCAGCTCATCTCCTCGCAACTCGCCTTTTTTGGTTTTCCATCAGGCAAATCTGCTACCTGGTAGATTTTTTGGTCACCTCCATCGAGGTTCCAGCTGAGGCGATGCTAAAAGGTGACGTGAAAACACTACAGACTACTGACTGGTCAGAGAGAATCGTCACTATTTACTGCATCATAATTGTGAGCGCCAGACGAGTTGTCACGAACAAACCCGCCATTTTAAAGTAGTTTAGTCAGAGATTGTGTGATAAAAAGTGTAGCGATACTCCCTGGACTTCATTAACATATTCCTTCATCACCATGAACACACACACACACACACACACACGGCTGTTTATTTTGAATCAATTCCGCATACACCGTCCTGCTGCCCCAAATGCTCACTACACCACCACATGTGGATTCAACCAACTTTTGCTAAAAACTACAGCAGCCAAGGCTTTTCTTGTGTTTTTGAATGTGTTGTGTTCTTTCCAGACAGTCTGGATTTCATTAATTTCCTTTTAATATGTAAATTAATTTTTTGAGAAAACAACTAGCTTGTTTTTTGGCAGCAAATAAATCAGAGATGATGTTCACTGTGAAAAATTATTCATCTCAAGCAAATTCAAGTCTGTGCAAGTTGATTTAATTCAGCGCAGTGACATGCGCTGAACCCAACAGATGCCTGACAAAAAAACAACAGTCATACTTGACTGGCAGTAAATTAACAGTAGTAGGGGCCTTTAAAATGTATAGGTGAGAGCTGGGTGGCCAATGTTTTAAAGCACGGACGGCACATGCTGTGTTAATCTGTGGGATCCACTCAAGTTAAGCTAACAGGCCGAGTCATTTGCGTCATTTCACACATTCAGTTTATGTTCCAAATAGGCATCGAGGTCCCAAAATTGCCTTCTCGCTAAGACAGAAAATGGTGGATTCTGGTCTTTCTAGGCCCTGTACAACTCTCTGCCCGAAACCCTGTGTGGGGCCAGGAAAAGGGAGAGAGGAATGCAAGTCTGCTGATGGTTGCTCCAGGCTTGGAGGAAGGTCGGGACAGAGGGAGGGGAGGATTTAATGAAGGGAGCAGTGGTGGTGGTGGGGGCGCAGACAGCTTGGCCCCTCAGCTCTTTGGGAAGACTCACAGGCTGCTCTGGAAAACACAGGATGTGGGCATGCAGGCGGGGAGAGAACGGGCTTAGACATTCCCCCGACCCCACCCCCATCCGCCCGCCCACACACACACACACACACACACACACACTCACTTCCATTCTTTCCATTCCTCTCTTAACCCTTTCCTGCCTCTCTCCTCTACAACCCAAAGAACCAGTCTGTTAGGGCTTCGTGCTCATAAGGAACCTGTTTTTTTAAGCGCATTTTTAAGTATTGCATTACAAGTTCTGATGGAAACGGCAACATTCGAAAAAAAACAACAACTTAATTTCGCAAAAACTGTTTTTAGGCTCACTTGAGGTGCCTTTGTCAAAAAAGAGTCAATGCACTTAAAATGGGAGATAGAAACAATTTTGCCGAATAAGTTCTGACATAGTAAACTTGTAACTCACGTCTGATCAGCTGTTTCTCAACTGTCGGCGCCTTGCCCGATGTTCCCATAACTTGCGCAGACGTGCCCGCTTGAAACACATTCCTGAGGACCTGTATCCATTTTTCTCAGATTCATGTGACTGGTTTTGTTTCTGGTTTGGAACCCATGTTTATTACAGCCATGTGTAACGTCATCCACTAACATAAGCGCTTGCCGTAGGACTGATTTATTTGCTCCAAAACAGCTGATGGAGACGAGTCTATTTCGCATTCTTTTTTGTGAATTTTCAAAAGTCCGCTTAAAATACGCTTGACAACTAGATTGAAACATGGCTACAGTTGGCTTTCGGCAGTATTTGTATCTCACAAAATCAGGGTGAAGGATTACAAGAAATCCAGTTTACACAGCTTTTTTTTAGTTTAACGCTTCTTGACCACGTATTAACGGACTAGCAGGGTTTTTACTTGAATCTGTACATTTCAAAGTAGGGGTGGGAATCACCAGAGATGCTTATGTTGCGATTCGATTTTATTGCGATTTTAAATATATGGAGATATATTGCAATTTATTACCCTTTTCCAACTTCCAATTAGGTCCCTAAAATCAAACTTTGTCAACATCTCTGTTTGTTCATATCACTTTTTCAGTCCTCTATATAGTCCTGTTAAGTTTTCTAGTGGACTAAAAAAAGCAAGATTTTATTATTCTAGTACCCCCCCACCCCCACCTATTTCAAAGCCATCATTGGAAAAATGGCAGTTCTAAGGGAGGACAGAAACTATCATTGCACGTGCCTCCATTGCCTGGGAACCAGACCAGTCTGAGAGCTCAGGTTTTATTTGCTTTGGCAGATGCGTCTGGTCCCCCTCCCATTCAGACAGGTTTCCAGCCGATCTGGATCCAGTCGGGCCAATCACAGGCAGCAGGTTTGATACAATGACAGACAGGACGGGCGTGGAGGCATTTTTGTAAACAACCACGATGGCTGGCGCTGATGTGGAACGATCTGAATCTGCCACAGTGTCAAGATTAAATGAACTGGAGCTCTGGATTCTGATGACAAAAATGGCAACACTCGTTCACAGACACAGTGATGCTACACCAACTCTGCTCGCTGAAGTCTGTTTACATTTTTGTGTTGCTCAGCGCTACTTCACACATTCCGTTACTCTGACTGGTTGTAGGGCGTCCCAGGTTTGATTATGCCCATTGGAAATCAAAAATGCACTGAGAGGTTCCAGACTAACTGGCATTTGCAAATTGGTCTGGCGATGTCAAGCTAATGCCGCCATGTATATGAAATAAACTTGAAACTGAAATGCAGTCCAATCAGTCCAAAAGCTCCGACTAGAAAAACACACCTTTAAGATACAGCTTGAATACATTTTTGTGTCTATGTAACTAATTGGGTCCAGTATCGAGCGAGTGCACTGCAGTCAGACAGGGCTGCATCGTAATCCTTGCAGGCAATAGCTCTCCGTCAAAGTTCGTTCACTAAAGTGCTTCTTTTTGTTGCTGGCAGGCTAAGACTGTTATTATAAGTGTCTGACAACATTATGGAAAGGATCCCGACAGAGACAGACCTTTTTTTAAAAAAAAAAAAGTTTTTGTTTAACCAGACACAGTTGCTATACCGATCTGGTCAAAGCCAGGTTTTGACTTTATCTCGCACTGAGGGGAGTTAACGGTTCAGAGGGAGGCGCTGTTTCATTGTTCAGGCTTTCTATCTTACATGTAGGCTGCATGTTTGTTTCCCATCACGTGAGATACCAGCAACCTTTCAGAGGCAAAAACAAGCACTTGTAGTGGACATACAGTGATTGGGCGTAATAGCTCTCAAGGATTACCTTGCACCAATTTCAAAAGTGTTCCTAATTAGTCACACAGAAACAAAAATGTATGAAAAGACGGTCCAGGTAGAAAAATACTTTTAGTTTACCCTCTGCACACCAAGTCTGTGTCTTGTGTATTCATGTTTTTAATCGTTCGATAAAGATCGATACGCACATCTGTCCTCGCTTTCTGCCTCTACACTAGGTTCACACACAGGAGGGTCTATTCCAAGTACTGTTTCATATTTAAACAGTACAACAGGGTCAGGGTTTTGGACTTATTGAGGCACTTTATTTGTAGCATTACATGTTGATATTTATATCAATAGGCCAAACCGACCGGCTAAACTGATCAGTGACTATGAGAGAGAGTGAAGCAGTACCTCGGCCTTGTACATCTTGATCAGGCCCTGGTTGACTTTGGACCAGGAAGGAACAGCGCTGATGTTCCACAGCTGGTTGGAGTGTTCAGCAAACGGACCCGTCTTCATCTACAGAAGAGAGAAAGAGTGACAAAGATGAGGGGAGACGTCCGGTGGAACTCATCCACACTGTCAGAGACAGTACAGGACGTGAGCTTAATGAGGACAACTCTAACCAGTACCGGATTTGACTCTATGAATATGTTGGAGGATGACATATAAGCACACACACAATGTGTGTTTGTGTGGATGCTTAAGTCACAAAATCATGCTTAATCACTATCTGTGGTTAATTTCAATGAAGTATAGAAATCATACTGGCTCAAAAGTGGCTTTAGAAAGTTTCTTCAGTGATGAAGCCTTGGTCAGCCTGAGCTGAGTCAGCGACAAGTATTCCAACGATGACCTATTTTCATGGCAGAAAAGCCATATTTTGGCAAAACTGAGTTTTTGGAACACAGCGAGATACAAGTACAGTGAAAATGGGTCACCAGTGGAATCTGTAAATAACAGAATTCAAGCTGACTGAAGCTGTTATTTTCAATAAAAAATTACAAATCTTTCATAAGTTTTTCTAAGTAAGGCTACTGGCCATTGACAAATAGGAAGTAAAAAGTGATTTATTAATAGGTGATTTAATTGAAAAACTACTTATAGCCCCTTTAAGTCAGTCAGAAAATTCCAACGATTATCTCCATTTACTGAAATACACATCTGCTTTACTGTAGCACATGCATACAGATTTTTACAATTAAATTTTCTTCTCTGATCCTCGTCATTGAATGCTGGGGCAAGCAACGCTGCAGAACTAGCAAGAGACAGTCAGATCTTTTAAAGTATCCAACCGAAGAAATCCCACCCCCTCCCTTCAAAGCCACTTCCCCGAAACACATGTTCATGGGCAGTGAGTGCACAGGCAGAGTGCACACAGGTAGGCAGGCAGGTATTCAGCGCCGTGGTTACTACAGTCCTCCGACAGCCACAGATGTTTTTTTTTTCATTTTTGTGTTAGAGCCTTCGATTTATTGATTGCTGTTAGGATGTAAAGGGAATTTCAACACATAAGGGAGAGCGGGGTGAGTTTTTATTTGAGGTGTCTTTAAAGTGAGGACATGACAGTAATGTCTCCAACTAAAATATGTACATATATTTTAGGATGTGGTGCATTAATGGGAATAATCAATTTGGATCTAAAATAAACTGTTTTCAAAAGATGTTTTCCCTCAAGGAAGCAGTGACAGCGTCTTTCACAAAGTTGAACATGTTCTCTCAGCGACTGGGAAAAAAAAAAACGCCCCAGTGCTCATTTTGGAAAACGACGCTCAGCGCCTTGTCACGCCGCTGACGCTTTTACCATGTTGTAAAAACGCGGTGCTCCCATTGCAATCAAATGAAAAAAGATGCAGGCCTCATTAAAAAACGCTTGGGTGGACACAGGCCCTAACACGCGTAAGATTTTCTCAAACCTGTCTGGACTTGTTCAGACAAGAATCAGGACACCTTGAACATAAAAAAATCACTTTGAACAGAAATAATGAAAATACTGTTGTTTTTTATATCTTAAATGTGCTTATTATCACTTATTCCATGGGCCTCTCTCCAAGGGGGGGCTCAACGTCCCCACAGGCTCAAATCCTGCTCTCCCCTATCACAAAAGGCTTCTGAATTAAACTGCCTACCTGAGCTTTAACCTACAACTTCTGTACAATTTCAAGCAACAGTCTCTGGCTTTACATATGTTTAATATATTTTTTTAAATTAAAAGTTTAGTGTTTTGATCGTGGTGATATATTTTAGTAGCACCTCAATCCAGAAACTTAGGGTGCTTTCACACCTGGATCAATATGTTTTGTTCCAGAGAAGATACTTTGTTCGAATCAATTAATTACGTCACTCGTGTTCACACCTCACTGTTGTAAAGCGGTCCAAATCACGCACCCTTTCCAGGGCTTTCCTTACGCCATCACGTCACTACCTCATGCTTGCAGGTCGCGCATTCCATTGGGGGGACATCTCCATGACAACAGTAACACAAAATGAATGGCGGGTGGACTTCGCGTTACAAAAAAGGTGAAATAGATGTTTGGTCGGAACAACACATCTCCTGGATGTTGCACACCACATATAAGAACACTAAAGTCTACAAGCGGGTCAGTGATAAAATGAAAGAAAGGGGTTGTGAACCCCTTCAGACCGCCTCTTCTAGGCGGTCTCTGCTCGGTTGCTTTGTTCCGATTCAGATTGCGATTGTTGTGTTCGCATATTACCAAACGAACCGAGCCAAAAGGGAAACGCCCCTTTATTTTGGAACAACGCCTCCAATCGATCCAGGTGTGAAAGCACCCTTAGATAATTCAGTTTGTTTGAGAGAAAATGACTCCAAATAATGCTCTGTGTGTCTGCTGGATGTGTAAGGTTCAAAATTTTACGATACCAGTAGCAAAACCAGTACCCTTAAAGTGATACTGATACCAATAGAGTACTTCATTTGATGCCTTGTTTAAAATGCCACCTGTTGAAGCCATAGTAGTTGATTGGTTTTATTATTTTTATTTTTATATACCAGGTGATCTATTTTTTCAAAAACTCATCCTCATCCTAATGAGGTCATCTTCACGGGTAGTATCATCAGAGGAAGGAGGACAGCCTTTTTGTATTCAGTCTCACTGAGACCATTTTTGTACCAAGTGCTATAAAAATGAGGCATTAGGGGTAAAGTTTGTCATTAACTTTACCCCTTTGTCATTTCCTGAGGCCAGTAGGTGGCGCTGTCACTATGACTGGATATTGACATATAAGACACCATGGCCATGCCGTTTGAGCAATCAAAAAAAGCTTCAGAATTTAACATCGCAAGGTTCTTAAGATGGTGCTACTCACATATAAAGTTGATGTGGTTAAGCTCTAGGAGGAGTTTGTTAAAGTACGTAGCCTGTAAACAGGAAAAACACCTGTAAATAAATCAAAATGGCTGACTTCCGTTTGGGTTTAGTGTATGGCTCCAAGAGACTTATTTTCAAGTCTGGAGATGATACATAGGTTTCTCAAATGGTACAGCTAGGTAAACTGTAAGGCAGGAGACCCTAACCCTAACCCTTTTTTGAAATTTTGTAGGGGGCGCTTTTGAGACAATTTTCCACAACCACGCCCCCAAACCATATCAGCCAATACAAAACAACCGTTCTGACGAGCGTGCAAAGTCTTGTGAGGGTTTGACTATCCCTGGACATGTGACTGCTAAAAAGGCTTTAGGGGGCGCTATAGAGCCAACATGCAACCCTCAGTCTTAAGAATTAGATCAAATTGAAACTTTAACAGTTTGAGTCTGGCTGCAAAGTTTTGAGGCTCTTTGATTATCTTATTAAATTATCTCAAATAACTTTTAATCGTTTAAATAATTGAAAATGATGCAAGAAGCCTAAAACGGTTGACTTCCTGTTGCGCAAAAAACACAAGTCACGCTGTGTGTTTGGGTTTGGATAGGGTTTGAATCTGTCTGAATGAGAGCGGGAGGAGAGGGACAGATGCATGCAGTTTCTCCTGTCTCCTTTAATATAACGTTAGTTTTGGACAGTGAAAAATGGAGGGGTCCAAAACTGCATTCTTAAAAAGTGCAGTGGACATGCTCGAAACTTAAAGTTGCACCAATCAGCACCAAATACTGGAAATTAACTATGAAAATGATCTCATAAGCACACTGAACCTGGTTATGTAGCCTCGAATGCGGTGATGATACGTTTTTTTTTCTGATGGTTACATTTGTCTTGGCTTCTTTATCATTTTTCAGTTTCCTTTCCTGAAGATAATATGCTTAAAATGAAGCTGAATGAAAAAAACAGAGCAAGAATATTGAGTGTGAGTCAATCACCCTTAAAATGAAAACACACAAAAAGCTAGTGATTACACTGCTCTCTTAATACACTGATTGCTCTGCTTTCAGCAAGATAATCAATGAAGTAAAAAGGCAGAACTGAATGATACATTCTGGAATCAATTAGTGCGATAGATTTCAGACAGACGACAAATAGTAAGAATATACAAAGAAGCGATAGGCAGACGGTCACTGTCACAAGTAAGGCTGGTAAAAAACAAATTAATTCATAAATGTATGAATGAAGTGAGCACTGCAGACCGTTTTCCCACCATTTTCTCCCAAGAGGTAGAGGAACCCAAACCCAGACCCTGGGGCATCAATCTAACAACCCCCTCCTTTTTCCATCCCCCCCCCCTTCACACTGCTCTAGACACTTTCCAGGGCCTCGCATGAGAACACATGGGGGAAGGGCATGGTAGAGGGAGGAAAGGGGGGAGGAGACAGGCCGTATTCCCTGGAGGAAGGAGTGATTCACAGCAGTATGCGGGGAAGGAAGTGAGTCATGTTTAGGACGACACACACGCACACACACAAGCCTGGTGTGTGAATTTAAAAAAAGAACAAGTTTGAAGAATCCACATATGTGAATAGGAGGAAAACACTCGGGTGTACATATGGAGGGCTGCATGCTTACAGGCCTGTCTGAGCAGCAGTAAACAAAAGAGGAACAACAAGTCTGCAGTCAAGACTGAATGAGGCGAGTCCTAGATCCAAGAAAGGAAAGAGTGTGTTTTTTAATTTGCAGCACTTACCAAAGAAAAATATAGTTACCATGTTTCTGTAATCATCATCATTTCACCAGTGAGAGTTAACTGGCGAATTACGCCTCATACTCTGGTTACCTAAACCTTGCACTTTAACTTAGAATGGAACCATGTTTAACGTGTCATTGCTTTCACCACTATAGTGACTAACGAGCCAGCTATATTCACTACATCACGAAGCTTCTAGAACTAGAAATTTTGCAAAGAAGTACACATAAATGTCACCACTTTCTGGTGTGACCAGGCCTCAAACTCTTCTCTTTATAACTAAAATGGTTTTGGTAACCAAACGAGGTGACCAGGGGCTGACTGGAATAATAATTCATGACGGAAATCTAACATCAGTCCATGGCTGCACATTCACTCCATTGAAAACAGACTATGTATACCGTGAGCATTTTGGTGAACTCTTTGCTGTTTATTGTATTATTAGTAATACAGTAATGGCAGTAATATATTTTACTTTTAGTAAAAAAAACAACAGTTAGTCAATTGCACTTCCATAATTAAGGCAACAGGAATAAATATTCATAGTTTTTTTTTTTCACCTGGCATTTCCTCAGAGCTCTAAATGGACTTCTGTTTATCATCATGAAGCTCTGAGCAACTGGAGATACGCCCACCTGACAGAAAAGAGTATAGAGGGCTTTATTTCCAGCCGATTTCCATGCTCACGCATCTCCTGCGTCAACATAGCATGATTACGTTTGTTAAAAACACAGAATCAACTTAGGTAAAATGGCGTGCTGAGGACGGCTGCGCTAGTATGTTTTTTCTGTTTTTTAAATGCCAACCACGTCCCTTGCTCACAAAGATCTCTGTAATTTTACCGCATTTAGAGGCACTTCTCAGCTCTACCTGTTCTCTTCCTTCTGCACTGTGCATTTCTTTTCCACACTGCCCAGACACGAGCTTCCGTGCACTGACTGAATGTTGTGTTTGTGCATGTGTGATGACAGAGGGAGACCACAGCGTCGGGTTAAAAGCAGGCGGGGTGTGTGTGTGTGTGTGGGGGGGGGTCCTGTCAGTCTACAATCCTGAGGAACTATAGCTGCCTGGTGTTGTTTTCTTTGATTTACATATTTATTTAGTATTTTTAACCCTCCAGGCTAATCAGCTTTACTGGCCACTAGGAATTTTCCCAGTGCTCCCAATGGCCCATTTACGCCACATCCACACCAATCAATTCCATTTCAATGTTATTTATATAGCACCAAATCACAACAGCAGTTATCTCTGAGAGCAGGTCTAGACCGTACTCTGTGAGGATATTTACAGAAAGCCAACAGTTCCAAAAGGGAGACCTTTTTGCTACGTTTGCACCTCCAGACTGAAACGGCAAAAACGAAGACCTAAAACAGAGAAGTTTGAAAATGCTGCCGACCCTGTTTTAAAACTCCAGAGAGCGTTTTAGTGTGGACGGGCAAAAACGGAGGACTTTAGAAACGATGACGCAGCCGCTGACGTTTGGCTCTCTGACTGGGTCTCATAAGTCATGCAAAGCAGAAACACGATGCTACTGACATTTGTACTCTGCGTGTCGCCGTATTTACTTTGCGATAACTTCTAGTCTGTTTGTTGCCAGCTCCGCTGCTTTTAACCCCTGTGTTACATTCAGTAACAGTCCCATCTGGTCTGATTCTTCATCTGCATTACTTTATTCTTTCAGCAAATGTAAATGTAAATGCTCCGTACTTGTATAGCGCCTTTCTAGTCTTTTCGGCCACTCAAAGCGCTTTTACACTACATCTGCAGACACATTCACTCACTGAGCCTAAGTGCTCAAACGGAAACCAACATTCACACATACACTGGCGGAACAGGCAATTCGGGGTTCAGTGTCTTGCCCAAGGACACTTCGACCCGCTCTACCTCCTGAGCCACAGCTGCACCTGTATAGCACCTTTCTTGTCTTTTCGACCACTCAAAGTGCTTTTAAACTACATTGCATTCACCATTCACACACACGCACGCACACACTGAGCCTAAGTGCTCAAACACAAACTAACATTCACACACATTCATACACTGGTGGAACAGCCACCAGGGGCAGTTCGGGGTTCAGTCTCTTCCCCAAGGACACTTCGTCATGCGCCCTGGAGGAGCCGGGGATTGAACCGCCGACCTTCAGTCGTTTTAATGTAGACAGAGATCAACTCTGATATGCAGCTAAAACGCTGGTGTGGACGGGGCCTAGGTCTGCAGATGACCAGCTGAAACGAACAAAAGTTCCACACAGCAATACAGTACGCCTTTTATTTACAGTGTCATCAGATGTTTCCACCTGCACTCTATTCTTTGAACAAGCATATACAAGTTAGCTTGATTTGATTCTTTCATGATTTGACACAACTTTTCCGGTTCTCCTTTTCTTAGACGTATGGTGAAAATGTTTTTCTTCTTTAACATTATTTAGGTTACTGAGCAGTAATTTCAACCTGTTGGTTCAGTATCAAAATATAATGCAATTTTCACGATAAATAGTAGAATATACTAAATAAATATACTTTGAACAAAATGATACGAAAGCTTGTGACCAGTGGAACCAGAAAATTTGTCATTTTAACACTAAAATGTTTGAAATGTAGTGGACTGAAACTATAGTTAAATTATCAGACTACTAACCTCAATTTACCAAATGCTCATTCATCATCACTCAGTCTAACAGTATTCACTTCTAATAACCTCAATGTGTGACATTAATGGAAATGTGGAGCACAATTAAGAAGACAGTAACAGTTATAGACTCTACATACATAAAGCCTTTCTAGTCTTCTGACCATTCAAAGCACTTTATACCACATGTCACATTCACGCACATTAATACACTGATGGCAGAGGCTGCCATGCAAAGTGCCAACCGCTCATCAGAATGGAACTAACGCGTGCACACACACACACACACACACTCACACCCACCCACCAATTTGGGGTTCAGTATCTTACCCAAGGACATGTGCAGACTGGTGGAGCTGGGGATCGAACCGTCGACCTTCTGATAAGTGGACGATAATGGTTCCAACTCTACTACCGCTGGCTTTGGTTGAGCTCTAATCTCTACTTTTCTTAGTCTGAATTACACACTTACAGATCTCCAGCACGGCGGCGCTTTACACTGGTGCCGTGCAACAATTCTGTACATCACAGCGACAGCATTGCTGTCTCCGTGCTGTAATGGAGCCCGCACAAGTTGAAGGTGTTTGTGAATCAAAACACGGCACACCACCAGAAGACAAATGTGCAAATATTTCAACAAGTTTTACAGGCCAGCCTGCGCGTTCTGCTGCTATCAAAGACAAAGGTTGTGCTTCTTCAGGGCTGAAAGGCTTCACGTTTTGAACTCACTGAAATTTCAATTCTGGTTTAACCATTTTTTAAAATTATTTCTACTATTCTTTTTAATTATTTTCTGGATAAATTTGTTGTTATATAGATGAGGGTTTACATTACTTCCTTCTTGCCGGTATCACATGTAGTTGTCGCGCAGATGAAGATTAAATTTATGGCAAATAAATAAATAAAACTTTTTAAAGCAGGCGTTTAATAATAAAAGACCTACTGTAAGGCTCAGGTTTGGGGCTAATTTGGTTTCCATAAAATTAACTGAACTGAACAACTGAATTGTGGAGAATCAAATTGATCTAACAATGTGTCCATGCTACCAACACGACGTTATGTTTGTGTGATTTAAGCAGCTTAGAACAAGCTCAAGCAGGCAACCGGAGGGCTTTGAGAGGTCTTAAAACATATTTCAGGTAGTTGTTTGATATGGTCAGAATTCTGGAAAATTAACAGCCATATTGTCTGTAAAAAAAAAAAAAAAAAAAGTCTTGCATAAATAGCTGCCAATTAATTTTCTGTTGACTGACTGTTTACACGACGTACGTGTTTCGACTCTAAAACTCAGTCACACCAAAAATACCAAATTCAAGGTCAGACAAAATAAATTTAAAAAAAAAAGACAAAAGGACAGAGCAAAGTCACGAAAAAACACAAACTGAGTAACGGGTGGAGAGAACCAGCAACAGCAGCGTCCTTTCATGACCGTGAGGAGGAGGGAGAGGTCAAGCAGCAGGAGGAGGAGAAACGAGGGAAGGAGGTGGTGCGTTTGAGTGGGAAGGAGGAAAAGGATGTAGCTGCTCCACCAACGCCCTCCTCTACTTCCCTCCCCTCCTTTTCCTCCAAAACCAAAAACAAAGCGCACGGTTCCTGCCCTGGCACTCTACCAACAGAATCCATCTGCCTTACCCCCGTCTTCCTTTTCCCGGACAAAACCGCATTCAGCTCTGGTCCACCCATTTAATCCCAACAGCCCAACCTGTGCACAGTAGATCCAGCTAGAACAGATTGGAAATGTTAAATACGTTTAAAGAAATTGGAAACCACACAATGAGGGTAATGTCCATTAGGGGGCAGAGCTCCATATCTGGATACCTCCCCGTGCCGTAAAGCAAAATTCACAGATGTGAACCTGGAATTCAATAAACACAAATGAAGCGTTTCAGTTTGACTACATTTGTAGGACTTTTAAGAAAAGGATTTTCACTTGAAATTTTGAGACGCAGCAAGTTTGAAAGGGCTGCTTCACCTGAAATATAAAAAAACCATCCTCAGAGCTCACTGTTAACAGTTTTCATTGGAACTAATTCCTATTGAAGGAACAGCCACTAAGAAAATGTGCGAGTGTCTTCTGTGGATGATCTGCAATATCAGGGACACTGTTTCTGGAAAGAGATGTTGATAAATTATTTGAACGTATATTTCCACAGCTGTGAGCAGCACTAAATTCCATTCAACTCATTCATGACTGAGGTGATATACTTTAATTTAGTCAATGAAAAAGCCTAATATTCACTCGTTCACGGTCCCCACCAACTCCTGAGACAAAGATCTGGCTCTTTCGCTGTTAAATGCGTTCACCAGCTAGTTGTTAATTGTGTCTCTCTGCTGTTTGCTGCTGGACAGGTCGTGCACAGTCGGGTTCATCAGGACTTTTTGCTGAAAAGAACTGCCTATTGTTGCTGGAGGTGAGGCTGATGAGAGCCAAAACAGTAAAGTTGTGGGGTGTAAAGCCACAAAAAAAAAAAAATGAACTGAAAGCCTTAGAGCTGAACAGAACTGCAGAGTTTGGGGCTAATTATGGACTCTGACAATTACCTTTCACATTACACACAGTCTGACCCACAGTAAACACAAAAATATTGATAGAGCAGCTTTTAAATATTCTATTGTAAGGTGTTTGCTATCTAATGAAATGGAGTAAAATTCATTTTACCCTAAAGTTGTGTTAAAACCTAATTGATACGGTTAAAAAACATCAGAATGTAAAAAGAGAGTACATGTTATTTTAACCACCCCTGTATGTTCACTTACTGTGGGAACTATCAATACAGAAGGTGAATATGCAGTGTGTCAATCTATGAATATATTCAGAGTACAAACAGCACTTCAAGCAGATTTAAAAAAAAAAAAAAATAGAGGCCAAACGTGCGTCAGTCTCCCACCTCATTTATGAACTTGATGCAGTCCAGAAACATGTAGTCCTGGTGATGCTCGTTTACCACCCTCTCATCGATAAAGTGCCGAGGCTCCAGTGTCGGGTGATCTGATGGGAGAGCGAGCTGTAAGTGCAACATGTTCACCACCAGGTGTCGGCATTCACCTACCTACTGACTGAGACGAACCTCACATCCCAGCACTGCGGGGATCGAGGGATGTGTACATTAACCAAAACCATGTGGACTCGGACCCAAATCTGACCTTCTGCCGCTGCGCAGGGTGAACAGAACTGCAGCAAAGACTTTTAAATCGGCACAGCAGAGTCGTCTTTTAGTTTGAATTTGCTTGTCTTTCTGACATGTGCTTCAGTTTCAGGGTTTAGGTACTGTTCGTGCTGGCTCACAGTAGCACCCTTGAATATAACAGAGCTGATGTTAACGGCGTTAGTAACTCCTATACTTTTCCCACGACAACAAGTCAAAATGATTTTTTTATTGTCTGAAATTGTAAAGCTCGCATTACCCCTTTTTTTTATTTGCTGTTAAATCTTTCATGGCCTAATTCCTACCCACAGCTTACTTTAGAGCGTGGGGGGAGGAGTTCAAATAAAAATCATCATCATCAATCATTTAGGCTGGTATGAAAGCTGTCAATAAACCCCCTGGTGCAGACCGCTCAACCAGACCCCGGCGAGTTTCTTTGTTTTGGTGTGAAAGCCAAGCCGACCGGCCGCAGGGCTTCATGAGGAGAACACGTCATCTATGTGCTGATGCTGAGCTGTTGAGGAGGCAATCTCCGCATCTGCAAAGCTAAAAGTAATGTGCAGCCCATCTTAATGCCCGATCATTTGGTAACCATGGAAACACATATGTGCGTCACCACAAGAGTGCAGTGATTTTCCCCTGATCAATCGGGTCAAACCAGAGGTGCGAGGAGCTTGGGCCCTACTCGGTCTCTGTTAGCGGTTTCCCAATGCGAAGTGAGTGAGTGAGAATTAGTCTGTCGCCGTATTATTATGGTACAAAATCTGATTATTAAATCTCATAAATCAGAGAAGTGTGTATCCAAGTAAGTATCTTCAACCAAGTCCAGTTTCCCTTGACTTCAACCTTCTTAGGGGTAGATTTTTGTAGCAGGGGGGTTCTGGGAGCCCACAGCCATAGCATTTTGAGCATTAAACACTTTATTTCCTGCCATTCAATTTTCTGTGCTATTGTCTACATCTATTTAAGGTGGAAATCTCTTTATTTATGTAAAGAGAAAAACAAAACAAAAACAGGTGGCAGGGGACAAATCAAAACCTAAAAAATACAAAGAATTTATTGCTGTGTAGCTCTCAGACTTTCTGTATTGCCTTTACATATGTTTCTCCAGTAGATCCACTTTGTAGTAGGGCTGCACAATATTGGAAAAAACACACGTTGATCGGAATCGGATGTTACCTCCCGATCAGGACTCGGATATAAATGTATATATGTGCTTTGCTAACACTGTGGCACTTTTATTTTTATATTTGTTTACATGCCTGCTGGGTATTTTGAGGGGCCATTTGTTTTTATCTTAGACTTTTTTATATTTACTGTTGCACTAAAGTCCAAAATGAAGAATTTATGTTATTTATTACTTGATTGTTCAAACTACATCACAGAAGTGCTCTGTTTGTTAACAGAGTTGTTGAATGTTAAAATAAGGTGAATTAAATAAAAAATAAGGAACATCCTGGATCTGTTTTTTCGCTCTTCTTTATTCTGTTTTTAAGTTTTATAGAAGTATCGGATCAGGACTCGGTTTTGGTAGAATCGGACTCGAGGGCAAAAAAAACCTGATCGGGACATCCCTGATTACAAGAATGAGGTCTTAATTTAATGACAGAGACAGCAGCAACACAGAGCTACGGGTCAGAGGAGAGACAGCACTGCAGTCCAGACTGTCTAACTGGAGACTGACTTTAACTCCAATATTACAACGTTGTTGACGTAATTCTCAACATCTCTTCCTGACAGTGACCCTAGAACGCTCGTTTGCAGACTAGTCTAACTGATACCTTTGGCAATATTGTTGTTATACTCTCATGCTAATGAAAGCTAATTTGAATTGACCATTTGATACTGACTTGAGACTCTGAGCAAGATGAACAGTGGTTATAGTTTCATTTTTCTGGTTACAGTCAGAGAATCACTGCTAATTCAGACTAGTCTAGATAATTGGAGACTGACTTATGCTCCATGTTACAACGTTGTTGATCTACAACTCTACACCTTGTAGCCAGTTATTCCTCGGGGAGCTCTGTGACACCAGAGATGGTCCGTAAACACGTCAGGTTCAGCAAGCGTAACCCTAACCTGCTGGATTGGGTTTTCTCATGTGGATCCAGGTAGCGCTGCTGCACTGCAAAAACTAAAATCTTAGTAAGATTAATTATCTTAATTGAAGGCGATATATACTTGTTTTGTGTCTGACAAGATATTTCTTCTTACCAGGCGGCTTTTATGTTAGAGGATTTCACTTGTTTCAAGTTTTTTGTTGGCCTAAAGCAGCAAGTGAAATATTCTCGTTCTGTTGGCAGATAATTTTGATTATTTTAAGTAATTTTCCCCAATTTTAATGCTTTTTCTTCTGGTTTTTGAGAGCTCAGTTTTTGCAGTGTAATGCAGAATGACATCACCACAACTGTCCAATCAGTGAGTTATCAGTTAGTCCATATGCCTGGGCCAGAACTAAAAGACAAGAATGCATCATTTCCTCCTCAGTCTGGACCAAATTAACCAACTACAGGTGTGAAAGAGATCTTAGCTGTCCCACAAAACCAGGGCTAACTGACCGAGGCTTAGCGATCACTAGAAGGGCCTATTTCGCTTTTTTAAATTTAATTACTGACATGAATTCAAATGTGGCATCATATTTTTATATATTATATTTAGATTAATTGCTAACAGCTACAGAGAGGGCCAGTCATGGTATTAATGACCAAACTGCTGTTAGACATATCTGACAGTGTTTGGTCACATGAGCAGGACTGCCCCTTTTAACGCGATATTAAAACTTTCATTCAAACACGGGAAACAATGAAATATTTGAATTAAATGTCCTGATCCAATTTCAAAATTTGCAGTGTCTTTGTGCAACAGAAAGTTTGAAGCAGTTTGCCTTGTGCTACAATCAGCTCCTCTTCCTGCAGCCCTACTGACCTATCAGTAAACTAAGCTTAGCATTAAAAATGGAGGGCCTGCCTAAACTCTGTGTAGCATCACGTTACATGGGTTCTGTTTAAATTAATTCGAACACATTACATGTTGGTTGTTTCCACTATAGCTCGACTGATATGGGATTTTTAAAACCGATTATAAAGGAAAAGAATCACCAATTACCAATATGGCAGCCGAATATTTGAGTTGGAATGAAAAAAAAAATCTATGTGGATTGTGCAGCAATGAGGTCCTCAGAAGGTTTTCTTTTCTTTCTTTTAATAGAACCCCCCCCCCCCAAGATTTCTTTCTTGTTTCTCTAACGGATTTAACATTTAATGACTGCTGAGTAAATTTGCTGGTGACTGCTGTCATTGGATGAATTGAATTGGATGAATGCTCCAAATTAAAACTGTCTTGTTAAAACACTGTTAATTACATAAGTTTTAATTAAAATTGTGGCTCTTGTGATTAGAAAATGGCCGGGAAAAAAATAATCAATATCAAAACACTGAATCAATTCAGTCCAATTCAGTCAGGTAACAGTTCCAACTTCACATGAACATACAGGTGCTGGTCATCAAAAAGTTGATTTATTTCAGTAATTCCATTCAAATAGTGAAACTTGTATAATGTATACATTCATTCCACACAGACTGATATATTTCAATTGTTTATTCCTTTTAATTTTGATGATTATAACTGACAACTAATGAAAAACCCAAAATCAGTATCTCAGAAAATTAGAATATTGTGAAAAGGTTTAATATTGAAGACACCTGGTGCCTCACTCTAATCAGCTGATTAACTCAAAACACCTGCAAAGGCCTTTAAATGGTCTCTCAGTCTAGTTCTGTAGGCTACACAATCACGGGGAAGTCCGCTGACTTGACAGCTGTCCAAAAGATGACCATTGACACCTCGCACAAGGAGGGCAAGGCACAAAAGGTCATTGCTAAAGAGGCCGGCTGTTCACAGAACTCTGTGTCCAAGCACATTAACAGAGAGGCGAAGGAAAAGATGTGGTAGAAAAAAGTGTACAAGCAACAGGGATAACCGCACCCTGGAGAGGATTGTGAAACAAAACCCGTTCAAAAATGTGAGGGAGATTCACAATGAGCGGACTGGAGCTGGAGTCAGTGCTTCAAGAACCACCACGCACAGACGTATGCAAGACCTGGGTTTCAGCTGTCGCAGTGTTTGTGTCAAGCCACTCTTGAACAAGACACGGCGTCAGAAGCGTCTCGCCTGGGCTAAAGACAAAAAGGACTGGACTGCTGCTGAGCGGTCCAAAGTTATGTTCTCTGATCAAAGTAAATTTTGCATTTCCTTTGGAAATCAAGGTCCCAGAGTCTGGATGAAGAGAGGAGAGGCACAGAATCCACGTTGCTTGAAGTCCAGTGTAAAGTTTCCACAGACAGTGATGGTTTGGGGGGCCATGTCGTCTACCAGGAGCTTTTAGAGCACTTCATGCTTCCTGCTGCTGACCAACTTTATGGAGATGCAGATTTCATTTTCCAACAGGACTTGGCACCTGCACACAGTGACACAGCTACCAGTACAGGTATCCCTGTTCTTAACTGGCCAGCAAACTCACCTGACCTTAACCCTATAGAACTATCTATGGACCACCAGACCCAACAATGCAGAAGAGCTGAAGGCCACTATCAGAGCAACCTGGGCTCTCATAACACCTGAGCAGTGCCGCAGACTGATGGACTCCCTGCCACGCTGCATTGCTGCAGTAATTCAGGCAAAAGGAGCCCTAACCAAGTATTGAGTCCTGTACATGCTCATACTTTTCATGCTCATACTTTTCATGTTCGTACTTTTCAGTTGGCCAACATTTCTAAAAATCCTTTTTTTGTATTGGTCTTAAGTAATATTCTAATTTCCAGAGATACTAAATTTGGGATTTTCATTAGTTGTCAGTTTTAATCAAAACAATTAAATGAAATAAACATCTGAAATATATCAGTCTGTGTGTAATGAATGAATATAATATCCAGGTTTCACTTTTTGAATGGAATTACTGAAATAAATCAACCTTTTGATGATAATTATATGATTATATGACCTGTACAGTGGGCATTACCAAATACAGACTATTTCCACCCAAATATCTTATTAATTGCACACAGCCACACACACATGTTCCTCATTCTGTCATCGTGTAACATCATCATATCACTACATGTCCTAACCTCGATTAGGACACTTTGGTGGTGAGCATCCTCCTCTGATAGACTCAGTCCTGTCATGCTTCTTTTCTATAGTTATTAGTTACAAGTGCTGCAGTGAGGCTTTTACCTAGAAACTGGGAGCTTCCCCAGATAAAGGGCAGAAACTGGAAGTCATCCAGACCCCACACACCCTGGCTCCCAGCTGGCTCCATTCTATAGGTCCTCTGCAGCTTCCGCATCACTGAGAGATACCTGCAAAAACACAACACCACAAGATCACACACACACACACACACACACACACACACACACAATGTTGTAGGAGAGTCAGAATATCAAACAGAGGTGTAGGGGCGACTCTGAACCTGGTGAGAGCTGAAATGCTAGGCGGGTTCTGGGGTGTGCCATCTGAGAACGTTCTGGTTAGTTACACCTGCGACATTCTGTTTAATGGACTCAGTAATAGCTATAAAACAAATAGCCACCATGCGAATTAGAAAAAAGAATCAGGCTAATTTCCATTAAAAGAAAGTGATGCTTTGCTCAACACCAGGATTATATCAGAATCAATCCAGTGAAAAAAATAAAGCCTAAAACTGAAAAGGTTGATTTTCTAAATGTTTGCATCTGCCCAGCTCATTCATATCTGTGACTAGAGCCCCGAGTTCAAAGCTCTTCTGCGTATCTGCGCACAGCCTGGCTGGCAGCTCATTTCGGTTAATGAAGCAAAACGCATATGACAGACCGGTGAAGTTATGAAGGTATGAATGGGAACAGGAGTGAAATTAAAAGTACATTACTGGCCCAAAGAAAATACTGGAGTAAAGACTAAAATACAGTCATTATTTAATTTATTTATTTTACAAATGTGCATTACTTTACTACCCACCCTGCTGCAGGAATCATCACTGCCGTCTATAAATAACAGCGGCACAGAAGAAAAGTCTGTAATATTGAGGCACTTTGCTGCACCTGCACATAGCCTATTAAACCTCCTCTCCTATGAGCCATCTCCCAAATTGTTGGAGGCAGGCAGGCAATGTGAGATACAATTTTACATTTGGAATGTGGGGGGGGGACATGTCCTACATAAGTAAGTGCAGTATATAGTAAATAGGTAGTGATTGTGGACACAGGTAAAGAGTCTACAGCCAGGCTGGCAGCTATTTGCAGGTTGTAATCCTCACTGTAAAGAGGACCTGTTGGGTAATTTAACCTGATGATGACATTAGAAAGTCAGAGGGTCACCAGCATCATCAGGATTCATGTATCCTTTATTGATCCCCGAGAGGAAAATCTTTCATACAGTTGCACTCTGGAGACCAAACAACCCGTGACAACCCATCCACTAACTGAAATATTTCAGTCCGGACCAAAGCGGTGGACCCCGACTGACTGCTCGTGTGGCTAAAAATAAAACCCGGTCACATTGTCTGTACAGTGCAGCTTAACATGGTGCAGACCACCGCCGTGACAGCTCACCTGGTAAAAACCTTAAAAACCATAGCCAGCTGATCATCCACCGTGAGAGCTCCAACCTTACAGAGACAGCAGAGGAACGCAGCAAACGCAGCTTCATGACCTGAGAAGATAAATATACACATTAAAGATCCTCAAACATGAACAGAACCCGTGCACGGCCCATTTCTGCCTTTCTAGATTTGAAAGTAATTTGAGGAACAAAATTTGACAATATTAATCAAGCTACTACTTCTGCTTTGAGCTACTATGTTACAACTTACTACTGCTGCTATCAATGACGTGTTTCGCCACATGTTATGAAGACCTGGTCTAAATAGGAGAGACTGCATGCAGCCCACTTTGGATGGAGCAGCTCTAATATCTAGTTTATTAGTGGACCAGAGTTTAGACCAGGAGACAGAGTTGTAAGTCCTACAGGCTTCCGTTAGAGCAGTTACCCACCCAAAACCCATAGTGACAGCGTCCCCGAACACTTCGATGAATTAAATCGAAAGTAAACAAAAGGAGGGGCTGTGCATGAAAACCTAATTACCATTAACGCCTCCGCTGCGAAAGTATGAAAAAATAGGTGAGTCATCTATACATCAGATCTCTCTCATCTAAAGCTGTGCTAGTAAATGATTTAATATCAGATTATCATATTTTGACTTACTGAAACCTGGCGGGGTCATGAAGAATGTGTTGATAAATCTACTCAATACTCACATTCCTTGATCATTCTTTACTAACAGGCTATGTACCACAGCCCTAGCAGCTGTATTTAAACACCTTCTTTAAAAGCCCACCCTTTACCCAGAGGTTTTAGCACACTATAGACCTCTATACAGAGTCTGAAATGAGCTTTTTTTCACTGCCTGCCACTGTGGCAGAAACTTTATCCGCCATTTATTGTAAATAGTAATGTCATTTAATGTTCAAGATGTTCAAGAGAAGACACAAAAACATTACGTGCATGTCTGCATGCACAAAGGACCCATGTCTTTCAGTACACGACCATCGGCCCACCTCAATCACTAATAACCAGGTGTTAGAAAAGGAACTGCTCAGTTCAGAAAGCAGCGATGTCCAATTAAATGTTCAAGTCTCTGTAACAGGATGTGACAGTCACTGTTGTCAAACGCAGCACTAAGGCCCCAACCACAGGACTGAGTTTTCGTTTGAAAACGGAGACCTTTTGCTACGTTTGCACCTCCGGTCCAGACGGAAACAGCGAAAACAGCGACCCCGTTTTTCATTTTAAAACTCTGGCTGACACAGACGCTCTGATTGGCTCTCATAAGTAATGCAAAGTAGAAACACGATGCTACTGCCAGAATTTTGGATTTGGTATTTTTATTTAAATATTTTGTACCGTGCAAATGACGCTTAGCCTACACGTGTACTCTGCATGTCGCCATTTACTTTGCGACGGCTCCCGGTCTGTTTTTTTACGCCGCCACAGCTGCTTTTAACTCTGCGTTACATTCAGTAACAGTCCCAGTTTGTTACTGGTCCATGCTAAATAAAGTCTGGTGTGGTTCTTCATCTGTAGCGCTTTATTCTTTCGCCAAATCTTCTGTAACTTCGGTAATGCTTCATGTTACCGGCACTCACATGCCCAGTGTACGTCAACTATACTGTATTTTCAGTCATTTTGATCTGGACAGAGATCAACTCTGATCATATTCGTTTTAAAACAAAAATGGAGTAGTGTGGATGGGGCCTAAGTCAGACAGACAAACAGCTGCTGTTTTACCTGAGTGCTTTGTATAAAATTATAGTATAAGGCCCTGTCTACACGAACACCGGTGTTTTCAAAACCGTGACTTTTTCTGCGTGGTTTGGCCGTTCGTCCACACGGAAACGCTCTATCAGGTCACTGAAACATTTTTGAAAACCCCTGCCAGTTGCAGCGCTGGCGTATAGACCAATGTTTCTCAAAGTGGGGTCCTTGAGGGGATTCCTGGTGGTCCCTGACGTGAAAAAGTTTGAGAACCGCTGGTGTGGACAGTAGAACGCCACTGCCTGCTGTGTTTACAATTTTGTTAGGCTCCTATTGGCCAACATGGATTTACGGTTAGGGTCATATCGCCCTCCGGTGGCCTGGCACGCTATTGACAGCGCCTGATAGGGTGTTTTTGCGTTTTCATGTAGACAGACTTAATTTTTTTCAGACTGAAAGAACACAAACATACAGACACACAGGCTGTCACCTGTTCCGTAGTCTATCCTGGTGGCATTCCCCACAGACTCTTTCAGGTAGACAGCTATCTCAGGAGCTGCAGCACATTTGTCAGCAGGGAGCACTTCGGACACCAAGGCCTCTGCTTCCTACACACACACACACACACACACAAATCACATGTCAGCTACAAGGCATCTACATACAGAGCATGTGGCTGTGTGCATGGCTGTGTGTGTGAGTGTGTTAAATTAAACATGGGGAAGCTTTATGGATTGTGTGGAATGAGATTAGTTACAGTCTCATTCAGAGATGCTCTGTTTTGGCACAGATACTGACCCAATTAAGTGGAATGCGTATCGGCCGGACTTGACTGATCCACGTTACATACAATCTTGTGCTCTGCTCAGTTCATTTAATATCAGTGATTAAGTGCAATGCTACGGCTGATGCTGGCTCGCATCCTGCATGTGCATTGCAGTAAATGCATTTTAATGCAGTGGTAGGCCTTTGTTTTAAGATATTTGCGCTAAGGTATCATTAACTAAAATGGCTGTATACTGTCCTTTTTATAACACTAGATTTAGTTTTTTTTGTACTTTTGGATGAGAAGTAGGCAGGACAAGAACTGATAGTGTGAAGAAAAAAAAATGGAGCTCTGAACTGGTAAAGTGTTTCTGTGAAGAGATGTAGAAACATTACATTCAGCGTTTTCCCCCTGCTGTGTGGGCACGCAGAGAACAGCGGGTACAGAATCAGCTCTGATCCCAGCTGCTCAGCGAGCTTCCTGAGGTCTGTTCTCTGTTCACATTGTACGGCAGGAACCGCGTGTCTTACTTGCACTAGGCAAGTTGACTGTGACGGTGTGTCTGCTGCTATGAGGTCAATGCATTCTAACGTGCACGTTCATTAATGTCAGGCTATGACTGAAGTTTGTACAACCCTAAAAGTGTGATCAGCCTCACTTGTAGCCATACACACACACAGGTTTACAGATTGTACAGGTCAGTACTTGGCATCACACACTGGAAAAGCAGTCAATTATTACTATGCTGAGATCCAGGGTGAGTGTGTGCTTTTTGAGGAGTAAGACTTGGTTAGGGTTAAGGCTAGGCATGTAGCTGTGATGGTTAAGGTTGGGGTTAGAGGCTAGTGAATACATTATGACTCATTGACATAATGACGTGTGTCCGCGTGCGTTTCCGTGTACTAACCTGGTCTAATTTGGCGTACCAGGTTCTGTAGGCCTTATTACCAAAGCGTGACGGCTGGTCAACAGGTGGAGTCTCGTTAATCCATCGGTCCAGAGTCCCCAAAAGATCTAGTAACTTCTCCACGGTCTGTCACACAACAAGACACCAGTGACTTTAACTGATATTCATCATTATCACATAATGGGTTTAACATTATGTTTAACATTATAAGTACAGGGAGAGAGAGAGAGAGAGAGAGAGAGAGAGAGAGAGAGAGAGAGAGAGAGAGAGAGAGAGAGAGAGAGAGAGAGAGAGAGAGAGAGAGAGAGAGAGAGAGAGAATTTGAGGACAATAAAATGTCCTAAACTAAGAAAAATTATGACAATATACAGGCTGAGTGAACACAGCCTGGCCATAGAAAAGGGTCGCCACAGACAGAGCTGGCTACCACAGGAAGACAGACTCTGCTCCCAGTGTGACACAGGACAGGTAGAGACAGAGGTACACTTTCTAACCTCATGCCCCAAATATGAACCACTAAGAGAAAAACACTTTGCAAACATTGCCCAAATATACCCCGAATTCGAATCCCTATCAGACACACAGAAACTCCCCTATTTACTGGGAGAAATGCCCAAATGTCAAATAATTGCTGCAAAATATGTCTCCACATGCCATGAAGTGAGGACAACCAGTGGAACCTCAGACTGATAAATAATTGTACAAATTTAAAAATTATTTTTACTTTAATTGTTTGGTATTTTATTAATTCTTTTGTTTTACATTTTATACTTGATTTTTTTTAATCTATTAATATAACTATATACACACACACATTCTACTGTTTCATTTATTTATTTTAATTTAATTTTTTTTTAGACATTTTTATTTTTAACACACACACACGCGCTCATCGTTTATTTAGTTTTAACTTTTTAATGTATATATACTTTTTTTTTAACACACATGCACACTTACTGTTTTGTTTATTCTATTTTTAGTATTTACAACACACACACTGTTTTACTTATTTATTTTATTTTTTAATATATACATTTTTTTTTTTTTTTTTACACTTACACAAACACAGATACTTTGATTAGTTTATACTCGAATTCTATAATGAAATGTATGGGGGTGATTGATATGTTATATGTATTGGGATGATGTTATATGTATGATGCTTTGGCAATATTGTTCTGCAGTCATGCCAATAAAGCAAATTGAAATTGAAATTGAAATTGAATTGAGAGAGAGAGAGAGAGAGAGAGAGAGAGAGAGAGAGAGAGAGAGAGAGAGAGAGAGAGAGAGAGAGAGAGAGAGAGAGAGAGAGAGAGAGAGAGAGAGAGAGAGAGAGAGAGAGAGAGAGAGAGAGAGAGAGAGAGAGAGAGAGAGAGAGAGAGAGAGAAGAGAGAGAGAGAGAGAGAGAGAGAGAGAGAGAGAGAGAGAGAGAGAGAGAGAGAGAGAGAGATGTGGGTGTTCTAATCAGATGGACACAGCTTGGTTCTCTGTGCTGGGCTACAGCTGGTCAAACCTCTGGGGTCAGTTACTTGCAGAATGTCAACTGAGTTGCTCTCATAGACATATTTTCCTGCTCTTAGACCTTTGGCCTTTAATAAATGGTATGAAAAGGTGATTATTTGCAGGCTCATGAATGCTAGTTGAAGGACAACAGTAACTCCTACTCTGCTGCACTGAGACGATTAGAACACTATTTTTATACTGAGACGTCATCTGATGGCTGAAACAGAAATACAGAGTTTAGATTTTAAATGAGAGCTTGTGGGGGAAAGATGGAGGCAACGGGAAGTTGTCTTCTCAGAAAAACTACCACATGGCACCAGAGCAAGTTATTTAGTTATTGAAAAGGGCTCTCTCTCTTGAAAGTGTTGACTGTAGGCCTAAACAGAGAGAAATTGTTGCCAAAGATTAATTCTTCAGGGGCCATTGTCATTTACAGGCAAAGTCCTTTGTTTTTGTTGTTCTTTGAAGACATTTGGGTTTAAGATCAAAATATGAGACTAGAGTTCAGAATTTCAGCTTTTATTTCCTGGTGGTTGCCTTTTAGGTTGATTGTCCAAACATTAAATAGCTCTGCATGATTAGTCTCAGTTTTCATCTTTGGTTCAAACCTATAACATCTGCATTTCCTGTTAAAGAGGATAAAGCAAGCACAATAATTTGGAATGTCCTGAAAAAGAAAGAAACCACTGGTGTACTGAGCAACAGACGTCCAACAAGGAAACCAACAGCAGTTGATGACAGAAGTATCACGAGAGCTGTGAAGAAAAGCCCCAAAACATCAGGAAGTGACATCACCAGCGACCTCCACAGTGCAGGGTGAAGGGATCACAATCCACTGTTGGAAGAAGACTCAGAGAGCAGAAATATAGAGGCCACAGCACAAGATGCAAACCTCTCATCAGCAGGAAGAATCAGAAGGCCAGATTGAAATTTACAAAGAAGGACAGAGATGAGCCACAAACGTTCTGGAGCACAATCTGATGGACTGATGAGACCAAGATTAATCTGTACCAAAGTGATGGGAAGGCCAAAGTGTGGAGAAAGAAAGGAAGTGCTTCTGATCTGAAGCATACAAGCTCATCTGTGAAGCGTGGCGGAGGTAACGTCATGGCTGCTTCTGGAACAGGCTCATTAATATTTACTGATGATGGAACTGATGATGGCAGCAGCAGAATGAATTCAGAAGTGGACAGAAACCTTTTGTCTTCTGTCTGCGAGGAAGTTTATCATGCAGCAGGACAATGAGCCAAAGCACACTGCCAACAAAACAAAGGACTTCAGGGGAAGTCAGGGGAAAAGTGGAAGGTTTTAGACGGGTCAAGTCACCTGACCTTAACCCAGCATGCATTTCACCTCCTTAAGAGGAGAAACACTCCAAAACAAACAAGAACTGAAAGAAGCTGCAGTAAAAGCCTGGAACAGCATCACAAATGAAGAATGCAACAGTTTGGTGATGTCGATGGGTCGCAGGCTTCAGGCAGTTATTGCAAGCAAGAGTTATACCACCAAATATTACATGTTATTTACTTTAAGAGTATTTGTTCCTTTACTTTTGCTCACCTAAGAATGCTGTGGTCTAACACAAACGGTGGTTTGTCCTGAGTTGTTTAACACATCTAGATGTTGAATATCAGGAAATAAAAGCTGAAATTCTGAACTCTTGTCTCATCTTTTGATCTTAAACCCAAATGTCTTCAGTGAACAACAAAAACAAAGGAATTTGCCTTACTCTTCCAATACTTTAGGAGGGGACTGTATCTGATCTTTCATGGATATTTAGTAAAGGAGTTGCCATGGAGATGACATAACAAACTCTATTCCCTGAAGATGCAGTTGAAAGTTCCAGGAAAATAATGACTGAATGATATTTCACACTTGTGTTACACTTAACTGAGCTGAAGGAGCAGTGCAGTCAGAGCCATCATGTACTGTATATACAACTCAGGTCATTCAAACATACTGCGTACACAAGCAAATGCTCACTAAAGTGAAAACCAAATAAACTGAACGTATAAAAATGAAGCACATGCTTTTTAAAGGTGCTGAACTTACCTCTGACACTTTATATTCACATGTGAGCTTCTTTCCCTTCACACTTTCATTCAGTGTCAGAATGAAGCCCATGTAGTCAGCATACGCCTGTAAGAAGGAGAGATGTGGGGGGAAACTGGAATGTATCTGGGTGTGTGGTCTGATAGACTCCTACAAGAACTCAAATATTATGAAAAGCATTAGAATATTGTTACAAAATTGATATTGATCACAATTGTTCCTCTGTGATGGACTACATCAGACAACACTCTTCACACAGGCTCTTTCAGAACGCAATAACTTAATCGACAATCATTTTCCTTCAGAATCAGCTTGGAATCAATCTGAACTAGAAGACTTCACCAACAGGAGTGTCAGGGGACAGACGGGTGGGGAACAGGGAGTGCAGAGTAGACTGCCAATCAGGAGAGGTCCTTGAGCATGCAAGGTAATATGTGCATACATAAATGTGCACAGAAAATATCAGGCTGGTGTGTCCAGCAGTATACAAGATTAGATATGGACAGATACTCACTCACCTTCCCCTCCCCATGCACGCACCTGGCAGAATTCTGCAAACCATACAACAAAGCCTCTACACAACTTCAGGGACTAAACTACACGTGTGAACAGAGCCTTTGACTTCTGATCAGTTTTATAATAAGTAAATAATAGTTTTTGTTATTAAGAGCTTAATTAATCCCCAAATTCACTTAATATGTAGGAAACCATTAAAACATGGGCTGGTCCCAGCGTCTGTATCACACTGAGTAAAGCACAAGTTATTTCCAGGTTGTTTGTCCTTGGTACTTATTGCAAAACAACATGGAAAGACAGACAAAAACAGAAAAACGTGTAGGAAATGTTCACACAGACAGACAGCAGCTTACTTGAGATCGCTTCCACTTGCCCATGTCAGGCACCATGCTGATTTCTTTCTTGGGTACCATGAAGGTGTTGCTGGCTGGGGCTTCAGATTCGTCATCCTCAGGAGTGGACCCTGAGACAGTTTTCTTAATATTAATGACATTGTATTTAAATAACCCAATTCAGAAATTATTCATAACTTTAGGTTTTTCCAAATAAGGGAATTCAGTATTGAATCTGATACAGATAACGTAACTGTAAGAACCCCTGTAGTACCGATCTGTCGCTTATCTGTTTCTAGTTATTTACATTGTGTGAAATGTAGCATCAAGTATTTTTGGAGCTTAACCCAAACTAGAGACTAAAGTTCTGGATATTTCGGCCTCTGCTGCTTCAAACACATGTTTACATGTATCACGTGACTCGGCCAGCTCTGGAAGTTAAATACTAAATTGCCAGCATAGCCCTTTAATCAGATCAACTAACGTGAACACTAATATGTAAGAAGGCCTATCTGCGCATGGCTGGTTTGCAGCTGTAACGTGCAAACGTGGACTAACTGAACTCTCCGACTTTTACAGAGGTTGTCCTGATGATGTTCTTAATGAATGGTGCAAATTCAGCCTACGTGCTGCTAGCTAACACCTCCGGGACAGTAAAGCAAGCAACGACAGTTTTTTTTTGTTTAGAGTTGTTGTGTGACAACTGCTGCTAACATAACAAAACAAACCAGAGTTACGAACTCAAACTTGGTATCCCAGGACAAAACGTTAAGCCCAAAAGCCAAGTTAAGTTACTGAAAATGTTAAAAGGATAGCTTTGCCTGAGGACAGCGGGGATATGTCTTCTGGGCTTCTCTCACGTACGTAAAATTAATTCGTTAAATGTCCAGTGTGGCAAGTGTGGTGCACCTGTTAAGCAGCTTTTAACACAACGCAGCAAAAGCGATAGAGAGCTTGCTCATGCTGAGCAGAAGCATTCAGCGGTGCGTTACCTGACTGCTGCTCTGTTTCCGCCATGGTGAGGAAAACAGTCTTCTTCGTGGGTTTCAAGTAGATTTAAAACAGCCATAGCGGATGCTGCCCCCCTCTGCTCGAAGTTGTATGCTGTGTAGGCTGGTGAAAATAAACATATTTCCCTTTCTACCGTTTTCTGTCTGTGGATGTCTATTATCACAGTAATAAATATACCCAATACCCTGAATTCTATTTTTTTTTTACTGAAGCACATCAGTATTATAAGCAAAAGTTTACCGAAAGTGTCAAATTTAACGTTAAGAATTCATTATGCAGGATGTCGCCCTTTTAATTTGGTCTCTCTTTTAGAGTTATATCGTCATGTATTATATATTACAAGATAATTCAGTACTCACGTATTGAATCTGATTGTAAACACTGTATTAACATAACAAGCCTCTATCAATAAGTCACACCCTTTTTATATACAGTCACACCCACTACTCCTTCATGGCTGCCTCAGGCGACAGCTGAGTAACTTTAACTTTGACCTGCTTGTGTTCCGCAGCTGACCTGTGGGGTTGTGAATTCAGATGCGCTTCCAAGTTACCGTGTGGGCCCGGTGTTGACAAAGCGCAGACACAACCCCTAGCTAACAGCTAGTCCTGCATTTCCAGCACTGACCGACCTGAGTCTGTGGGCGTTTCATTGAAAGCAGAATGTGGGGCATTTGCAGCAGAGCTATGGTAAGTAATGCACCTTCACCTTTAGCTAGCTGTGCTTGTTTACGTTGGCCAAAAGCCAACTTAAGTTATTGAAATATATTAATAACCTTGACCTGATGCATACTGTTACCGACGTGAGACAGTCATAATGATTATAGTGATTAATCACTACTTAAAAACACTTTAATGCTAGTTAGGATGGCTAATTAGCTAACTTAGGTGTTGAAGGAATGTTTGCTAATTTAGCTGTTAGCATAGTAAGCTAACTTAACGGTGATGAGCTGAAGTAGCGGTAGGTAACGTTAGCTAACTGGGTCAAAGGTGATTTTGTGGTTCGCCAAGATTCAATACTACACACTAATAGGACAAGCTTGACCGAGAAAGTAATTTTCACTTTTATTTGGTCCAACTATAAGTTATCTGAATCATAGTTTAGTTTAGTTTAGGAAGATAAGTTAATGTAACGTCACAATATCATGAGACGGATCAAGCTATTCTACAAAGGATCTTCGAGTAGTATGTCTGTATTAAACTCATAGACTGTATATAAGAAGATTAGACTATTTAAATGTTATTTGACATAAAGTCCATTATACTCCAGGAACCTGCAAAAAGTGAAACGTTAAATGTGGTCAGCTAAGCTAGCTGTTTCCTTGGGTGACAGATCTTGTATTTCCTCGGCCTCGCTAATTCATAGGAGAAGTAAATTATGCTACAGGACACTTCCTTAAAATGTACAACTGGTAACTTAGTGAGATTATTTAGAATAATTTATGTAGGGAAACACGTCATAACTCCGTTCTAGTCGCACGCGGACTGAGGACCTTTGAAAATAACCCCTTACTATTTTTATGTTGGTTTTACCTGAGACATTTTATATAAGCATTTATTTTACTCATGCCTCACTTCTCGTGAGTTTTGTTGACATAGTCTTCTCAGCTGTAGTCACATAGAAAATGAGGACAGACTGCCCTCTAGCGGCGATATGGCGCTTTTAAGGGGATCATATATTCTGAGAACGACGACCAAAAACTCCACCTCAGTTGGTTTTTGATTTTGGTGTAATAATGAAAATCTTACAAATACGTCAAGTCAAGTTTATTTAACACATTTAAAACCCCTAAAGGTAATTGAATAGACTTTTTAAAACAGTGTCACCAACCTGCATTAATGAGTGATAAGACTACTGAACAAGTTCTCTTGCAGTTTTTGACTCATTTCAGGTTCAGGTGATGAAATAAGGACAGCTGCTATCTAGGATAAGATAACATGTTCCTTTATTGATTCCCGAAGAGTTGGCACAGCAGTACAGTGGTACTGGTGTATTTGCCTGTTTTTAGGGTTTGTTGTCGTCCTGTGTCTTCTGTCTGTTGTTTTATGTTATTTTATTCAATGCCTGTACCAGTTCCCTACAGTTGGCCTTTTTTTCCCCTGCCAGGCTGTAATTTTAAATAGGTATCTGATCTTGATTACCGTAACTTTCCTGGTAAAATAAAAGTATAATACAGATGTACAGAGGAAAGTATTGCAAAGAGAAAGAGAGACTCCCTTAGAGGCGTACCCACTTTTGTTGCCAGGAGTTTAGACATTAGTGGCTGTGTGATTTGTTATTTTGAGGGGACAGCAAATTTACATTGTTGTACAAGCTGTACACTCACTACTTTACACTATAGCAACGTGTCATGTCTTCAGTGTTCACATGTAAAGATATAATCAAATATTTACAAAAATGGGAGGGGTGTACTAACTTTAGTGAGATACTGAATACATCTGGCAACATAATTGCTGGCTATGAAAAAAAATGATGAAACAATGAAACACAAGTCACTTGGTTTTCACAGTTGAATGGGGAAATAAACCCTCTTAAAACAAAGTGACGCCACAAACATGTATTTAATGTGCACTCCTCTGTCTCCCAGGTAAAGGTAGGAATGGCGAAACCTTGTGGCTTAGTGAAACCCTGTCACTTGGTGAAGCCTGTATCAGCGACTCGGGTATCTGGCAGGTACCTGACCCACCAGAGGGGACTACCCAGTCTGCCCGTCCCCCCTCTGCAGCAGACCTGTGAGCGCTACATCACCGCCCTGGAGCCCATCGTGGAGGTGGACGAACTGAAACACACTAAAGAGCTGGTGGAAGAGTTTCAGAAAGCAGGAGGGGTTGGAGAGAGACTGCAGAGAGGCCTGGAAGACAGAGCGCGCAGCACTGACAACTGGGTGAGCTCTTCAGCTGGGACGAACGCTGTGGACACAAGTGTTGCGATGTGCCTTTTTTTCATCCTCACAATTTAATTGCCAACTCCCCTGACATGTGACCTGTTTCCTTTTAATGGACTTTATTATTCTTCCATGACGTTGATCTGTTATTGACTCTGCAGCTGTGTGTTTCTGTGTCTGTGAAGTTGTCAGAGTGGTGGGTGCAGGTTGCTTATCTTGATTACCGGATGCCTGTGGTGGTCCATTCAAGTCCCGGGTTGGTCTTGCCCCGCATGAACTTCAGCGATAAGCAGGGACAAATAAGGTGATCAAAAACAGAGTGTGTGTTTGGCAACTATAATGGCAACTTTAATGTGTGACTTTCAGTTACAGTCCCTTTTTCAATGTATTTGTACTTGTTAAAATTTATTTACTTAGTCTGTTTTTACAAATGTGAATCATAGTGGACACAACTGCCCATGTACCAAGCATGCACCCCGTTTACAACAGTCTGCTAAGCCTCCTGTAGGAGACAGATTGCAGAGATGCAGTGTTTGTGTTAATGTTGACGAATTAAAGCCATTTTAACACAATATGTCAGATAGTGTGTTGATCAGATTGAGATATACACATTTGACATGCATGTACACTATCTCACAAAAGTGAGTACGCCCCTCACATTTTTGTAAATATTTTATTACATCTTTTCAATTGACAATACTGACAATGTAAAATTGCTATACAAGCTTTACACTCACTACTTTACAGTGTAGCAAAGTTTCATTTCTTCAGTGTTGTCACATGAAAAGATGTAATAAAGTATTTACAAAAATGTGAGGGGTCTACTCACTTTTGTGAGATACTGTACATGAATGTGTTGGTCTAATGATACTTATTTCCTTCACAATATTATTTATATAACAATTTATATACAGTCCATACATATTACCACCATATACTGTATTTTTTCATTTGATGCTGTGCTGCGATCAATTCTGTTTTTTCCTGCACAGTTAAAATTTTCACTCACTGTATTACATTATTTAACCAACATAAGGAAGTGTTCATACAAGTTAACATCCTTTAAATGAATATAATTCATATCCTTTCTGTTTAGGTTTGCTGCCAAACTGATAGCAGGTGTTTTAGACTTCAAAACAATGATTGACAAGTGAGTACTGAGCTTATAACACACACACACACTGTAAGTAGGAAGAAGAGTTAAAAAAACAATGTCTATAATGCATGCTGAATTATTCATAATTTTCTTTCAAACCTTAGAAATATTGTGTGCATTAAACTCTCTACCATGGATCATGTGTCAGGTGAAACTGTGAGCTGTCTGTATCCGCATGCCTTCATCATTTCTTTTATCATGCAGGTGATGAGGCTAAAGCTGAATTCAAAGATGGAACCTGCACTTCATTACTGAAAGCAGTCTAATACATCTATGAAAGTGGTAGCTTTAGAGACGTTGAATAAAAATCAAAATATTGTGGTGATAAGTCCGAGCTTGAATGTTTTGCAGTGAGACACTACCAGTTGAATATCTGGGAGGGAAGCCCCTGTGTATGAATCAGTACTATGAAGTGCTGTCGTCCTGCCGTATACCTGGTCTGAAGAGGGACTCAGTGGTGAACCACGCCAAAAGCTCCAGGCCCCCCAAACATATCACTGTAGTACACAACTTTCAGGTGAGGAGCTCTGGTCCAAGTCCCACATCTGTGTCTGAGCTCATGTTGGACCAGGGCATCACAAAGCAAGTTCAACTTAGTCTGGCTCTCTTTGGGGTACCTGGCTTCACTGGGCTTGGGATTAGTGCTCCAGGATAACTGCTATAACCAAGCACACTGAACTCTGAGTTTCCTCGTGTGTGTCTGACATTTTCAACTGGTTCAGTGATCTACTGTAGATTGAGTGAGTAATATAGTGACAGCTAGGTGCTTTGTCAAATGAAGAGCAAACTATCGTGAATAAGACAAACTTAATCATAGTTAAAAGTAAAGTTTCTGCTGCCAAAGCAGAGGGGAGAACAGAGTCGATCCTCTGATCTGAAGCTGTTATGGGCACTGGGCAGGTTGGCCATGTAGCACAGGTTACTGTTAGGGGTGGGAATCACCAGAGGCCCCACTGATACAATAATATCACGGTACTTATGTCACAATACGATATTATCACGGTACTTATGTCACAGTACGATATTATCACGGTACTTATGTCACAATATGATATTATTGCGATTTTAAGCATATTGCAATTTATTATCTTTTTTCTATCTTCAAATTGTGTCCCCAAAGGAAAAATCTTTTTGTGAACTGAAAAAAGCAATTGATTTTATTATTACAGTACCAAAAAGTAAAATTCTCATGTATAATTTATTTAATATAAGATCAATACTTGACCTCCGAGTATCGATACACTATTGCCACGGAAAATATCGCGATACTATGCTGTAACGATTTTTTTCCCCCACCCCTAGTTACCATGGTAATCTACTCCTGTTAAAAGCATGCCTGTGTTGTGATGCCATAAAACTTGAGTTAAACCCAAAGATAGCTGGATAACCCACTAAACTTGCTTTGTGATACATTTCCATACGTCCACTTGAGTTCACCTTAAGATCATTTCCTGCAGTGTGCTGATGTTTGTTTCATACAAAATACTTGGAGATATAAAAATGCATATTTCTTTAAGTGAGAAGCCTGACTGAGCCTTTTCTTGTGTCTCCTCCTCTTGGAATTAGTTCTTTGTGTTGGACGTGTACAACAGTGATGGCGCTCCACTGACCGCTGATCAGCTCTGTGTTCAGCTGGAGAGGATCTGCAGCTCCTCGCTACAATCCAACACGGAGCCCGTCGGCATCCTCACCACCCAGCATCGCGACTCATGGGGCAAAGCCTACATTAACCTCATCAGGGGTCAGTTACAAGGCTGTTAACACTGAGCTACAGGACACAGAGTAACTGAAAAGCAGTGTGCATGGATTGTTATTGTTAACTGCAGTATAATTTAGAGCAGGTTACATCACAAAACAAAATTACAAAGTTTACAAATTAAGATGACATGGGGGTGTAACATGAAGTGCATCCTAATATGGACATTATAAATAGAAACAGGCATGTAGAGTAGTTAAACAGTTACAGGCTGATTACATGAGAACATCATGTTTGCCTGTACTTGATGTGTCCAGATAAGACCAACAAAGAATCCGTGTCAGCTATCCAGAGGAGCATCTTCACACTGTGTCTGGATGGAGCGATGCCTCGAGTGTCTGATGAAATGTACCGCAGCTGTGCTGCCATCCAGATGCTGCATGGAGGAGGCAGCCAGTGGAACAGTGGCAACCGCTGGTTTGACAAGACCCTGCAGGTGAGACACACACACACACACACACACACACACACACACACACACACACACACACAGACAGACAGGCCTGTGTTTCACTTGACTTTCATTCATTTCTTGGAGACTAACCCTTACCCTGCTCTAACCCCAGAAGTGGAAAGTAACAAATTAAAATTACTTGTGTTACTATAATTGAGTAGTTTTTTGTGTACTTGTACTTTTTAAGTAGTTTTTATAATCTGTAATTTTACACAAACTTAAGTATGTTTTCTTTGAAGTATTGTACGTCGCTACATTTTAAATCACACCTGTTACTTGTGCTGCGCTGCTTAGAGCCTCCAGCTGCAGTGTCATCAAGGAACGATCACCAGGGGGATGGTGGTGATTATTCCCCCCTGGCTAGATGAAGCTCGACACACCTGATTATACGCACGATCCATGATGATACAGAAAAATGGAAATGAAAGGCAAATATGGCATCTTGTCAATATTTTAGAGACCCTCAAAATTTCACAAATCATGTTTTCGTGGTTCTCACCCCCTACCATTGAATTGGTATAGTTAAAATGAAGTTTGGTAATCTCAAATTAGCCTAAAAGACATCGGTGCATGACATGGTGTTGGTTGGCACCAGCAGCCTGCTGGTAACTAGTTATTCATTATGCTAACGCTTATAATGTATACGCTTATAATAAATTACTACCTGTTTCAATGTAATTAGGGATATGACCTCATGTAGCCTACAGTCCACAGTTTCCCATTTTCCCAGCACAGTGCGGCCCACTATATTCTAATCTGTTCCGCCACAGTTTTAAAATGCAGGAAAATGTTTTTAAAACTTCATATTATAACATTAAAAGGTCTCTAATGTTGCTTTGTGCCATTAATTTGGCAAAGTATCTGTTAAACAAACTAAAACCAAAGTGCCATTTTCCTTTGTGCCCTTAATGAAATAAGTAAAGTAGTAGAAATATATTATCAGTATATTAAATCACTATAAATAAGTTATTTAAGGATGTTAATGTTTAAATTTAAATGAATAAATTTTAAATGAGCTACTTTTTACTTGAGTAGATTTTTATACCAGTAACTTTACTGGTACTTAAGTAAAAGTACATCAGTGCAACAGCACTTTACTTAAATTTATATTTTAATATTCTTTTCACCTCTTTCTAACCCTAACCTTAACCTAAACCTAACATTAAACCAAGTCTTTACTCAAAGTAATGATTTACATTATGTGGACTTATCTTTTGTCCTCACAGTGTGATTGTGTAAAGATTTTACTCACATTTATGTCCCCACAACAAGAATAATACATCTCTACACACACACACTCTCTCTCACACACACACACACACTTTCCTTAAAGTGCAGTTATTATTGATGGTTCAGCTAATGTTTCCCACAGTTGTTAGTCCTGATGAAGGCATAGTGCTCATCCTTGTTTGCATGTGTTTTCTCTAATGTTCTAATGTTGTTTTTGCTTTTACTTATTTGCTTTGCCGGGAAACCAGTTAAACCAGGCTTATTTCTGTAAGTCAGGCTTATTGCTTAAAAAACTCTTTGATGAAAGGGGTTTGAATAAATCTGGCCAAAGTTACCATGTTTTATGTTTTGTTCTGTTAACGTTTCGGATCTTTCTTTCAGTTTATCGTTGGAGAGGACGGGTCATGTGGTGCGAACTACGAGCACGCCCCGGCCGAGGGCCCACCCATAGTGGCCTTGATCGACCATGTCGTCGAATACACGTGAGGAGGTCGAAGATTATTTAGGCTGTGTGGGTGTCTATTGAGGTTTTTCTTCTTTTTAATATAACGTGTCTTGTTTGTGGTAACAGGAGGAAGCCGGAGATGACGCAGTCTCCCACGGTGCCTTTGCCCATGCCCCAGAAACTCCACTTCAACATCACACCGGAGATCAAGAAGGACATTGAGGAAGCCAAGCACAACATGAACATGTGCGGGCAGATTTTACAACACTCAGTGACCTGTACAATAAGTATACATATTTATACTTCATGTCTTTGGGCATAGAGCTACGGTGTCACAGTCCTGACATTTCTCCCACCACAGACTGGCCCAAGACCTGGACATGAGGGTCATGGTATTTGGCCACTTTGGGAAAAGTGTTCCAAAGACCCACAAGATGAGTCCTGATGCTTTCATACAGATAGCACTGCAGCTGGCTTACTACAGGTGAGACTCTGAAACATTGTGTGGTTCTACCTGCAGCAGCTGTGAGCTGAGATCAATCACCTGATCTCGCGGCATTTACCAAAAAAAAAAAAATACCGCGAGCAAAAGCGACTGAGGCCGCCGGACTCGGCGCCTGCAGCTGCCTTGTTCCCACAAGGTTTTAATGTCATGTGACATGGTCGGGGCTTGACATTAACACCCCATGCAAAAGTTTTTGGTGATTTTTTTTTTCAGTTTAGTTTTTATCTTTTTAATTAATGTTTTACACCCATGCAGCAGTTTTATCATATATAATAAGAAGCTACAATTTTTGTGTGTTTACCTTAATAGACTACATGTTTCCAAAAAGCTTCACACACAACCTTACCAGAGTTAATGATAACATTAGTACATTTTAGCACACCATTGTCAACTTTAATCGTATAAATGTAATTTCCCAAAACAAAAATTTGGCTAGTGAAAATGCTGTGTGGCTAGTGACTGTGGAAAACCACTAGCCACATTGGCTAGTGAGCAGAAAAAGGTTAACGTCAAGCCCTGGACATGGTGAAGTTTTGCAGCGCCGGCGAAAGTCGGACACAATTTCTAACCAGCATGCCTTGTTTTAAGTCCAGCATGCATCACGTTAAGTCAGCGCTGAGCAGCGCCGCATTCAGTCAAACGCACTTATTGGCAGGAGTGTGTATTGTGTCACCTGCGTGCATGTGTGCGCACATGTATGTACTCGCACGCACACAATGAAAACAGCCACTATGATCAATAGTAGTAGTGGCCAGAAACTCTCCAGGGGAACATTAAGGTGAACATTAGGAAGAATCCAGCAGAGAAATGACCTTTTGATTGGTTCCATTTTATGATTTCAACTTTTTCATGTTGTGCTGATGTTGTGGCTGTTCTCTCAGACATGGTGTGGTTATCAACTTGTGTGTCATCTAGGGGTGTACGATATTGACAATACTGACTGATAATCTAGATGTTTTCTGGGATTTTGTGTACCGATAATGAGACCATGTTTGAAATCCTTCAAAAATGTGACCTTTCATCCAATTATGTTCCAACTCGCTCTCTGTGGTCCCCTGATGCTGGTCTCCTTCATGTCCCAAGAATGAAAAGTAAAACGTTTGATGGAGCAGCTTTATGTTATTATGCACCAAAGGCTTGGAGCGAACCCACATTACAAATAAGAGAAGCAACCTCTTGATAGTTTTAGAAGCAACTGAAAAGTTACTTTTATGCTTTTGCTTTTAACTGAACCCACATATTGTATTTATTATTATTATGAGAATAAGAGCAACATTTCATAAACGTTCAAATCTTTACACACCTCAGACAGTCTTTTTGTCAGAGAGGACTTATACATACAGGCTCATACATATGTTAGAACACCAAGTGAGTTTTCTCACGCTGTCTCTCCTCTCCTCTCTGCAGGATGCACCAGCGCTGCTGTGCCACGTATGAAAGCGCCTCCCTGCGTATGTTCAGGCTGGGCCGTACAGATACAATCCGATCGGCCTCGGTGGCCTCAGCTGCCTTTGTCAAGGCCTTTGATGATCCCAGCAAACAGGTCTGGATTTACAAAAACAGTTTTGACAGTAAACTGACTACCACCCAAACTCTGACATGGTGATACTGGGGCATATCAATCAATCAATCACACAGTGATATAACAGTCAAAGACAAAAGAGAACAGAGCCAGAGCTAAACACAGTGATGAGAATAAGTACTATTGATTCTTCGAATGTTGAGGAATTTCAGTTTTACACAAAGTTTCAAGTCAACTTTTCAAATTGATTTGAAGACTGTTCAACAACAACCTACATTTGTGTCATGAAGTTTCTGTCTTCTTCCTGTTTTTCACAGAACACAGAGAAGGTTGATCTAATGGAGAAAGCTGTGAAAGCACACAGGTCATATACTAATATGGTGAGTGCTCAGAGAGTCAAGGACGGGTCTCGTGATATTCTACATTTTTCTTTAGTTAGAACATCCAAAAGCAGCACAGTCTGGCATTTCTACTGTTTGACTGGGTCAGAACATCACTTTAAGGTAGCAATTTTAGGAATGCACCTGCTGTATTTAAATTACAGCTCTGATGCTTGAAATTTACGAGTTTAGCAAAACAAAAAGACTTTTCATTCAGTGTTAACATCTCCGGTCCCTCTTTCTTTATCTGTAGTTGAATGTACTTTAACAAGTGAAAGCGAGCTGTACCCAGCACTCTGTTGGGTGGTGTCACAGTTAATATGGGTCCCTCTCAAGTCGATCAGATAAACGGTCCTCGAGTTACGTGAAGGACAGACAGGGATTCCTTCCTTTATAGTTGCACAAGAACAACATAGAATATTGCGAGTTAACATCAGGTGACTAACGACATGAATTCTCTCCACCTCCACAGGCAATCAGTGGCCAGGCCATAGACCGACACCTCCTGGGCCTTAAGATGCAGGCGGGAACAGAAAAAATCTCCATACCTGATCTCTTCACGGACACAGCCTACGCCAAAGCCTTACACTACCAGCTATCTACAAGTCAGGTACGGACAGGGGGTTGGAAGAAAACAAATATATCGCAGCAGGGTTCAACTGGCCCCACCGGGCCAGTGGGTTTGAAACTTACTGGCCCAAAGACAATTTTTACTGTCCCTCCTACCAAAAGTTAATTATCAGTGTTACAGCAGATTCCAAGTCAAGTCTCAAGTCTCTCGTTGTTAATACAAATGTTGTGTCACCTGCTGCGTTCAAACTATAACCTGTTCTTCATTTACAGAGCACAGTCATGTAATGTGCAATGCAATTCACGGCTTATCAAATACTGTAAGTCAAGAGTAACGTTAACTAAATAAAACGGTGACGTTGCATAATCAACAATAAAGCTGTAACCTGTTTTTATCAAGAGCCCAACCACATAATGTGCAATGCAATCAATATCAGCTTACTGTAAGTCAACACGTCCTGCAGACTCTCAGACTAGTGTAACGTTATAACTAAATAAAACTGTAAGGTTACATGATCAACAATAAACCTGTAACCTCTTTCCAGCCAACGGCAATAATTAACGTGATGGCAGCCTGCAGGACATAAATGATACATGTTAATTGACCGTCACAAGTTTGGCAAGTAAACAAACGCTCATTCATCTTTTCCTAAAGAACGACAGTCAGAGTAAACCTCTGGTAGGTCGTAGCTGAAGCAAGAAGCAAGACAATGCTGAGCTAAACATGTTTATTCACCACAGGTTATTTGCGTTCAGCGCTTCTTTGTCTGAGTCTTGTTGTATGAAGTTTTAAAGCCAAAGTTTATGATGAACGGCTCAGCAGCTGCAGGTGTTTGTTGTCGTCTCTCACGTGCGGCCACGCAACAGATGCTACGTGTAGGCAGGTTATAGGTAACGGAGGGAGGGAGTAACAGAGAGCTTATCAGACGTTTCCTAAAAATAAACATTGTTCACGAGTCACGCACCTCGAGTCTGAGTCGAGTCTGAAGTCTTTTGAGTCTCAAGTCAGTGTTTGTGCGACTTACGTTACTGTCGAGCCCTGCACAGTAAAGAAATACTTGCTTAGTGCCAAAACATCTATATCAGTGGTCCTAAAAGTAGCAGGTGATAGTAAGACTATAAAACTAAACTGTTAACTAACCACTGCATTCTCATTTCTTTACAAGGTGCCGTCCAAGACTGACTGCGTCATGTGTTTCGGCCCCGTTGTCACCGACGGATACGGCGTGTGCTACAATCCCATGGATGATCACATAAACTTTGCAGTGTCGTCTTTCAACACCTGTGAACAAACGAATGCAGCACATCTGGGCCAGGCCGTGGAGAACGCGCTGCTGGACATGAGGACACTGCTGGAACAAACCCCAAGAGCCAAACTGTGAGGCTCTTTTATCCAAGGAGGGTTAAATGAAGCGGGTGCTGCAGGGTTAGTCTCAGCCAATGACATTAGAGACATTTAGATGACTGGAGCCCACACCGTGTGCAAGACTACCATGTTCCAGATGGTAGTCTGAATCAGTATTACCAGGTGATTATTGATCAACATGATGCACTTTAAATGATTCTGTGATACCTGCCGTGTAATGACTGGGAGGGGCTGCTCCTCTCATGGTTTAATGCACAGGCACATTAAATTAATAAAGAAACACTGTTTTTAACAGACGTTTCTGTTGCAAAGTGTAAGAATAAAATATAATTAACAGACTGTTAAGACTGTTTTGTGTACTTTTCCACACAAATTTCCCTGTTTTGGATAATAAAGTTTGCCGTAATCCTGAGAAATGATTTTGTTGGATGTGGACGGATATTTCATCTTTTCTATTAACAAATACGGTCTGTGTTGGCACAAACTGGACACCGCCGCTGTTCCTTAGACCTCCAAAGCTATGAAAACCACTGCTGCATTAAAGTGAACATGGCCAGTGTGGTGTATTCTCTCATTACTATTGCTTCACCTGCCCATTGTTAGATGGGTCAGACACCAGGCTTTTACCCTGGAATCTGATGTTTGTTTCCCGTGAGAAGATAATAGTCAACACTGATTGTTTTTAACTTACGTAAGTAACATTACTTATTTGAACCCAAACCGTGATTACATTTACTTGAAAATTTAGCTGATGCTTTTATCCAAAGCGACTTACAATTGCTATATATATCAGAGGTCGCACCCCTCTGGAGCAGTGACCGGTTTAGTCTTGCTCAGGGGCACATTGGTGGATGTGTCACAGTGGGGAATTGAACCCGGGTCTCTCACATTAAAGGCTTGTGTCTTAATGTCTTATCCACTGCTCCATCTCCACCCCCATGACATTTTCCTAAACCTAACCATATCTTTTTTTCCTTAAACCTAACCAATCTGCGACCATCCCATGTCAACCATGTGTTTTATTTTGAAAGGCTAACCAGACAGAAAAGCCACCCTTGAAGGGTCTTGACCGTCCATAGGGGAATGTGTTTATTCTAAAGTCTGTATCAAAAGTCTTATCGCTTCCATCTTTACTGAGCAATTTCATTTTGTTTCTTCACCTCACACTTAGTCCATGTGCACAGATTGCTACACTGGTATTGGTCACCCTGTTCATTAGTTTATTCATCTGTGTGCTCTAATTTCCACATAGATATTTCATATTTCTACCATATGATGTCCAGTGGGCTCTGTGGTACTGCATTCTGTGTAGCTCTCTTCTACAGTGTCTTTTTGTCATACTACCCCTGGGAGTCATAATAGTCAGAATCTAGACCTACAAATAGGATCTTTGTTGATTTTATCAGAGTATACCATGTTTGAGTTACTGTCATATTGGCCAAGTGATGTGATGGTTTGTTGTTCAGTACTTCCTTCCAAATGAAAATTGTTGAATGTTCAGTGGCGGGAGGTGGTTAATGAAATGAGTTTCTAAACAGCTGACACAATAGATAAGTGACTGTGGCTTTTACTGGTACTGAAGCACAATATGCACTCTACTATGAAGTGCACTTATGTAAACATCCTGTCCATGTCACAACAGCAGGCCTCAACACTTAATTCACCCTTTCACTTCTGCATCTGGCAGCTGAAAACTGACTCACACTGAACTCACACTGTAGATGTTTTAACTCCTTTTTATACTGTTGGCTTTTTTAATCTACAGCAATGGATCATATTCTATAGGATCATTATACTGTATGTTAAGCGTGGCTGCCGTGTGAGAAACACGTATCGGCCCTGTTTCCAGCTTTGTGACGGTGCATTTTCCAGCTGATTCAAAGGGGGTTTAAAAAATGTTTTCAACCCATAAAGCTTCATCTTTCAGTTTTTCACAAACAAAATCAAAATCACCAAGATACCATAGCACCAAGAGAAAATACATTTGTCTCTGAGGTGTAGTGAAGTATAAAGTTGCATAAAATGGAAACACTCAAGTAAAGTATTTGAGTAAATATACTTGTGTACGTTTACACGACTGCCAATCACATAACGGTTTCACCCTGTTTGTGTTGAGTAGCAGAAATACTTTTTTTTTTTAATTTGACATTTTGAAATAAAAACTACTGTAGGCTAATTAAACAAAAGACTACCTGAAATGTTAAGGAAGCAGAGTGAAATAGCATTTTGAATGTTATCACCTCATAACGACCTGACCATGTTTTGTCTGGATTGATTCACAGGATGATTTATTTTGTAATGTTTTGTTCTTTTGTTTTTTTCGTATTGACCACTTTGGGCCTCCATAGTTGTGAGTGTTGTTATTGCTATCTAGTAAGCCTGGTTCTATTTTTGGTGTGATGGCGCAATGGATACAATGCCTGCCTTTGGGGTGATAGACCGGGGTTCAATCCCCCACTGTGACCCATCCACCAATGTGTCCCTGAGCAAGACACTTAACCCCTTGTTACTCCACCTCTCACATGTAGCAATTGTAAGTCGCTTTGGATAAAAGCGTCAGCTAAATGAATAAATGGTGTGATGAGTGTTTTGGATACAAACGGATTACAGAGTGGCAGAATTTATGCTGTATCATTAGTGATGTGATGAGGTTTGGTTACCATGAACAAACATCCTGTGTATTTAAATAGATTTCTGTATAGCCTGTTAAAGAAGAGGAATTATAGTCTGTTGTGAAATGTTGTGCCATTACTAATGAGATCCTGTTCTGCACCTCCTGCTGATATGTTTCACATTTAATCACATTCCCTTCACATTTAATCTTGCACTTTTGTACTTTTGTAACCCAGTGGCCCCAGCTTCTTTTTCTTTTTTCACTTTCCTCTGGTAACCTGCCCACTGACAGGAATATTTTGACGTCTATGTGAACTGATGGAAATCTCACACTTAAAATAAGAAGTTCTGACTTGGTATTTAACTATAGCTGAGATTCTATGCTCTTTAGTCTCTTGTTAAACTTTATGAGCTGTTAGTTTCCTGTGTGGACACGTGTTTGATCTGGTTCGCTGAACACTTGTCTGCATTCTTTTTTTTAATACTTCGTTTTTATTTGGCTAAACTTGGAGTCGGTGTGTGTGTGTGTGTGTGTGGGTGGGGACATGAGTCATGTTGGTGTCATTTGTACAAATAAAGAGGGGGGGCCAAATTTAGAAGTTGTTTCTTTCCAGTCAGCCCTTTGACTGATTCTTAAGGGTTTTGAGAAGCATTTTGGGAACATTTCCCAGTGGTTGTGCAGAATCCTGATTTTCCTCTACAGTACAGCTGCCACTGTGACCCATGAAAATTACAAATCATCATCATAAATAAAGTGCTATTTTCTTTCGTTTTGATGAAGGGCCAAGACGCTGAGAAACTGAAACTAACTTTTCCAAGCAACAACAGTACATGTTAAGAGGCATGTCTGATCTGGCCACTGTGATTCATTGTTACCAGTAAGCTGCCTCTCCTTTTCCTGCATTGAGGTCCACAAGGATTACACAATCATTATAAGATCTAACAGTAAATGGATTTTCCAAGCATGCATCATTGGCTTCTTTGGAGGGGAGTGTTGCTTCGGGGAGTAACTTGACACTGTGACTTTTTTCCTCTTTGATTCTTCACTCTTGTAGCCTTCCAGCTCCATTAATTCCCTGCGCAAGAACAACCAGTGAGACTTCCTCAAGTAAACATTTGAATTAATCCTCCCTCAGTGTTGTTTAAATGCTCTTCAATGAAGTACATACTATTTTGATGCTGAACAAACTGATGTTTATTTCACCAGTGTCATCAGCGGACAATTTTTATGTTTTTTCTATGTGGAAAGTGGTAAATCCATGAAGACTCTTGCCGACAAGTTTACCTTACCTTGAACGGAATAACAGCAATTGAATGCAAAAGGAGGATAATAATGATCCAATGGTTATTACTGGTCTCACTGTTGTGCAAGAGCACACAAGGCCAAAATGGTCAAGAAAATGGTGAGTATGTCATCCTGTAACTTCTGATAGCCTGAATATTCTTATTCACAGCTGTAAAGAACACTATACTGTATAAATAGCGTACAAATGACCTATGTTCAAGTGAATTTTTAAAGCAAATAATATTGGATTTGAAATAAGAGTGGTCTCTACACTTGTTTACATTTACTGTATGGTGTACATGCAGCTATTAATTTTAAAATTTCCAAACTTTTGGTTCTCACTGCTTTAAAATAGTTTTCCTAACCTGTACTGGCAATATAAATACAGACATTACATATTAGAAGGCTTAATTTGCACTTGGGTAAATTGATGGAGGTGCAATCCCAGATCACCTCAGTACAGTATATCAGGGCCATAGCCAGGAATTCATTTCTGAGGGTCCAAGGTTGGAGGACAAAATGTCTTCAAGATCATCTAAGGTCCACTTGATTAGGTAGCCCCATGTGTTTTTTCCTCCTTCTCTTGTCTTCAATATTGGACAGGTTATTTGTCCATCTTGAGAATGCTTCCCTTCATGTTTTGCCTCTGACACTCACATCAGAGACCTCTGAGCAAGACAAATGCAGCGTACACACACGCATGTCCAAAGTTGCCCAGTGTCCAGTCTCTCGTATAGCCGTCGCTCTGAGTGTGTTGTGCTGAGCGTTATACTCCGACTAGACTGGTGCTTTGTCAATGTAGCCGCCGTGCTACATGTGGGGAAGTTGTTCTTTCCGTGCTGCAGTTTCACTGAATAGCTTTCCGTTATTGAAACAGTTTTAACACAACAATGACTGATTTGCTTTTTGGCTTTTTGTTTGCTGCGGGAAGCGAAGCCAACTCCGCTTGTGGAGCAACGGCAGTCACAAGGAATAGCCGCCTATCACTGGCCTATAGGCCAGGGCACGCCGTGTGAGGGGATGCGTTCATGAGCCCTCTGTTAAACCCCTAAACCCACAATTGGCCATGGACCTTGGGGTCCCTTTTCTTTTTCTTCTCCATCAAATTTTACCAATTTAAACCACTTACCTTTTGTGCACCTGATTAATTTTTGTTCAGTTTACCCACCACGGGACAACTGTCACTGCCAAGAAATGGGATTTAGACTTTCACACTTTACAGACTATTCTTTTAGTGCTGCTGCTGCTTCTACCACCACCAGTGGAGACAGCAGTGAGGATGCCGGTGTGACACCAAAATGTGTGACCTATCAGATTCTGCGACCCAAATGGGGAGTTAAGTGCCAGAGGCTTTGTTGACGCTGTGAAGCAGTCTGGTCAGGTTTAGGCACCAAAAGTACATGGTTGGTAGTAGAAGGTAGAGTACAGTTGAGTCCTTTTGGGCCAGTAATCACTACATTTGCCATTCATACCTTCATCGCTTAACTAGTCTATTATCTACTCTGCATTTTGCTGTATTAACCAAAATTAGCTGTCATCCAAGTTGTGTGTGCACGGTTTGTCACGGAATCGAGGAGGTGAGAGCCCAAATGCAAGGTACCAGTGCAGAGCTTTAGTTCAGGGGTTTTTAATCTACAAGAGCAAGACGACTTACAGGCTGGAGGCAGGCCAAATCCAAAAACCTCAGGAAACTCAGAATCAGGCAGAACACTCATCTCATGACGCAACAGAGTGTATTCACACAACACACTACAATGACCGGACAAAGACTGAGGAAAACAAACAATATGTACACATTACCGAGCTGGGGGGAGCAACACAGGTGACCAGGATCAGGTTAACGAGGCAGGCAGAGACAACAGGGGGTAACAGAGAGGCAGGCCAGCAGAGAGACAGTTAACCCAGAGCACAAGTACACAGACCAGAAGCAAACACCAAGACATGAACTAAGACACAACTAGGACACAGGGCTGAGATACAGAGCTAAACCTAAGAGACAAGACAGATACTAAGTAAACATAAAGATGAATAACATAATAAACAAGGCTACACAGAATATGTGACAGATGGGTACAAAGTGAGCTGAACAGAACCAGTAAATGAAAGAGGGAATACACAAGACTAAACAGAGAACACAAGACCAGGAACCAACCACAAACAGGAAACATGGACCAACTGCTTAAGTTTAAATTCAACAGGACCGCAACAGGGAGTTTAAGGCAAGGCGTTAGCAACAACACAAACAGGGACCGAACTAATGATACAGAGTGGCTAAGGACGACAAGGTAACAGGACAGACTGACAAACTCAACCACAGACTAAGATAACTGAGATAAACACAGAGAGACAATAACCAAACGGATAACAAATCAGGCAGAGCCCACAATGACATTAACAGACTGGACACAGGACAACAGAGCGGACTGAACCCTAAAACACAACATACTAAATAACAGATACTGATCAAATATAACAAAAACTCACAGAGTTAAACATGGCCGACAGGCAGAATGTGACACGGTTAGTCAGGAGAGGTTTAACCGGTGCGCCTGTACTAAACATTAATGAGCTGGACAGATGCAAACAATTCAGTTTAAGTTTTGATTTTAACTCATTTCCAGTAAGTGTGCATTATACTACTGGTGGCCATGCTGGAAAGCAGCCTGCACTTCTTTTCCAAGAAGCAGAAACACTTTCACTTTCCATTAACAGCGTGTTAAAAACATATATTTAACCATGTTGTCACACTTATATTCCAAAAAGAAAAGGTCTCTGGCCTCCACACAACTAACCTAGTGGTGGACAGTAACTAAGTACATTTACTGTACTCAAATGTACTGTAGCAAATTAGAGGTATTTGTACTTAGTAATTACAAGTGTTTTCTTTTCATTCCACTTTCTACTTCTGCTCCACTACATCTTAAAGTGAAACATTGTACTTTTTACTTCTCTACATTTGTCTTTTTGACGGCTTCAGTTATTTTTCATGTAAAAACATTTCATTTTGTTTTGATTTGTTTTTCCTTTTGATTATTTTAATGTATTTATTTTTTATGATTTTTAGACTGACAAAGCAAGCACTGTGAAGGTGGCACTTTCTACAAGGTCAAGTTGTTGTGAATTCTCGCGCCCTCTCTGGGTAAATTCTTAGTAACCACAAACATGGTTTCTGTTACCGATCAAAAAAACAAAACCTGCAGAGGGTGCACCCTGAGTGGGATGCTGCAAACCTTCTGTAAACCCAGAGAACATAAAGGGACGATTCATTAATTACTTAAGTGGTTTTGAGTTATAAGCTCACTGGATGCAACGGCTCTGAATTAGTGACTCTGTGGGTTCATATAGTTTCTATTGGAGACTCTGTATTCCATTCAGATGGGTTTAAAGAAGGCCTAAGGCTCACTGGGGTCCTGGACAATATTTGATCCTCTCCAGCCCCCTTTGCCCTACCTACAAAGATTTGTCTCAAAACCTGTGCTTTGTGCAGTCACTCAAAAGTATATTCACAAATGTAAACATAAACCAGAAGCCATGTTGAGCATGTTCTTGACCTTTAAGTAATTTTGACAAAATATTCCTCACTACTCAAGGTCCACTTACATCTCATGATGTCCTCACTAGTGTTTGTCTCTTTGCTGTTGAGGATGAGGAAAGGCCTTTAAAATGCTCTATGATCCTTTTCCTCAGGTGTCTTGCATTGCGGACCTCAGAATCTGACACTTACCACATCTGAGCAGACGATCCAGGCCACATGGGAAGACGACCGCTCATGCTCTGCAGTACAAGACGTGCTGATCTATGAGCTGGTGGTTGTCATAGCAGACAAGCAAGTACATTACGTAAGAGTTCATTTGTATTATACAAATGTTACCGACTTCCATAATAAACGCCTCGACTTCTGGAACGGCCAAACGAACTTGGGTCTAATTTAGTTCCGAAAATGTTTTAGGAGGAAGTTGCTGTGACGCCTGACCAGATAGGAGCTACTCACTCCTGGAACTGGACGTCTCATTTGGCATTAGAGTGCGCTTCAGTCAGGCTCACCTCCCGATACAAAAACCATACAAGCCCATGGAAACAAGAACAGAGTCTTCCTGGTTAATATTAAGCTCGCTTAATTTCATATTTTCATCATTAAAACATCCGATCTAACATTTTTTACACATCTGACAGTCACGGCACTTCTATAGATTTTTTTTATAGATTTTATTTGTTTGTCTGCTTTTGCAGGGAAAGAATACAACAGGCCGGAGGTTTTTCCACAGGACAGAGTGTTTAAGGTTGGCAGCAGAGTCACCTTCTGCTGCATTCTGCCGGTGGGGCAAACGTTTGAACGAATATATGCAGTTGGGTATGATGCTAATAATAATAATGACACCATCAAGATAAGCAATCAGACATATGCCTTGACCATCCTCTTGAACCAGCCATCACTTGAAAGTGGCACTAATGTAAAGTGTGAAACAAGCACAACTGACAATGGAGCTGTTGCTTATTCCGGCTGTAAGTAGGACTTTTTATATTTATTTTAGAATCTTGAATACGTGGTGTTAATAAATAATGGCTGTTCCTTTTTTAATTCAGACCCACCTGGTGACAAGGATCTTTGGTGTGAAACTCGAGATCTGCAATCAGTCGAATGCAAATGGACAGTAGGAAGAGAGACACACCTCCATTCCACACGTTCAACAGTTTATCAGCTACTTGGAAGGTACATTAAAATAATCCCTGGTGTAGCCACAGGATGGAGTATGGAAGCAAAAAAGGCTGCAAGGATTTGAATCTTATGAGCAACTGACCACATAATTGTGAAATTTAATTACTTTTGAATAACAAACGGCACATTTCCAATTTAGCATTGCAGTCTTAAAAAAGGTGGTATTCTGTTTTTTGGCTTTTCCCCTCTCCTTTATTGAGTTATATATCTTTTTTGTACATGTAACAGGTTTGCACAGTGAAAAAGCCCAAAGGGAGTTCCCATCTCACACAGAAAGAACAGCTCGTTTGTAGTCCAGCCCTTCACTTCCTTTACTTGTGACGTCACAATGCAAAGGCGCCATAAAGCTCGCCCAGCGGCTGGTGGGGTCAGGCACGCCCTCAAACCAAGCTAGTCTGAGCGGAGGCCCTTTGGCTCGACTCGCCTTTGTTTGGGTTTCCATTGTAGAAATGTTGGACCTGTACCTGCTTCCAGGTACTTTTTTTCATATCACCTCACCTCCGTCGAGGTTCCAAGCGAGCTGAGGGAAACTAAAATGTAACGTGAAAACACGACAGACTGCTGATTGGTCAGAGAGAATATTCACCATTCACTGCATCATCATTGCACCAGACAGAGGGCAGCAACAGGAAGTTTATTTCACAGTTTTCGTATGGAATTTCATCACTAAATCCACTTCTGAGAAGTTTTGAGGTGAGAAATCAGCTGTGTAGATTTCCAATATTGACACCCGCGGGAGGAGCGCGTGAGGCCGGCCAGCCGCCCGCTCACAGAGCCCTCTGCTCCTGCCGTCACACAGACCGCTGCAGCAACAACGGCAGAGGAAAACACAGCTGGAAGGTTTTCATACCGATTCTGAGGAATGTTGAAACGTTTTCACCGTAGACTGGATATATTTTAAGAGCTGTGTGGATCGTTGGTGTGTGTGTCGCATTGAACATTACGTCGCAGCAGTTGTGTGTGGCGTCGCTATCTCTGGGTACTATCTGCATTGGAAAACGGAGCAGGGCCGAGGAGGGTCGAGTCTCTCGATTTGCGCTATGGAAGAATTTTCCGGCAAGGCAGCACAGATCGTCACAACACCGGCAACAGTTCAACGTTTAGTCCTGATGGTAAGATGTGGAACAATGATGTTGTGGACTGGTAATAACTTAGACCATCTGCTAGGTTACAGTCTCAGTCTGAAGGCTTTGATTTGGATCACACTACCTTGTTTCTTACGACCCGCCCTTCTCTGCTTCTGATTGGCTAGTAGTCCTTACCTGGGAACTGTGCATGTGCAACTCCCAACAAAGATTTTGTACAAGTAATATGCATCACTCTGTAGCTCAAGAGCGGAGCTACAACAGACAGGCTGAAAAGAGGAGCTGCAGCAATGTGCAGTATGAGGGGAAAAATATGGTGTTTTTTCAAAATTTATCCATGTAAACTTGTTCTGGTACAACCCCTAGTTAGGATTTTGAATCTGAAAATGAGCAGAATACCACCTTTTTAACATTGTTGGATTCATGATAGACAGTTCAATCTGTGATCCAGGTGTGAATGGTGTCTCCCTGTGACACCCTTTGTTTTGTTTTTTTATCAGAAACAGATTTCTCACTCAAGGACAATTCACATTCTGAAGTCTTGTGAGAATTCAGTTTCCTGTTAAAAACAATAGGGCTTACCAGGAATTTGAAGCGAGCAAGGGAGGAACGTGAAGTTGTCAGACATCAGAAATAACAGTCTGAGCCTGTCGGTGGCAAAAAGAAGCACAATGACGGGAAGTCGATTTGAAGGCCACAATTCCCCATAAAGAATATGTTGAAGCCACTGCATCCGGTTCGCAGCTGCCAGCTGAAGCATCCATCACATGGATTTCAAAACTATTTGTACCTGCTAGTCATTTTGAATATAAAATATGTGAAAATAGGGCCCAGGTTATTCAGTTTAATAATTAGGTGTTCACTTTCTTACATATTTCAAATGCATGGCCTTCTTTTGCTTTTGTTTTTGGAAGTTTGCTCCTGGTTACCTGTATGTTTATGTTGTGGTAGAGATTCAAGCAATTTACCTGTATGAAACTAAACTTTAGATTCTGTTGCCATTTGTATGACAGTGAGTGTGAGAAGGACAGTTGCTCTCAGAAAGTGCAAGTGGTTGAAGGTGAAAGAAACTGGACGTTAACAGCAGAGAATAAGCTTGGCAAAGTGGAGCTCCAAGACCGCGCAGACCTGACTAAAAGAGGTATACCTTTTTTTTTTTTTTAAATGCATTTTTGTGGTAAAATGTTTATTTGGCTATTAACATGTCTGTTTAATCATTCAGTTTGATTTGTTTGTCTTTTCTTTCAGTGCACATGTACGCTCCACAGAAAGTGAGCGCTCCCACTGTGAATGCCAGAAATGTCAGCCTGAAGTGGGAGTGGGCAGTGCCACAGTACACTAATCTCAATATAACCTGCCAATTAAACGTTAGCCATGATGGAACACATACCATAGTGAGTATGCAAAGGGAGGAGGGTGAGATATTAGCAAGGTTTTTAAAGCCACATGCTTTTCTAAACTACACTAACATCATCTGACATCATCATATGTTAAGTATTCACATCTGACTTCTTTGGGATTACAAGCTTGCACATTGCACATATACATATTTGTAACTCTGAACCTTTGCAAACATATTATCATATTTTTTCCTATTTTTTATATATTTATTCTTCTTGACTTGCAGTACTTATATCACTTTCTAGTTATTTTCTACTTACTATGTTTATTATTATGCACAAAAACACCAAGAAAAATTTCATGCAGCCTAAGAGAAAACCCAGGTGGCAATCAACCTGATTCTTGCCCATATTGTGTTTCCAGAGTGAAAACTTTGGAGTTGGCCTTAATTTTGCAGTTTTGAAGGACCTGAAACCAAACTGGAAATATAATGTTGTAGTACGATGTGGAACAGCTGCACATTTCTGGAAATGGGGTGACTGGAGCACAAGTGTCAACTTCCACACAAGGGGTGATGGTAAGTATTGCTAAACGCAAACTGGCACAATGGTTAAAACAAACTTTTAACCATTGTGGGACAATTTATTTCTGTTTACATTTTCTGGTCACTGATTGTCTAGTTGTCCCACAGTTCCAGATGCTCTTGATGTGTGGATGCAGAGGATGGACAACCGAATTATAATCATTTGGAAGGTAAGTCAAATGAGTTGGTACTACTTTCTAATAAATATTTCTGATAAATAAGCTGCTCTTTATAGTCTTCATTAGTTGTAATTAATGGCTTCATTAGGCGGTGGTAAAGTCACATTCACTAAACCTCAATAGATCAGTTCTAAGCCATTGATAAGAACAATTGGGTTGCCTGGTAGTGACAAATATCTCTGGCTCTCTGTTTATCCTCCTCCAGCAGGATACTTGTTAGGTCCTGAGTTCATCAGCTAGACCCCTCCAACAGAAAAACTGACCTCTGACCTTCTGGAAAAGTGCTGTAGAGCATCTGGACTCTATTTATCAATACAAACCAGTAAAAAACTTTGATCGCTTTCATTTCAGATGACTTACTGACTTCTGCTCTTGACTTATAAAGCGAGAAACCTGTAGGCCTAACTCTCGTTATTGAGGACTTTTATAACATTTATAACTGCAGGCAGGATAGCTTGTTAGAAAGTGACTCACATTTCCCTTAAGTAATGGCTTAATTACTCAACACACTTCCAACTCATCACACCTAGAAGCTTGATCAAGATCCCGTTGGCGTCACTTTTTAATGCCCTGGTTACCCTTTGGCATTGTTTTTGCATGCACAATCAAGTTAGTAGTAATATATGTGCAACAGCCGGTTAGACTTTCAAAATAAAACTAGTAGTGTAAAGTTGTGAAACAGCGCAATTTGTTTAAGTTTAGGCACCAAAAGTACTTGGTTAGGTTTAGGGAAAGATCAGGGTTTGGCTTACAATAACTATGTTACTTACGTGAGTTAAGTAATATTAGCGCACTGATGTTAAAGGGCTTTCCAGTACGAAAGAAGCTTGACATGTCACCATATGTGATGACTGGTTGAATTAATAACTTTTTACTTCCCATCATGGCAACCCAAAAATGGTTCTAAATTGTTCTAATGGCTTTAAACTAATCTGTAAAACATTTATGTAATTTATTTATGAACTTTTAATAAAGCCATTACTTACCATTTATAAAGGATGCCTCATTAGAAAGCGGCGTTGATGAGGGTGTGATCTCCTTACGTGTGCTTTGCCTGTTGTCCTCTCTGCAGACGCCACTGGCCAACCAGAGTCATGGACAAATCATAGACTATGAAGTGACAAGGACCACAGAGAGAGACCAAAAAAATACAACCAAAGTGGCTCACACCCAGCACAGTCTTGACCTCGGTCAGGACTGCACGTCATGTATCGTCACAGTTACTGCCAGGAATATAAACGGCAGCTCATCCCCATCGACCATCACCATCCCCAGCTTCAGTCCTGGTATGATTGGTGATGATGGTATTTTACAGTTTGAGAATTCAGGACCTAAACCTGCGTTAGTAACCTTATGAAGTGTAACGTGTTAGCTAGTAGTAAAACAACAGCTCAGACACAGAGCAACATTAGTGTTGTTGAAGTCGTGTTGCTGCCTTCAGTCTTCTTTTCGCTCTAGTTTTGTCTGTATCTGACTCTTTAGCTACTAAATGCTCCACTATGTTGAGGCTGAGAAATCGCTTTGCAGAGTTGAGGGCAACTGCAGAGTTGCACCCAGAACCTCAAATAGCAGGGATGCACGATATTGGATTGTGGCCGATATTCGATATGCTGATATGTTGGCCTATACCGATACCGATATTTACACATCTTTTTTTATTTCACTGAAGAGAACACTCAAGTATCTCCTGTACTAATTTTACACAAATACTCTCATTTGTTGTAGAAACAGATGATTAAGATTATTAAACAAGACAAATAACATTTGATGCAACCAATATTTATAAAATTGTATTTCTACATAGTGTTTGGTCTGAATAAAGCCACACTGCCGATTTGGCCAACTGTGTAATGCAACTTAAAAAACTTCCAGCCTGAAAAGCACTTTCCTCAGGGAGACACCTGTAAAACTGGGCAGGACACATAGACCTGCAAACAAGGTCAAATCTTTTAATGATGCATTTTTAAATAATTAAAACATAATCTAATTTGAGACTAGAAAAAATATTTTCATCTATGTTGTTGTTTACTGTATGTACAGGGAAAGAAACACTAATCTCCATGTGCAGCGAGCCACACGATGTGGAAGCAAACCACGGAGAGAGAATACTTTTGGTGTATTTTGATGTAGATGACTGGACTAGTTTCCAGTTCTCATAATATATTCATGGCATTCTTTTAATAGACACAGTTGAACTACTACCACAATCAAAGCTTGAGTTATATGGTAACTTCAGTATTTTTAAACCTTATTTTCCCATGTTTTTGTGTCTATGTCACTAATTTGGATTTTTTTTATATTGGTCCAGGATTGAGCGAGCGTGCTGCAGTCGGCAGCAGTGAAACAGACTCTATTGATAGTGATTTAGTGACTGTTTCTGGTTAAACAAAAGAAACTTTTGTACAAATCAAGCTGTGAAATTAGCTGTGGAACATTTTAAAATTATGTTAATTAAGAGAATAAAGACAGATAAATGTCTTCAGAGTAAAACATATCCTATGTAGGGCTGGGACAGTTCATCAATATAATCAACATCACAATCAGAATCAGCTTTATTTGCCAGGTATGTGTACACATACGAGGAATTTGACACAGGATTGTACATTGCTCACGATGTGCTTACTTATACAATAATAAAATCAAACACAGACTACAGTATACACAACAAGCTGCAGCGATAAAAACTCGCCTAGGACCATCTACAGTTTGGGTGTATTTTAAACAGAGACCCAACTACATGGTGCTCTGTGAGCTTTCCAAAATGGAACTGGCACTTAGAAATCATCTTTGTCAAGATAGCAGCATCGATTAATTAATAAGTATCTGTAGAATAATCATGAATAAATGAAGTCATTAGATTAATCGACTCATTTTAAAAAAAATGTTCAGTTTGAGAAAGGATTGTGATGTGTTGTTGATTTCACATCAATTGTGGCAAAGCATGTGAAGGCCTGTAGATAACATCCATCCATCCATCCATCCATCCATCCATCCATCCATCCATCCATCCATCCATCCATCCATCCATCCATCGCCAACCGCTTATATGTGTTCTGGTCAAATCGAACTTTCAAAGAGTCTCTATTTTCAGACAAAACCAGAGTGTCTTGGATCATCGGGAACAGCGGTTACTTCAACCTGTCTTGGTCTGCCAGTCCTACAGCCAGCTGCGGCTACATAGTGGACTGGTGTCCTACCATAGGGTATTGCAGCGTGGAGTGGCTGAAAGTTCCTGCCAATGAAACTAATGCCACTATATTTTCAAGTAAGTCTTCTTTTTGCCCACAAAACAGTTGCACCTATTTGGCGTTACATTTCCTTGTGGAACAATACACCCTGTCATTTCTCCACCCCAGAAAACTTCAGTGACGGAGTGAGATACTCACTGTCCATATATGCCTGTACCCAGGGAGCCCCAGTGCTACTAGAAAGACGAGAGGGCTATGTCAGCGAGAAAAGTAAGCTTGAATTGTTTGACTTTCCTGTGGTGCAATGTTTGCTTCATAAATGCGTCAGTACCATAACATTCTTTGTTACTCCCTTCCAGGAATAGAAGATGGCCTGTTTAAATCTTTAAAATCGCAACAGCAGGGTTCAGATGTTCAGCTATCCTGGGACCCTATATCTCTAAAAGCACAGAGTGCTTTCATCCAAGGCTATGTTCTGTATGGTTTGGACAGCAACAACAACATAGTCATCAATGTCAGGAAAGGTATTGTGACAACCATCTCTTTTCTGATGATGCTGTGATGGATAAACGCTCACTCTCACCTTCTGAACCTGCTAGCACATACAAATAAAATCAGCACCTGCTCAAAATGTTGTTTTCACTCACCTCTAGTGATTTAACATTATCACCTCGCTGCGGTGAATTTGAGGTGTACCCTTGGGTGTGTTAGTACACCGTGACGTCACTTTTGGGTGTGATTAAAGGTGTAACAGAGCACCTATCAAAACCCATAACTGAAGCCAGGTGTAGTCAGAGGTCCAGCAAGACCTAAAACTTTCAGCCACACTGCTTTTCACCGATTTTTTCACTAATTTCTTTAAAATCCAAATCTAAAAAGTAACTATAAGTGTCAAATAAATGTAATGGAGAAAAAACTTACCATATTTTCATCTGGAATGTAATAAAGTAGAAGTATCAAGTAGCATAAAATGTTAAGCTAAGCTAATGGTAAGTAGCCTACCTCAAATTTGTGCAGTACAATACTTTGTTAAGTACTTCTTCTAAAGTCTTCCCACCACCATGCAGGCACGTCACATCACTTTGGTGCAATAGTGCCACCATGCTATACCGGCATGGACGATGGATTAACATAATATTTCTAGAACATGTACCTGATCCAGAAAAGGGGAAGTGAGGCCAATGTTTTCACATTGGCCCTCATTTATCATTCTTGCGTAGAAACGGGCGTATTTTTGTGCGTGAGATTATGCTTACACTGTTCTCAGCGCCTGATTTATGAAGCTGTGCGTACCTTTGAAATCCAGGTGTACGCACCACCTGGTGTTGATAAATGCGGCGGCTGAAAGCGGTGTAATTTGAATCAAACGCCCCAATTATTCAAGCTTCAGGAGGCTGCACCCAGGACTTCCACGGCAGGGACTGACGGAATACGGCAAGAAATACATGGTTTGGAGCAGGAAGTCCACAAGTTAAAACTTCAGAAACAAAATATTATGTTGTTTTGACAGATTTAAATAAAGATTAAATGTTTAGTTTCACCACTAGATCCCTCCCCGGCATAAATGTTCAAAAATATTGTGCATTTTAATATTACGAGGTTTTTCATTTGGAAACAATTTAATACTTTTTTATTCGATGATTTAAACTGGATCCATTTTTGATAAAATGTTCAACGCGCTTAAAACTGGACACGAGCGGTCAGATGAGCCATAAACAGTTCAGGTCAGGGAAACAGTGCTCTGTGCTGTCCTGGGACTATTACGCACGGACACGGGTCTGGACGCGCACGGACTTGGATCTGACCATCCGCGGTCTAACTTTTCTTTTATATTCAGAGTGAAACATTGTCCAAACACAATGATGAGCTGCACCACCTCTGTACCACCTGTTTGTGGAGCTGCTTTTTGTTTTGAACGCTGTTTGAGTTTTTGTCTGAAAGAATGTTGCTCTGATAAAAAGCTGCTCCATCACCTCCGGGACTGGGCTTTACTCACTGACCAAGGACTCACACATGAACAGAGATCAGCATGCCAGAGTCTGGGGACGCGGGGCCTTTAGCGGGGGTGTCGGTGTTCAGCTAGCGGTCATAATATAAAGTTTGTCTTATAATAAATGCAGGGCTTTGTGCGCGACATGTCTGTGCCCGCCTCACCTAATAAAGGGCGTGGGGCTGTGTCCATTTCAGCAGCCAGTCTCAGTGCTTCAAGCCATCCGCATATGCTCTTCGTTGTTTTAACATTTTTTGCTTGTAGCCTTTTCATTTGAAGGTACACATTTTATTAAAAGCAAACCCAAATAAAAGCACCAAAAGCTACGATAAAATAGTCCAAATACAAATCAAAGCAGGTTCTGATTGCTCAATAGGCTGAATAAAGTCCGTGCTGCTCAAATATAAACAACAACGTTAATGTTTCAGACGTTGTTTCTGTTACAGTGGCTCATAATATATCATGTATTTTAGATTGTCAGTGCGTTTTGTGCTGTTAGGAAATGATTTTTGCGCATTTCGGCTCTAACTCAAAACTTGCGTACATGTACACCACCTCCTGAGCTGGCGTAGGATTTGAGCGTGCCGTACGCCAACGTCCATATTGATAAATGTCAAAGTCACCGTGGTTTTGGGTGTACGCCAGGTGTACGCTGGAAATTTGGTGTACGCACTTTTGATAAATGAGGGCCATTGTGATTTTGACAAAAAAAGTATAGTATGATCATAGTCCAAAATAAAATAATTACTAAAAGGCCATCAGATAAATTGTACCACTGTTTTTATATTTAAAGAATTATTTATTGGTTGATTTTTGGCCTCTAGTGGCCAGTAAAACAACCTGTAAAAACAACTTTGATTGTAAATATATTGTTAAATATATTAAAAATATCGTTACTTTACAAAGATGGTGTACATTTTAACAAATACCTGTTTACACATCCAGGAGTCATTGAGATTTTGCATTTATACAATTAAGGAAAGCTTCCCCTCTGCTTTTATCTCTGTTTTGGTCTCCACCAACCCCCGAGAATAGTGTTCTACTATGATATATATATATATATATATATATTCTATACTCTTTATGTTAGTCTGTCCATATTTACTGTTCCTCTCTTTTCTTCTTCTTTTTGAATGTTCATCCAAGGCTGGGAGAAAATCTCTGTTCCCCAAAACATAGAAACCTAGACTGTGTAAATGATTATGCATCCCTTTCCTTGGGGTCAGAACTGTCCTCTATACCAGCTGTATGAGTTCTAGTACTTCTCTGTTGCTTCTATTTTATTTATTTTATAAATAAGACAACGATGGGTTGTTACTTAATTATTTACTTAATCCTTCACCAGTAAGATACAATTTCCACGGCAACTCTACTTTAACGGCTCATTACCGTTAGCGCTCCTCCACTGATAAACACAGCATTAGCTTTGTGACTAATTTAACAACAGGCTGCGTCAGTTGCTGTAACGTTTACGTACGTAACTGTTACGTGATTTTAGAAAATATTTAGATGTGATAAACTACCGACAACTGAGGGCCGTTTGCTAGATCTGCCACACTGTTTCAGAAATAGATCTACAATCATGTTTGTGGGCAGCGTAGCTTTCAACACATAACAACCGTAACATTAAACATAATGGTGCTGCTGTGAGCCGAGAGGAAGCCGGGAGAGGGCAATGTAACATGGGAGGGTAAGCAAGTCATGAATGTTTTCAGGAGAGGAGAAGTGATTGGGGCTGGTTTTATTATAATTATTTAAGTCACGTAATTAACTTGATAAAGGACCGACTCACCGCTAACACAGCCCGCTGCTTGTTTATAAGCTCCGGTAGACTCCAGTCAGCTTATTGATATCTGCCGGCCAATATGAACTCATATATATTTATATTTGTTTACTGAGTGTATGGTAAATGTTAAATAGGGGACCTAAAGTAAAGTGTTAACTCTGTCTCTAGAGTTAAACTGTGACCTTGAAGGTTCTTCAGGATGTTTATTATTGTAACAACAATCTCTTTCCCTTTGTTTAGACACTCCTGAGGCTACTAATCTGACAGCAAGAAACCTTCAAATCAGTTCCTACACATTCACAGTGAAGGCATTGACAGCAGTTGGAGAATGTGGCTCTACATCCATTAGTGTCACCTTGAATTCACTGAGTATGCTGCTTCACTTCACCCTCTCTGACCATTATTTCTGCTTGTGTAGAAATCCATTTTCTCTTGTAAAGCCATGGAAACAAAATCATATTATGCATTTGTTACTTTATTTGATCCCCTCCCGTTCCTTGTCTTGGTTGTTTCCGCCAGCTGACAACTTGTTCAAGACAGTCTTCATTTCCCTGGGCGTCATTTTTTGTGTCCTTTCCTTCATCACTATCCTTTGCTACAAACACTGGATGTGGTAAGCAAGTTGACATTCATTTTTCTGTGCACTTTGCTCAATTGTCGCCTCTAATGGTGCCATTTCATTGTTCATGTTGTTGCCATATCTTGTTTGAGATTTATATTCATACATTCTAACTTTCAACAGTATCAAACAGAAGGTCTATCCACCAATCCCAAAGCCAGTGTTGACGGACAAGTGGTTGACATCACCGGTAGGTTCTAACGACCATGGCTTACACAGTAATTTTACACATAAAGATCAGTTAACATGTCCTGAGTGTTACTCTAGGAAGTGGAAGCTTTCTAAAGTTTAAGGGAACAATTTCTCTTTTTTTGAACAGAAAGCCTGTGTAAGAAACTGAAGTTTGAAGTTTTAAAGATGTGGGCATTTAAAAGGTCTCATGACAGATGCCAGTGGCATTATAGGAAGTGTAGGATCCAGCATTTTTAGAGTTTGACGGATACTAAAGACTGTAAGTCAGGATATCTCAGATTCTGACAGAGATGGGGACTCGAGTTAGGGACTCGGACTCGAGTGAGACTTAAGTTGCACACACAGTGACTTTAGACTCGACTTGAGACTCGTCCTCAAAAGACCTCAGACTTCGAGACTCGACGCTGGACTTGTCAACAATGTTTATTTTTTAGGAAACATTACACTGGTTTGAGAGTCAGCAGGGTTTGTTGACTTACAGTAGTTTATAAGCTGTCATTAATTGTAGACACATTGTACATTAGGCTGCATGGTTGTGCTCTGTAAGTTAAAAACAGACAGGCTTATTGTTGATTATGCAACATCACAGTTTTATTTGGTTAACATTACACTGGGTTTAAGAGTCTGGGGAGTGTTTTGAATTACAGCATTCAATAAACTGTCAATTTTGCATTGTACATTACATGGTTGTGCTGTAAATGAAAAAACAGGTTACAGTTACAGAATTCCTTATAGCTATGCAGTTTTTTTAGCAACCTGGATTGAACGCAGCAGGTGATACAACATTCGTAATAACCACGAGAGATTTGAGACTTGACTTGGACTCTAGCTCAAAGACTTGTGAGCATCTCTGGATTCTGATGCTTTGATTTGGACCATTCTTTTTAGCCATGCTAGTGGTGGCTCTCTTGATGGCAAGATCGGTCTGTTGGTCCACCACTTTGGTTTAGACTGAAATATTTTAACAAATATTGTATGGATTGCTATGAGATTTTGTACAAACATTCATTGTCCCCAGAGGACACACCCTCACAATCCTATCAGCCTCAGCTGTACTTTGTGTTTAGTGCTCAATAGCACATTATGCACATGCTATAAGATGGGGCAATTAGTAAGCATTACCTGCTATACATAAGCATGTTAGCCTTGTCATTGTGAGCATGTTAGCATGCTAACATTAGCATGCTCCTGTGTACCAGGTTGTGGACTCTTAGTCTTATCTTACTATGTCCTTGTGAGTCCTTAAACTTTATGGAAGTGCAACTTTAAATTTTAGTGAAAATAAAAATAAAAATAAATATTTAGTGAAAATAAAGTTTTCCTACCATGGTGCATCATTAGTTCACAGGTGGTCAGAATTTTTGGACACCCAGCCAGCAATTCAAGTAGATTTTTACTAATATAGTGCCAATTTTAAAAAAAAAGTACTTTTCAAAAGAGCAGGTAGTCTTTGTAATATAAGTTACATTGATCTGATCCAGCAGTTTCCACCATGGACAAAGACTTGGAACTAGGAAAAAACCCTTTTAACATGTATAAACCTCGAGCAGAACCCAGACTCAGATGGACTGCCTTTATAATAATATAGCAATAATAATGATAATAATAATACCCCCATGAGGTAATTTTGTCTGTTTTTCAGGGTGAAAACACTTGTCGTCCTCTTGGCGTGGATCAGTGTCACCACAGTGAAGTGGATATCATGGATGTTCCAGAGCTGCATTGTAACACAGGAGCACTAGTGAACGGTTATGTCAGCCAGGAGTTCATGCCTTTTGTTTTTACACAAACTATAAAGGGTTACTACAACCAACCCCTGAAAAAGCACACCCCACCACCACTCACTATACCCACTGCAGCTATCCCATCAGGGTTACCAACTTCTCCATTCGGACATGTGTTTCCTAATCCCTCATACAACCTGATAATGCAGATTGGGGATCAGCTGTCCAACTCAGGTCCTGAGCTTCAGGAGGGAGCACCTTTAGAGAGAAGCTCCGACGGATACCAGCCTCAGACTAACACAGAAACCTTCCCCATAAACCTGACAAATGGGGATCCAGAGAGTCCTATGTCTTGTGCTTCTACTTACATTTTGTTACCACAGTCACCCTCCAATTAGCTGCTGCATGCACAGCCTATATGGTACGTTATACAGTAAGTAGTAGGGTTGAACGATTTCGGAAATTAATCTGTGATTTTTTTTTAACCAATATTGCAATTGCGATTTAACATGTGATTAATTTTTAAACTCTTTACCTCCTGTATTATTCAAAACGGACAACCAGTAAATCAGTGCATAGTATGACCAACACAAGAGATTAGCTAGATTAAACATACACTTTTCTTTATTGTGAGTCAGGCCATTGTACAAAAACAACTCAACAGTAACGTGTGAAGTTGATGCTTCGTCTGCACACTGCTTTACTCTTGCCCGTCATGTGACCAGTATGTAATCGCATCCTTGGCGATTAGAATTGGGACGGCTGTGGCTCAGGAGGTAGACCGGGTTGGCCGTTAATCGGAAGGTCAGCAGTTCAATCCCCGGTGCCTCCAGGCTGCGTGTCGAAGTGTCCTTGGGTAAGATACTGAACCTGAACCCCAAATTGCCCCTCGTGGCTGTTTCTGTAGTAAGTTTCTGTTTGAGCACTTCGGCTCAGTGAATGAATAGTGAATGCACTGTATTGTAAAAGCGCTTTGAGTGGTCTAAAGGATTTAGAAAATCTGATTTTATCACATCGTGATAATTTTGCAAATGCAAAATTAATTGATCAGCCCTAGTAAGTATGATAATATGATAATGCTCCCAGAAAACACTGTATTTATTATGTAAACAGATTTATTTGAAAAATATCTCACCAACTATTGGATCATTTGCTATGAAAATTGGAACAGACTTTCAAGGCCCCTAGTGGATGCATTCTTTGACAATCCTCTGAGTTCTCTCCCAACACATTCTCATCTCAATGCGTCAAAACTGACGCGTGACAAAGCGTAAGGATTTTACGCTAAGGTACACTTCAGCGTCTGTATGAAACGCCTACGTTTGCTATGTTGCAGCAACACAAGGGAGACTAACCCGATGGCCGTGCTAACAGGTAGGGTTAACCGGTCCACATGCATAAAGTCAGTGACTTAGGTTTAGGTACTAACATTTCTGATGGTTGTGGTAAGGGTAAGGGCTTTGGCGGGCTGTCACACCTTTATCACTAGCTAGCACTTCAGGTCTATATAGGACACCCCAGAGCGCCTCATAGAGACACTTCCAGAAGCGTCCTATGGAGACGCACCCGGTGCGTCTCACACGTCAAATAACTATGCTTTGTCACTCTTTCTCAAATTGTTGGTATGACGCCCTGAGATCCTGAACGGGCTGTCTCTCCTGGCGCCACCTGCACAGAGAAGCCTATGGGGTGGATTACCATGAGTGCATTTGCTCAAATACTGTACTTAAGTAAGAATTTGAGGTACTTGTGGTACCTGAGTATTATTTTTATGACACTTTCTACTAGGAAGAATTACAATGAATTACTTTGATCTCCTGACCGTACATCCCATCATCAGGTCAGTTTCTTTTAGTCAATACTTGTGTATGACTGAATTAAATTGATGACTTTCCCATCAGCCTCAGGTGTACTATATATATTGCTAATGTTAGCATGCCAGCCCTACACCTTCCCAACATCGGGTTAGGGGGGCTGTGTCCCACCATTTCTGTAACTACCTGAGACCGACCATCCTACATTCACAGCCACTTTACGCTGTGATTGGTCGTCTGTGGAGAGGTGAACAAGGAGCCAGGGTTTGATCCTCTCTCTCTCTAATTGTCCTTTTCACATTAACATGAGTGCAACACTGTGAATGTCTTCCAGGAGAGTTGGCCTGGCAAATGTATTCATTTTTGTTCTTTTCCTCTCCACCTGTGGTGGTGTTATTTATTAGTCTTTCTGGATCTTGTTTCTATCAGTTTTTGGATCTCATTGAGGTGCTTGCGTTCCTTTTGTTTTGCATCTTGACTTTGCTGCTCTGGATATACCATGACCTTGCCTCTTCACAGACCTACTGTTGGACATGTTTTGTCATGAATCATCACTCATAAAGTAACAAACTGAGTTATAGTATAATAAATAATCTTGACTGTAATGGTTTGGTTGAGATTTTGCCTGTGCAGTTTGGGTTTATTGTGTATTATGTATAAATAAATTACAGGAATACATTTAACCTTTGAACCGCTAAATAAAATGAGATAAAGTGTCCTGTCTTCATTTGGGGTATTGGTCACTTTTTTATAGTAAGTATCAAATGTAACATAATCTGTCTTTAAAAATCCATTTGCAGCTTGAGTTCAGTAATGATTGTGAAATCACTGAGGAGTTACAGACAGGGGACGCTTTCTGGTAATCATGAGTCACAGTGGCAAGAACAGACATGGCTAAATTGCACTAGTAGAGATTTTTGAGTTTCCAAAGACAAAATATGTTGGTTAGAAAACGCAAAATATTTCCATTAGATGAAATGGCGCAGCTGCAAAAGACACAGAGTTTTGTTAGGGCCATGGCGACCACTGAGCACACTGACTTGTCTTTTGTCAGGGAATTCCAGAGTTTCAGCAACCAACAAAATGAATAAATAGATAAATGACTTATTTTCTCATCAGAATTTAGTCATGGCAGTGTGGAGGTTGTGTAACAGCATCTTAACAGCATCTGAGGTTGTGTAACAGCATCCTTGCTACGGACGGGGAAAAACAAAGAAGAAAATCCGCGGTACAGCCCACCCCAACTTGGGTCTGAATAAATGGAATTTTGACATTGATCAACAGAAAAAGACCTTTAAATCGATCATATGTGACTTTTGCTAAACAGCGACCACTGTGGCCTCGTGCCAATCGCAGGATGATAAAATATGCTAAAAAACTGTTTTAATAGCACAAGTAGAGAAAAGTCATGAAGCCAGCAAACTACCATAATAATGTTAGCTGCACAACAATACGTATCAAAAGTTTGCATGAGCCGCCATTAGCTACCGGTCATACCGGACCAGCAGCTCCACTATAGCACCAGAATCCTTCAGTGTCTTAAAGTGCACTTCATTGCTTATGACTTCAACATTTCATATATGAAAAGAAGATCAGGATTGTGGGTGAACAGGCCTTTTTAAGTCCAGCCACAAATTCTCGATTGAACTAGACTGAGGGATGACTTGGAAATGTTTTTTCTATCTGTCCCATGTGATTCATGCTTTCCGTAACCTCTAGATGGAGTTGCTTCAGACTACCCCCCTACTTCAACAAATTAAAAATGATTTATGACATTATTATTCATGAAAAATCAAACAACAAACAAAACAACACATAGCAGAATATATAATAAACAAGCAAGCATAAACTGTAGTAAAAAAAAAAGAACCTACATGGCAAGTGTTTGCCACAATAGACTTACTGAAAGTTGGTGGAACGAGCAACCACACGCCATCAGAGCAGGGGCGTCCCTCTCTAACTTCAAGAAGCTCTTGAAAACTGCAAGACCTCTAACTCTTAACCTCTAACATGGGCTTCCTGTGCTCTTCTATCCCCTACAATTCTCTTGTATTGATTGCACTTTTTAATACCTCCTACTTATTTCCCTAGTTATTTACCCCATTGATACCATACATGCTATTAGCTCTTACTAGTATTTATTGCTGCCCTTACTTGTATGTATTCATGCACTCAAATTTAAGTCGCTTTGGATAAAGGCGTCTGCCAAATGAATAAATGTAAATGTAAACGGCCATTCCATTACACTACAGACAGTTGTGTATTTATACTGCAGATAACAATGTATGTTGTCCAACAATCTGAAACCTGTTGACAGGAAACAGGAGAAAAATGATGTTCAAAATAAATGGCAGCTCTCCCCGACTTGTTAGCACATGGATAAAACTACATCAGGGTGCAGCACCATGAGGTTTCCCAAAACCCCCGTCTGGCTGGGGATTTAGGGGAAAGGAAGGGCGCGCGGCCTCCACACAGGTTCCTTTATACGGCAAATCCTCCAGCCCAATCTGCTGTCCACCACCAACAGCTCCTCCGTAGGGCAGGGAGGGGAACAGCAGGCAGAAATACATGTCGCTGAAACTCACACCTAAACCTCTATGACTCCATGTCAGGGTCTTCTTTCCAAAACAAAACTTTCACAGGGGGTGAATATTTTTTATTGACAATGCAATATTATGTAATATTGTCTATTATTCCACATGATATCATGTCCTGATTAATGTCTTCTTTGAATCATTAATTCACTGCAGTAAAATCCCTGCCACGTTCCTCAGAGAGTCTTCACTGGATTATCAACGTCTGCAGAGCTTCAACAAGCTTTTATTGTACTGGTACATTTAACTGATATTTCTCATAGAACATGTGTCAAACTGCGTTGTTGAGCACTAGAGGGAGCCAGCACTACATTAGTGATTAGAGGATTCTTCGTGGACGGTGGAATGTCCTTTCCTTGAGTGTTTTCATTTTTTCCTACTTTATGTGTGTGTATATACTCCATGTCTAATCGAGGCCTCTTGTCATGTTTCAGATGTCCATGTGCTGTCAGCATTTACACTAAAGAAACATTTCCCCTCTAAACTTCTCAGATGGCTTCATTTCACTGTTTGAGGCTCAAAGATGATCCAATATTTCACAAAAATCAAAGACTTGAAAGGCTAGAAGGTAAAAGTCCTTTTTTTCCTTCTTTCCTCTCCCATGAATCATTTCACAACCCTTCAGATTTGTCTTATGACCTTTGGAGGAGGCAGTTCAGAACCACTGACCCTCACCTGTAGATACATCAGTTAAAACTAACTCCACCTCCAGCAGCTACCACAGTACATTTATTAATCTATCAGTTACAGAGGATACAGAGAATTTTCTGTAGGGCAAGCTTTGGAGACTTAAAAGTTTTACTTAAGTAAAATTTTGACCTTTACTTGTAACAGAGCATTTTTACGTTGTGGTATTTGCTTAAGCAAAGGATCTGAGTACTTCTTCTACCAGTGGTTATTGTTATTATTGGATCAGTACTATACCACATATACTGTATATAAATATACCCAGAATACAGCAAAAAATGTTATAAAATCTATTATGGGCTGCAGAATTTTGTGCTTCAGTAGAAACATTATTGCATACTATTTTGTCAGTCATTTCATTAATTTCAGTAAAAGGCTGGTGTTATTTCATATATTTCTTATTTTCAAGAAATCCAGCACTTTTTCAGCAGCAGCCCCTAAACTGTGGAATGAGCTGCCTCCACAGGTCAAATTGGCCCCGATCCTCGAATGTGTTAAATCCCGTCTTAAATCTCACTTGTATTCCCTGACTTTTAACCCAGCATGAAAACTGTGCGGTCTTGTTTTATGTGTTCTGTGTTTTATATGTGTGTTTATGTTTTATTTCTTGTCCAGCACTTTGTAAACCTGTTTTTTTTAAATGTGCTAAATAAAATAAAATGGATTGGATTGTTAGTCCAGGGGATTTTGATGGCCTTAAATAAGATTTCGTATGAGGCCCCAAAACACCACCAAATCACGCTCACTGCTCATTACTGAAGGAACAGAAAGTTCTTACCGCCTTACCAGCCCTCTCTTTGTGCCTGTCATTTGGGACCATATGAGATTGTGTTGACTGTTTCGGGACATGGCTCACTGTCCACTTACAAACAAGCTAGTTAAACTTGTGCTTATATCATGGGGTTTGCTGTAGCCTACTCTGTCGCTACTGTTGTGGCTATAAAATGGTAAATAAAGTGTTTTTAGCATCACATGTTCTTTTAATGCCAGTCCTAAATTTTCTTTTAGGAGCCAATCGTGTAACATTGCTGTGCTCATCAAAATAAATAATTGCAATTGGAAATTTATTGCCACACTAACCAGCTGTGGCCACTCATCTGTTAAAAGTCTAACCAAACAGATTAAAAATAGAAACATGAAAGAAATGCAGAATAATCTTCTTTATTCCTGAAACTGCAGCTGACAACCCTGAGACAGTTTCACAAAAACTCTTCCACCAGACACTGAAAACAAAATAGCCTTTCATCGAGTAGCCCGCACCGTATCAGTACACCATCAATTAAAGGACCCATAAAATCATAGCAAAGTTAGAACATTTTCAACAGCAAGACCTAATCAGAAGCAGAGGAAAAAGGAACTAAACTAAGTCTTAATGTTGCATACATGCATAGACTAGTGCGCACACACATAGACACACACAGAAAAACAAACACGCAGACACTGCAACCTTCACGTCTCATCTTACCCCCTTCCCCTCCTCGACACGCTTCCCCCACTACTTTTAACTCTAACCACAGTACGGGAAACTGAAACAGGCAAATCAAAATAATACGACCTAAAATAAACATATTGAAGGGATTTGTAACGTTCTGGGAAATCTCCACCCCATTCCTAACAACCCAACTACATCATCTTTCATCTCGGCCATCACATCATTATTAATCATCCTACTATGTATGAATATATTGTTACACACCAATTACATCATGTACTCTTTTAAACACACACTTAAAGACAGAAAAATACTTACTGTCAAGGTGTATGAACCTTTCACCATGTGTAAACTTTATAATCTGGTGACTGATTAATCAACTCTATTAATTACATTTGCTGAGAGTCCTTTGCTTCATTAGAATTTCTCCTTCATCTTAAGATACGAGTGGAACGTTTTGGTTTTGCAGCTGCAACACGTTTTGACTGACACTTAACTGTGTCATGTGAAATGCTACTTCAGTGCACTTTAAGAACAAATATTACTGGGCCACTACAGAAAATTACAGATTAATTAATCCCAAACTAGATCTAAAACTGATTATCCGTGTAACAATCTGGCCACAAATTAGCACATGCACCATACACAGTCCAGCCATATACGAGGTTTCCACCTGCTCTTGTCTAAATAAGCTCAGTAATTTGCAGCTGCTGACTGCAGTTTTTAGCAAAAGTTATTCAAACTGCCGCGTTGTTGGGGACCATTTTCAGCGGCGGATGAATCCAAATTTGGTGCTCTATGGAACAGTGTATGTAGGATTTAGGCATTTTGAAGCACCGCGCTCTGGGCCGTCTCTGTCTCTCCACCCCTATCACTGTCCACATACTGCTTACATTTAGACACACATTGAATACTATAATCACCACTGGGCAGTCACTTGCTTTAAAATATCAGTTCAACAATGATTTGGTCAGTTGATTCCTACATTTAATAAGTATGTGATACCTGGTGGAAAGTGAAATGCTGTGAACATCCTTGCATTATCCTTTCTTTGCCAGCACTTCTTCTTCTTGTTTTATTGCTGGGTGCCGAGTCAATAACTTCTTATCATCGGAATGTAGCAAATACTTTTATTTTTATGTTTATAAAGGTTAAAAATATAGGAGATATAAGGGAAAATATTTAAACATGAGAAAAGTTAGAGAAAACAGTAAAATATGGAATCCCAGGAAAAACTGGAGGGTTGACCGGTATGGACTGAGTCAGAATAAACTAGTGTGTGTTCATGGTGCTGAAGAACATGTGACCCAGTGCAGCAGTGAGGTTCAGTGATGTTTTAATAGTTTCTGGACAACAGTGGAGCTCAATGTGCTCAGAGGAAGAAGAGACATCAGACAGTGAGACACACACAGTATTTGTCAGTAGATACTGTTGGTTTGAGTCTGCACATTCTGGATTTGTTGTCATTGAGAATTAGAATATTGTCCGTGTCATATTTTAAGATGGACACTCAGTAAACTGCACTTGTGAGGAACTGGCTACTGGTTAAAAGTGAAAGGATGAATGCATCCGTTCTGTCGTAGCACGCAACTTGACTTCAATATCAATTTTATTTATATAGCACACTTAACATCCAAGGATGACCAAGGTGCTTCACAGGTTAAAATACAACAAGACACTACTTACACAGTAAAAGTACAGCAATAAAACATTATAATATATTGTATACGATATATAGTGATGTTAAAGTTGCCAGGAATAACAACAGACTTAACTCGAAGGAAATGCCAAAGTAAAGAGATGTGTTTTTAACAGTGATTTAAAACAGAGAGTTGAGGCGGTTCTGATCTGGACTGGCAGGTTGTTCCACAGGTAAGGGGCAGCTACACTAAAGGCTCGATCGCCTCTGGTTTTAAGTTTGCTTCTGGGCGCATCCAGGAGGAGGAGACTGGCGGATCACAGCACTCTAGTGTCTGCAGTATGAACATGAAGAAGCTCTGTTAAATACAATGGAGCCAATCCATTAAAGCATTTAAAAGTTAAAAGTAAGATTTTAAAAATCAATCCTGTAATGAACAGGAAGCCAGTGGAGGGAGCGTAACACAGGTGTGTGGTCCCCCTTCTTCTTTCCTGTCAGGAGGCGGATAGCAGCATTTTGGACTAAGTGTAGGCGCTGACTTGTCTATGCCCACATATGAGGAATTGCAATAGTCAGTTATGAAGTTATAAAGGCAATAATTACCTTGGCTATAGTTCTCTGGAACTTTAACTGAACTAGAAAAAGCAGGATCTAACAGTGGTTGATATCTGTTTATCATATTTAAAACACACTATCCAATACAACACAGAGACTCCTAACAGTTGAGCAGTTACTTAAAGTTAAAGGGCCGAGAGAATCCACATCAAGCAGTTCAGGATGCCCAAACACTATGACCTCAGTCTTGTCTCCCTTCAGGTTGAGGAAGTTTAGCTTCATCCACGTTTTGATGTGTTTTATACATTCAAGCAGGAGCTGCAGTGAGCCCTTTGTTTTTACATTCAGAGGCAGATAAATTTGAATATCGTCTGTAAAACAGTGGAACGAGACCTCATACCTCTCAAAAAATTAATAGCAAGTATGTACAGTCCCGAATGACTCTTTTAATACACACATAAGTAGCCTGTGTTTGTATGAAGATAGACAGCCTCTCCTTTACTGCAGCTTTATGTGATGTTTTTCCTTGTTCCGTCATTTCACACAGCCATAATGTGTTCCTTTCTTTTATTGTTATGTTTTGATATTGGGCACATGTGCAGATTAAAATAACTTTCTGTTTGGATGTTTCAGATTTGAAGTGGTTGAAATAACTTAATGAGCAAACTCTGTCAATATCTTCTTTTATGCTTCTCCTCTAGTCTGCCCCCCCCTCTCTTGCACAGTATGATGTCATCACGCCTGTTTGTTCAGTTGATGTCATCGCAGCTGATGACTTTCAGATGTGTGGGAGACATTTTTTCCATTACATTCAGTGGACTCTTCAACAGCCAAATACCCCCAGAGTGAAGTCAGTTTCACTCTGGATACAAACAGTATCTGCTGTGTGAAATGGACCGACTTCATGTACTGCTTCATTCCAGAGTCAGTGTGCAGTCTGATACTGCACCAGTCAGAATCTTTTCACTACTTCTTGGCCGGGCGCTATCACTTTGCTTATATGTGAATCAGATCTGATCATTTTATGACAGTGTAAAGAGGCCAAGTCACATGGAATCTGATCTCTTCCAGTTTGGATTTGGGCCACTGTCATATGTGGTCCAAATCCAATACCTTTCGAGATGTTTTTAAATGCTCCATATTTGTATATTGACCAAATCAAAGCGCTTTTACACTACATCGCATTTATTATTCACACATTCATACACTGAGCCTAAGTGCTGAAACAGAAACTAACATTCACACACTGGTGGAACAGTGTATGAATGTACTGGTTCAGTATCTTGCCCAACATAGAGGAGCCAGGGATTGAACCACTGACCTTCTGATTAACGGGTAACCCACTCTCCAGCCACTGCCGTCCCAAATGTAACCTCAGTCTGGACAGTCGGAATTGATGGACTATTACGTCACTCTAGAGCAGCTGTTTCCCCGCCAGACGGAGCTGCCATGATCGAAAAAGCTTGCTTTGTGTGATGACTTATTTTTCTGCGCATGCGGGTCACTTTCAGGCCGCGGACAGTTCACGCTGGAGTCTGATATGGGCCACATTTAACGAACAATGTGAACTGTCAAACAAAAAAATTGGATCTTCGGGGGAAAAAAACAAACAAAAACACCCCAGAACTGAGCATTTAGGCCTGCAGTCTGAATGTAGCCTTCAAGTTCTTGTCGTCAGTGTGATGGTTCCTTGCAACCCGCCAGAACTTCAGGAAGTCACAACACCTGGCCAAGACATGGTCCAGCACATAACTTCCCATAACTCCACAACTTGCAATTTTCGGCTTGGTTCAGTGTCGATCTTTCCTTTTAACTCTCACTAAGAAAGCTAAAAAGGGTTATTTACTAAAATGTCTGATTTTAGGCAGCTGTGTTTGCTTCTAATATCATTAGTAGTAGTACAACAAATTACTAGTGTAATATTCAGCGTGCATGCACTATGCCCACACAGTGTTAGGGTTTGGGGTTCTGTTGTCTCCTGTTTTGCAATTCTACAGTGTCTGTGTGTTTTTTACTCCTTGCCTCTATGGTCCCATTTTGGTTTTGTCTGCTTCTAATGAATGTGTCCGTGCTCTCTGTTGTATTCTGTCACATTCATTCTGGTTTGTTGTGGCGTGCGTTACTTCCTGCGTTTTTTTAATATTCAGTTTGATCTGTCTTTATTTCCTGTTTGGTCTGATTAGCCCTTGTGTCTTTCACCTGTTCACCCCCTCCCTGCTTGTTTGCCTCTGTATTTAACCTGCTCAGTTCTGTTCAGGATCATTATGCATAAAAAAAAAAAAAACCTGTTAACTTTAGCTCAAGTTACAGTACATTCTTTGATGCAACACTTCTTTGTAAGGTATACACTCAGTGTACTAGACATTCTCTGGATCCCAGTTTTTATTTTGGATCCCACTGTTACTTTTACTAGGAAACAACAAACGTCTCCATATGCACCCCTGTTATTAGTCCTGATGTGAAATATACCCAAAACAAAATTCTTAATAGTAGGCCATTATCATTGCTTTATAAAGGGGGATATGTTTTATGACAGGTTGAAAATACAGTCTGAAATAATATGTATCCCACTTTAACTTTGAGGAAAATAGAAACTTCTCCATAGTCACCCTGTTATTAGTCCTGATGTGAAGTATACACAAAATTAAAAACTTGATGGTAGGCCATCAAGTGTGCCTTATGGAAGGGGATACATATTTTGTCAGACTGCATGTCCAGCCTGGTCGGACCAGTAGGCTACTGTTACCACTTTTACTGTATGAAAAGTGTTGTTTTGATAATTTACCCTTTAAGGAGGGCGAGTCAGAACAATTTCCAGCAATATCCAAAGGCTGTCCATGCAGTGGAAACATGGATTACAAGGACAAAATACTGTCTACAATGCTGCATTCAGTTTAATGTACATTTCGTCGCAAGGAAGATATATTACTGTAGATTCAATTGGGCTGTATTTTAAAACAAGGACACAAAGATACACACACACACACACACTTGTATTAGTAATCCTTATTGGTTCAGTTCTTTATCGATGCTTTTATCGAGCGCTGACATACAGTTCAAGGGTATTTAATCCAGGGCAAGACAAAACAGGCATGAACCAAACTCACCAGTACAGTGAAACTGGTACATCCAAATACCCAGAACAGGTAATGCAGCAACTTGCAGAATAAACAACAACCGACTGAGTATATATGCAACTGTAACCGGACAGGGAATGAACAGAAACACCAAACATTTATACACAGGGGCAGAGTGGGAGCAACAAAGGTGACAGAGATCAGGACCAACGTGGCAGGTAGAGAGACGGCAGGGGAAAACAGAGAGACAGGCAGGCAGACAGGCAGATTACTGGAGGGGAACAGACATAACACAAGTTGATCAACACTAAACATGGACCATATCAAAGTAAGTAGTACAGATCAGAATATAAGAACAAAACAACACAGAAGTACACAGAGCAGGAGTAAACACTTAAGACATGAACTAAAGGTACAGGACTAAGAACTAAGACACCAAAGTAGGAACTAAGATACAAGACAAGACAGATAAGAAGTAACTTAAAGATGCGGATGAATAAAATAATAAATATACACAGAGACTAAAGCAGAATGATCAAAATGAATGAAACTGCCGGAGAACATAAATAGACACCTAACAAACAGACAGAACCCAGGCATGATGGTAGAGAACTAACACATGAGGGACAGGAACAGAACTAAACAAGTACTAAGGCAGACACAGAGATAACAGGACAGATCAGAACCACCACACAGAACAAACAGAAGACTGGATACAAGACCACAGACAGACAAGACTGAAACCCAAAACCCAAAACCCAGACTCAGAGAAACCAAAATCAAAACACAGAGAAGGCCTGGCCAAAATAATCTGGCCCAGACAAGCTCAGGACTGGATCGTGACACTAACTAACTGTTGTTTCTACATTTCTCTGGGTCTGCCGTGGTGAAACTACAATGCTCTGTGTCTCTGTCACTCTGAAACTTCACAACATCACAAAAGGGGAACAGAGACTTCAGATCGTCGTGTTCAGACGACTCATGAATGACACTTTTGGTTCTGTTTTTCTGATAGGCTGTTCTTCTCACGATCATCATTAACGTTGTTAATTTGTCCAAACCTTTGGTTTATGACTAAATACCCACAAAACTAATTATGTTCTCGTCAGCCTCAGCTGTACTTTGTGTTTCGTGCTAATTCGCAAATGTTAGCATGCTAACACACTAAACTGAGATGGTGACCGTGATTTACATTATCCCTGCTAAACATCAGCATGTTAACATCATGAACATGTTAGCATGACAGCCTCACAGAACAGCTAGCGTAAGGGGTCGGCATGGTCCCTGTACCAACCCGTGTGCCATCTCCTGGCTTGCGGTCGATGGCTGTGTGCGCAGGGTCCACATTAAGTAACGTGTGTACATATGTGTAATCATGCTGTTGCCATTGCTCTCCACATTGCAGTGGCCGCAAAACTACCGCAGCACTTTAGAATGCCACTGCTGAAGTCAATACAAGCAGGACAGGTTTCGTTATTAATGCTTTTACAGTGATTGCATGTTGTTGTTAAGGGTGGTGATGGTGCAGTGGATAAGATAGATGTCATTGGTGTGAGAGACCTGAGTTCAATTCCCCACTGCAGCACATCCACCGTTGTGTAAGACACTTAACCCTAGTTGCTCCAGAGGTGTTCAACGTCTGACATATACAGCAATTATAAATCGCTTTGGATAAAGCTAAATGAATAAATGTTGTTGTACAGCCCCTGTACTTCTTTTTTTCACTGTAAGATTACATTGGCTATCTGATTGCTGGTGTGTTTTTGAAGAAGGTGGAAAAGGAAGTGGTTTGGCCCTTTCACACTGCGTTATTTTCCCGGATTATTGCGCCAATAATCGCTGCGCTGTCTGAAAGGTAAGAAGCCAGAAAGGGGGTCAGATTTAAACCGCCTCTGAGGCAGGTAACATTGGTAGTAACAGAGCCGGAATAATGTCTGTGGAAATCTGCCGGCATGCTGTCGTGGTTTTAAATCGGATTCCGGAAAGCTAGATCGCCATGTAAAAGCACACACGATTGCAGGATTATGCCACAAACCTTTGTTCAGTATATGAAAGACAGAATGTGGCATATTTGGCGGATCTTCTTTAGACCTATATTGTGGGATCTCTGCATAAAAGAGGCCTCTGATTGTATGGTATGCAGAGCTCTCATTGCCCCTACAATCTCAGACTCATATTGTTGTCTTTATACAGTGACACACGTTAAACACACCACTATAGCAGCAGCATGTTGTTTCCTTCTGCCTCTGTCAGTAGTTGCTTTGTCTTTAGGAGCACCCACATTATGTATATTTTCACCTAAACAGATTTTCTGTAGACAGACATACCAGAAAAAACATATCTAATAAGGCTGTAATAAACTGTGCAGCCTCCTGGGGATGATAGCAGGACTGCAGACTGTTGGATTCGTTACTAGCTTGTGGTGAAAAATATTTACTCAGAGGATGACACCAGAAGTCCAAAATAAGATTTTCACCAGAAGTCTCAAATTCACGTGTTACATTTCAACAACAAAAAAAAAGAACTAAAACAAAGTCTGTGCTTTTAATTTTATAATCAAATTTATGTTATTTATGTTGTTGTTTTGTATTAATATAAGGTTCTTTTCTCCAACATGTCCATCCTCCTCCACTGAAGGACAACTCAGTTCATCTCCTTCTGAATAGACTGTAAACACATCTACAGTAATTGTGTGTGTGTGTGTGTGTGTGTGTGTGTGTGTGTGTGGGCTGTTCCACCTACAGTTAGAACAGTAATTACTTTGCCTTGCCAAAGTAAACACTCTGACCTGTTATTACACACACACACACACACACACACACACACATACACACACACACACACACACACACACACACACACATACAAACACAGAGTGGTTATTTATTTGTTGATCTTCAAACTTTAATATGTGGACAACCAATAAGAAGTGTTGGTCTCAGCTAAATGACTGAAAGTAACAGATTCAAATCAGGATGTGATCGGGTCTGATATGATGAATCATCAATCAGCTAAAGTTGTTCCTTTCTGAATATAAAACTGCACTTGTATGTTTTTTGACTATTCTAGCTAACAGTGAGGTCACAGAGGTCATGTCTTTTGTGTTGTTTTGTTTGAATTTTCACTCTCTACTATTGCGAAGATGTTTAATGTGTCTGTCCTGGTAGCGCTCAGGAATAATAATAATAATAATAATAATAATAATAATAATAATAATAATAATAATAATAAGAATAATAAGAAGAAGAAGAAGAAGAAGAAGAAGAAGAAGAATTAATGTGAGGGGAAAAGGTAATTTTTAATTCCTGGCTAGTGTCTAATGATGACAATGATTAGGGAATGTACAAAAAGTTATTGGTTTTGTTTTGCTAAAGGAGGGCAGTCACATTTTTGGCTGGACCGCAGCAAAGTGGGGCCATAACTGCTATAACGGGAAATGCTGCGTGATGAAGTTCTACCATAGGTAAGTTGAGTGTTGTTGTTTCCCCATTGGCTATTTCAAAATTAAATAGGTGTGAACAGTCCTAAATGATGTCCTCAGAAGGCTTTTAAGCTTTGTTTATGTTCCATGGCTGCACACCTGGCTATGCAGCTCCTCAATGCAAGGAAGAATGGAATGGAAGCGTTTCAAAATTAACTGGCTGGATTTTTTTTAAACCCTTGTGATTTGTTAGTAAAAATTAAAAATCAGGTGATTAAAAGTTTTTTTTTCTTTTGTCAGTGTTTTCAGTTGTACTGTACTAAACTGTTATTTCTACATAGACCTGTTTGTATTCATCAGAGTGAGAAAAAACTAACTAAACAAACCCTCAAACTCGGCCATCTTGAATTGAAAAGCCCCGCGTTGCTGTACATGGTCTCAAACATAGGGAGTTGCACAACCACGGGCCACAATGTCTTGCTCCACGCATGAGGTCCTTCATTTTTTGGCATGTACACTCTGGTGCCACAGAAACTGCATCAAGCAAAGCTTTATGGCTGGGCGTTCTCGGGCAAGAATATCTAGGTGCATCCTGCAGAACGGGGCAGGGTGCGTTGTCGCAGGTTTAATTGCACCGTGGTTTGATTGGTTGAACTGTCGAAATTAGGCACGGTTAAATGTCAATTTCATTTGGACTAGAGTTTGGGCTGGGTTAAACAACTCCAAGTCATTTTATAAAATGAAAATGACCTACCAGTGCACATTACTTAGCTAACAATGTTGTGGGAGGAACTGTATTTTTAATGTACTGATCAATTTGAACCATTAGCTGGCAAGTTTTACTATACACATCTTAAACTGATAATTAACTTGTGGGCTAAATGACCAAATAGGACTTTATTGTAAAAGTCTTGGTTGAAGGTTCCAGCTGGTGAAGGGGGGGGCAAAGGGGAAATGGTGGATGGTCGAGCAGGCTGAGATGATCCTGAAGCACAAGGAAAGAAATGTTAGTTCAGGCCAAAACAGAAAGAAATAAACTTGGTATTGACAATAGGAAGGTGGCCAAGAGGCTTGGTACCAAACTGGCATCCAATAGGCTGTGGCTCAGGAAGTAGATGGTAATCGGAAGGTCGACGGTTCAATCCCTAGCCCCAGGCTGCATGTCAAAGTATCTTTGGGCAAGATACTGGACCCCAGTTGCCCCTGGTGGCTGTTCCACCATAGGTTCAGTGTATGAACGTGTGCATAGAAAGGCTCTATACAAATACGGAGCATTTCCAATGCCTTACCCCGCCCATCATAGTGGGTGGGATTAAACGGTCACTGAAACAAGTCCTGCAGGCTGCAGCCAGGTAGCTACGCTTTCCTCAGGAGCACATTGACTATATGGAGCACCATATTAGGTTTCGACCTAGTCTTGTTTCTGGGAAACTGTGAAGCGAAGTTTCTTTCCAGTAACTTCTACAGCTGCTCCCTCCTTCACTTTATCCAGCATCTTAAAAAGAACAACAGCAAAGTAAAATGTGTTAAAAACAAAGAATAATACAAATAAAATGTAATGTGTCATAAAGTGACAGTGACAGCTAAAGGTTATAAAATAAGGAATAGAAAGGGACATGTAGTTTTTGGTACGTTTGCTGTATAATTTTGGAATTGCAATTCCTCTAATATCATGCAGTCAGGTGGTGAACAAATTATTCCATTAACATACTATGGATTAGAGTTCACCATCTTAAATTACTTGTGCACTGTAAGTTATCAGTGGAAACATGAATTGTACCAATAAATTGAGTTATGTCAGGCTACTAGTCAAGCAGAGGCTCCAAAGGAATTAGTCACAGCTGAATTTGCGTAATTTGATCAGGCAAATTAGAAAAGCAAATATTTATGTAATATTACAAACATGGCCCAGTAAATAAATGACTCCGTTAGAAATGTTTAAATACGATAATGACCAGAAAACGTCAGAGTGAGTCACTTCATGATGGAGAGAGAGAGAGAGAGAGGGAGAGAGAGCGTGTTGGGTCTGACTCTCTCTCTCTCTCTCTCTGACTCACTCTGTTCTCGGATCGCTCAGCAGCTCTCTGCGTCTCTCTGTGAGTATTAACCTTTACCAAACATTATCATAGTTCATATGGACATGCAGCCGCTGCGATATGTTATAATGCCGCAGTTTCAGAGGGAGCAGTCCGCTGTCTCGGTGCGGCGGTGACAGGATGGTTGTGTTAATCCGTCAGATCCAGCGTCGCTGCCTCGCGCTGTTTTCTCCCCGTCTGAAGTTAACGGCTGGACCGGGAACTTTAACGTGCTTAAAGGGGCTTGAACACGTGAAGAAGTCCTGGCAGATCAGAGGAGGGGAGTGATAAAACCGGAACAGATTCTCAGTGAATGTTGCTGTTTCCACTTGACTCTTAATTCACCTTCTGAAAGGAAATTGTTACTATATGATTAATTATTGTTTCAAACAGCAACAACAGCTGATCATGTGATTCATCAACCTGTTTATCAATAATAAGTTCTAGCCTGACATGGTAAATGTTTCACAGGTAGGCTATGTTGTATTGTAGTTACATTGAGTAACATATGAGCATCATTTTAATGGTGTAGCTGGTGGGGATTGAGCTGATTTGAACTATTGTACACTCTGATGGGTTGTTAAATATAAAACATTCATCATATCATAGTAACTGATGATTTATTTTGTATTTAAATTCTGTTTTTAGCAGCTGCAGCTGTTAAATGCCTGTAGTGGAGTAAAAATACATATATTTCCCTCTGAAGTGTGGTGAAGTACAGGAGAACAGCAGAAAATGGAAATACTCATGTAAAGTTCAAGTATCCTTGAACTAGACTGATAAAGAGCCTGGGCATATATGATCTGGTATTAGTTTATTGTACCTATACTGTATCAGAAATGGTGTATGTGATAGCTGATAACAAGAAATGTTGACACATTGGAGGTCGTTTAGAAACGCCGTTACACAGTTTGTCCACCAGAGAGCGCTGACACGTGGTGGTGGGAAACATGGCCTAGAAGTTTGTAAGATAGTTTTGCAATCACAATACTTATGGTGATTTGAAAAACACCTTTCAGCGCAGGTGTATTCAGGTGTGTGCAGCAAGTGTTGCGTCTGTGTTACACGGAGGACTCACAGGGTGATGTTCAGCTGATCACCTCATGCAGCTGGTGATTATCAGACTAACTTCAGCGTGGTGTTGTGCTCCGCCGAAATGTTTTTCTTCATACGTCCCCTCCTAAATGTGAGTGGTGAGCCGTTTGTCTCTACTAGTCCATAACAAGTCAGAAGAGTTTCCCTTCAGACACTGAATGTGTGACGGTGAATCAGAACCTCACGCGTCTCGTGGTCGCTTTTGTCCCTAAGATGAAAGATTAGGTGGCTTTGTCATGTGCTGTAGACTCTCAGTGTTAAAGCATAGGTTCACATTTTTTCTCAAAACAATACTCACATGTTCATGTGTACACTGAAATAGTTTTTGCTCACTGCAGCTGTTTGCCACGTTCATAATGACCACAAAGAGATTACATCTCAATTGAAGTGATAGGGGCCAAAATCCAGTCCCCGTTCTGTGTGAAGATGTATTTTGATTCAAAAGCTAACATGAGCCTTCAGTAGTCTGAGTCAGACAAATCAAATCAAAACAAGTGGATATCTTCCAAATGTACTTCCACACAAAAGCACAAAGAGGGAGTTCACTTACGGTACACTGGAAGTTTTAAGACAAGATCTCGTTTTAACCAATGTGGACAGGAGCTTTGATTAGAGCAATCATTTCAATGTACCTAAAGGCTTGTAAGTATTGTATTACAATGTAAAGCTGTTGACATTTTCTGTGCTGTTATCAAACCACTCTGGAGTCGCTCTAACCCCTCCACAGCAGAGCCAGCAGCAATAATACGTTTCCCTTCAGCTATGTTGCTGCTGTACATAGTTATGGCATAAATACGTCAACACATTGCAATATAGGTAATATCATGACATGACAAATTTTAAATCACATGAATATTTCTACCATGTCATATATATACCGTTATTATTACCATTGTTAATTATCAGTCAGGCTATACTATTATACTATTATACTTAAGTGTGGCACTTAAAGGCCTTGAAATCATATTTTCTCAGTCAAACCAACCTATATTATGAGCGGTACTACATCAACACACAGTTTTCCACCAGAAGGTTTTGTGTATTTGAGTTGTTGTCTGCGCTCTTCTCACTGGTTTGAAGTGGGCAGTGCTCAGTTGGAGAAAACTGATGATCAAAATGTGACCACAGTTGTGGGCTTGTTTGCTGGAGCAGATTAGCTGGGGTGTGGACTGTTAAACTCTAACTTTGACCTTTAACTTTCATTGATACTCAGTGACTCATGAACATAAAATGTTCAAAATACTTAATGGTAAAGTCCGGGATTTCTTGATCACTGCTAGTGCTATGAAGCAATGGGTTTATTAGAGCAGTGATTTCCAAAGTGGGGGTCGCGAGCCAGAGAGGGGGGGTCGCAAGTTGATTTCACGAAATAAAATAAAAATTTAAAAACGATTAGAAATAGCATATGTTAGCCATGATTGTAACACAAGATAAAACTAGTGGCTAAATTTAAAATAAAACCAAGCTAATAAATAAAAAGGGAACAGCTCTTTTGATTTTCTTTGACCACTCTGACCCCTGAGGTCATTGCGACAGATTTATGACATATTAGCGACAGAATCAGTTGTTATTTTGTGTTGTCAATATGCTTGGATGTTTGGATACGCCTATAGTGCGTGCGCGGTTGCGCGCAATGTTTATATACGTTTATAGTGGGGGGTCGCAAGTCACTTGCACCGTTACTTTGGGGGTCGTGGGCTGAAAGTTTTGGGAACCCCTGTATTAGAGAATCCCTTGCATGATTTAAAATATTCAAAATATTAGATTGCATATATTTTAATTGGGGGCGGTATGGTGATGCAGTGGTTACCACTGTCGCCTCACAGCAAGAAGGTTGTGGGTTCAAACCCTGGTTGCCCCGGCCTTTCTGTGTGGAGTTTGCATGTTCTCCCCGTTTCCACGTGGGTTCTCTTCGGGTGCTCCGGCTTCCTCCCACCATCCAAAGACATGCAGGGTTAATTGGTGTCTCTAAAATTGTCCTTAGGTGTGAGTGGTTGTTTATCTTCATGTGGCCCTGTGATGGAATGGCAACCTGTCCAGGGTGTACCCCGCCTGTCGCCCAATCTCGGCTGGGATAGGCTCCCCACCCCACCCCCGTGACCCTCTATGCAGGATAAGCGGTTGACGATGGATGGATGGATATTTTAGTTGAAAGGTGCATGTTTGTTTGACCTCAAGGATACACACAAGGAGATTTACTGCCAGGTGCATTTTCACATACAAGGAATTTGTCTTGGTATATTGGCTCAGTACACCAAAACATAAATATAGAAATAGAAAGAAGTAAACAGATCAAAAATGTACATGTATACAAAATAATACAAAAAATGCAACAAAAAAACAAACAAACAGGATATTTGCAAAAATTCACAATATGAGCAACACAGAGTACAATTTACACAGTTCAAAGTTGTGTGTTGATGTACCGTATGGGGTCAGTTGTGGTGCTAATGTGCTATAGCAGTAGCATATATATATGCTACTGTAACATGTCGTGACACAGTGTGACAGGGTACCTTTAAAAATCAAGTTTTCAGGGGCTTTAAGTAAATGTCATGAATTCCTTTCCACCAGTGGATTTTATATTGAACACGTACACTTTATACTGATGAGCTCAATGCTGAAAGCACCTTCATGCTGCTATTACTACTGATAATCTTAATGATAGTAATATAAATGTTTTGTAAGTCAACACATATATTCACATCATATAAAAAAGTAAAATTATTATGTGGAATAAAGGCAACAATGGACATGATTTACTGAACACTATTTGAACATACCAAAATGCTGCTGTAGCTCAGGTGGTAGTGTAGGTCAGTGTTTGGGGTTTGAGCCCCCGGTCCTCCTGTCCACAAACACTGAACCCCAAATTTTTCCCAGAGGTATATATGTAGAAGAAATGTTGCTTTGGACAAAAGTGTTGGATGTAATGTAAATAATATGTGTGTGGTCACAGGAACGTCCATGTAATGTGGAAAAAATAGCCCTCAGTGAATGTTCCCTGACACTGGTTACTATATAGAACAATTATGGAACCTTACTAGCACTGAATGGGAACTTTAGGGGGATACTGCAGAAATGTTTCCTGTTTAATTTAGTAATAGTATGAATGATAAATTAAAAATATCAAATGCGTTAATTATTTAATATTGGAAGAAACTGAAGCGAAATTCTAAATTGAAAAAAACAATAAAAAACGAAAAATTTTCAGACCTTTCAACCAAATCTCCCAGTCTCCATCCCATTCAACATAATTAGACCATTTGAAAGAAATAATTAAACTGATTGAGATTGAGAGAAACAACAGACAGTGTTATACAGTCGTCGTCAATCTTACCTCTGAAATAACACCCAACATGTACAGAAAACACACACACACACACACACACACACACCTACACACTCGTTCATCGATAGCGCCAGCAGTGCCGGCACCATCTCCTTAGTAATCTTTCAGTCCTCTTGGGCCTCCTCTTTCTCTCACAGACATGTTTGTTTTTTCTGCAGGCATCCTCTAATTCTTCCTCTGCGTCTCTTTGGCACCTCTTCCTCACTTCGTCCTGCCTTCATCCTCCAGCCGCCGACGTTAGTGGAACGTTTCAATCCCCTCTCATATTCAGGTTAATCTGATTATGAAGATTTCCTCTGAGGCGGTTCTTCGTCAATGACGGCCAAGATGGAGACTCCTTTCTACCACGACGACTCCCCCTCTGTCCCCGGCTTCAGCCAGATCGCAGAATACGAGCGTTACTCGGGAAACAAGATGTTGATGAGTAAGAAGGCTATGTCAGGGACAGGTGGTCATCTCTTCCCTGGCGGGGGTGCAGCAGGAGGGAGGGGCGGGAACCCCAACAACCTGGGGCTCGGCGGCAACAGCTCCCTGATGACATCAGCTGCGCCCTCGGCGGACATGAACCTGCTGAAGCTAGCATCCCCCGACCTGGAGCACCTGATCATCCAGTCCAACCAGGGACTGGTCACAACCAGCCCCGTGTCCAACTCCACCAACCCCTTCATCTACCGCAACCAGGCCACCAACGAGCAAGAAGGATTTGCTGATGGCTTTGTCAAAGCGCTCGCTGACCTTCACAAGCAGAACCAGCTGGTTGGGGGCCCCATGTCCCCGTCCTCATCCTCTAGTGTCTCCCTGCAGGCATCCTACCAGAGGAACCTGATGTCTGGCGGGGACATGCCCGTGTACACCAACCTCAGCAGCTACAACCCGGGGGCAGATGGCGTACTCTGGAGCGCAGATGGCATACGGTAGCAGCGCGGGCCACAGCGGCAGCGGAGCCCCTCAGCCCCACGCTCGAGGCCTGGACGCCCCTCAGACCGTCCCTGAGGTGCCTCACCTGCCGGGCGACCCCACGTCCCCGCCCTCCCTCTCCCCGATCGACCTGGAGACACAGGAGCGAATCAAAGCAGAACGCAAGAAGCTCCGCAACCGCATCGCCGCGTCCAAGTGCCGCAAGCGGAAGCTGGAGCGCATCTCAAGGCTGGAGGAGAAGGTGAAGGTCCTGAAGAACCAGAACTCGGACCTGGCCTCCACCGCTGCCATGCTGCGAGAGCAGGTCGCTCAGCTCAAACAGAAGGTCATGAGTCACGTCACCAATGGCTGCCAAATTGCCGTCAGCTCTGCCACCAACAAGTCCGGGGGGGAGGAGGAGGCACCGCAGGCACCGGCAGCGAGGACTCCAGCTGCTGAAGAGGCAGGACAACAGGACAATGAGAAAATAAGCCGAGAGGCAGAGGGTTTTCTATTATGATTTTTGGCATTTCGCTCACTCTCTCGGTCAGAGCGAGGTGTCAGCGAAGCCTCAACGGGACGGGTGGATGTTCAACGGGATTTATGTAGCCCCGTAGTCCTCAGTCATCCAGCCAGAGGGGGCAGAGCGTAGAGGAAGCGGGGACAAATCCCTGATGTGAGCGAAATTCAAATTTCGATGATTTGAATTTTGACGATGAAGATGAAAGATGAAGAGGTGGTGACTGATAAATAACTGTTAAGAAGCAGGGTTTGACGCTCATGTCTGTGAACAGACAGATCCATTTATTTAACAGGTGAAATACATTTACAGACAGATTTCCAAGTTCCCTGTACAAAAGGTTTTATACAGTTTAAACAGCTCATGACAATATTCTTTATTTTCAGATGTCATTAGAGCTCAGCACATAAACTGCATTGGAAATAGTGGAAATTATCATCCACCACTGATTTTTTTCATTTATAGTAAAAACATTGTTTGACATGTTAAAATGACATTTTTACATTGTGAAAGGTAGTCGAGAAGTCTTGACAGATTTGCACTAAAGGTAATTGCAATACTTCAGTGAAATCTGGTGTAATTTATGTGGAAAACAGTGTCAAGTAATCAGATTACTATAAGATTATTATAAGTGTAATTTGAATTTTCAGAGACAATTTTTCCCAGATTTTTCCAAATCCAGTGAACACCTCACCTAAAATGACAGATGCAGAAAATTTGTTTTGTAATCTGATTACTGCAATCACTCTAAATCTTTTCTTGTTGTTTTTTTTTTTTTTTTTACAATCCAGCTGTGTGTTTTGACTCAGCTAAAAGGGAAAAATCTTCACTTTGTTGACTCTGTTCACTTTATCTCTTCATGGTAGCTGTGATAGATTTATGTAATCTGATTACTGCAACCTCTTTACGTGTCTGCAACTAAAGCTCACCCGGGGTTGGCAATAATCCAGTGACTGTTTACATTTTTTAAAACTGTGTTTGTGTGTTTTCTGTTTGTGGCTGCTGGAAGTTAAAAACCTTTCAAGCTACGTTCTGATGAGGAAACCGAGGCTGAAGTTCCAGCGGTTTGTTTTTCTGGTTGACAGGCTGTTTGTTTTATTCGGCTGGTAGAAACTTTTCTTACTATCTCCAGTCTGAATATGGTTAGAGTTTGGAAACTGATGTGTACTGATGTATTTGTTTCACTCCAAATTAATGAGAGTTTTATTCTCTAAGTTTTAAAATCTAGGGATTTTTTTTTACCTTTCAACTACTATCATATCCTGATTTGGGAAGAGAATTTCACTTTCAACTCAACAGCACATTTAATAAAATACTGTAGTGAAAGTCAAAGTACAGTTAAAGTGTATTTAACTGATTGTTGACATTCATAAATTCTACAGCAGCAGAAATATTATTGAACAAAGAAGAAGAATGTCAGGTGACGTGTTTCATATCTCCTTTATTCTCATTTTTAACAATATTGTGCAAATAAGATGTGATTTTTTGAAAAATATTTATTGTTTTGAGAATTATAATGTTAGTAATATACCTGCTATTACTTTACCTTTTCTACACAGTAAAAAATATCATTACATAAATAATACGGCTTGTTTGTTTGCAGGTTTGTGTGGAAGCCCATTTCTGCCAGGGGAAGAGAAAAACGATGACATTTTTGGAATGATTAAAATAAAATTACTAATAACTTGACCTAACAACAAAAATAACAATTTAACAAGTCAAACATTTTAATATGTATTAACACATTTTAATCTTGTATCACATCATTTTGATTTACTACCTCTTGTTATATTTTTGCATTCTTAACCCTAGCAGTAATGGGTTTCCACAGGTTAAAGCCTTTCTGGAAGGCTGGAAAATATCTGCTGCTGGTTCAGGTGCACAGAAAAGAAAGTTGATTTTGTTTATGCAAAAATGATCTCAGAAGAATATCAAATGTGTTCCACCTGCTTTGGTAAGAAAACCCCTTTGAGACTCAATTTCAAGTTAAATCACTTGATAAATTGGATTTATATTTACAGTTTAAAAGAAAGCAAACAAAAATAAAAGCACAGCCAGCATAGAAAAGGAGCCTGACGTTGAAGGTCCAACCTATAATCCCAAATGTAAACAAAATGTAAATGAGGGATAATCAACTCCTAACTGTGCTCTTACGAAGCATAATGCACTCTGGATTGTGTACATACATAACATTTGCTGCGGTCCTGAGGTCTTTGAGATGGTTGTGGAGGTCCTTGAGGGGTTTCCTGAGTTCCATGGTGGGGTGCCAGAGGTCCTTCAGGGGCTTCTTGAGGTCTTAAGCAGGGTAGCAGAGGTCCATAAGGAGGTTTAATAGGGCCTTCCTTCAGGGTCTTCCTGAGATCCCTGAAGAGGTTGTTCAGGTACTTGAGTGGGACCCTGATGTCCTGGAAAAGGTATAGTGGTCCTTGAATAGGTTCCTGAGGTCCTTGAGGAGGTTGCAGAGGTCAGTGGGTGAGATGATCTCTAACGTAGACTGTTTAGCAGACCATAAGTTCAGTGATTAAACTGTTGACCAGAACTTAAGGTCCATCGGCCAATTGAGAGAGCAGGATTTTCTACTGCCGTGGTATATTGAATACTCGATCTGTTACTTTTGAGAGTGTGTTATTGTTCCATAACTGTACATTTATATGGTGAAAAAAATAAGAAAACAGATTGGGCCTTTACTATCTTAGTGTGGTGGCAAATTATACTAAACAAATTATAAAGTAAATATGTTGTTCCCGCAACCCTGTACGCAGGATAAGCGGTTGACGATGGATGGATGGTTGTATGGATGGAATATGTTGTTGTAATGCAGTGTGTTGACATGTTCAACCATGAAGCTAATGATTCCTTTCTATTTTTGGACTCTGTTTTGTACTGACTTTACTGTCCATTCAGCATGTCTGTGTCATGTTACACTTTGTAAGCACTAACTGTCAGACAACAAAACACATAACTGCAAAGAAAGAAAATAAATTGAATTTGTTTGCAACAAAAAGAGTTCAAAGTGAACATTAGTACTCGAACATGAAAAAACTATTTCAGTTGCAGTTACGTGTTTTCTGTTTAACAGGAATTTTCAAATATAACTGTTGGTGATTATCGAGCAAAAAATTATTTTTTTGAACTTGAATGAGGCTTTTGACGTCTCTAATGATTCTATTTTTGTACAAATGTATAAAAAATGTTATTAATATTCTGAAATGATGTGTGTACGAGCTATCTGATCAAACACTTGTCTCTATTTATTATGAATATCCATTTAGTTATACATAAGTGTTTATTTCCTTCTGCTGTGTTGAGATGTTTGTGTCAATATATCAGTGATGAAAAATTCATCTGCTGCAGGTTTCCTGTTTGTAAATTCAGACTTGAAGTAGTGACTTTTCCACATGACAATGGGCACACGTTGAATGAAGTGCACTTTCCTAAACTCATTTTAGCTTGGATCACAAATATTTCACATAAAGGATGAATTCCAACAATCAAAACTTAAAGTCAGTGTTGAAACTGCCAAGATTTTAGGTGAAACAGATGTTGGTTTCATGTTGAGAAATTTGGGGAATATTGTAATTGCAAAGTACGTCATTTGCTTACTCATTAGGAAGTTTCCTAGTTTTGTTTTTACTGTGAAATAAGACACTTGACAGAACCAGATGAGTGAATTCGGATGAAATCCTCAAACCTTTTGATCTCCATCTGGGTATTTATATTTTTATGTGAAGCAATATTATTGTAATTACAGTAAAATGCCAATATGAAAAACATGTGGGCCAATGAGCAATCCAGCTATATGTATTACAAATACATGGAATTAACAAAGCAGGAACCTCTGGGTCTGTAAAGTGAAGCCAATACTTAAATCTGCATTCTAGTTTGCAACCACTGGTTGCAAAAAAGAGGTGCGACACCTGATTTATTTCTACTTAGCTACTGAGTTTACGATCTCAGTGGCTAGTTTCAAGTCTTCTTCAACACAGCATTATGTTCATTTTGTAAATTATGGTCCCACTTAGAGGAAAATAGATCGCTACCGTGGCAACTTGTCAGTCAGGCTAGAGGCAACTCGTATCCACTGTACTGTGTATGTTTAACCAGCACAGTTGAAAAGGCTTTTTTAGGAGTCAGCTGTAAAGTTATTCATGAAGTACTTGTTGTGTTAAAGAGGTCATATTCAGCTCATTTTTAGGTTCAAAATCTTATTTAGGGGTTGTACCAGAACAGGTTTACATAGTGTCATTTTCAAGAAACACCATATTTTTTGTCATACTGCACATTGCTGCAGCTCCTCTTTTCACTGTGTGTTGAACGCTCCATTTTAGCTATGGAATGATACATCTTGCGTCTACAAGATCTTTGTTGGGAGTTGCACATGCGCAGTACCTAGTATCTAGTTAAGGACTACTAGCCAATCAGAAGTAGAGTAGGGCGGGTCCTGACCATCCGGTAACAGAGGCTTAAGATGTCGAAGGGCAAAAATCCAAAATGCCAAACTCAAGGCTTCCAAACTGTAGTCCAAAAACCAATGAGTGATGTCACAGTGACTATGTCCTCTTCTTTTACACCGTCTATGGGATTAACTAGAAGGGCAGTTGGATCACAGACCTCCGCCAAGGCCAATAGTCCAGTCTTCTATGACCTTTATGACTATGAGAATTACACTATGTCAAATGGTTGTGTCCAGCTGAAGCATATTATCTCAGCTGTGTATTTATTATGTACTTAGCAGAAAATCTGGATGAATCTGGAAAAATCACATCCCTGCTAGCTTATTTCTTCCATGTGTTACATTTTTTTCTGCAGTGATGTGTGAGGTGGCCGGCACACCAGTCAATTTAATTATGACAAGTTCATCCACCTATCTTGCAATGTTATTTGTGTATCTTCCTAGCGATTTCGATCTGATCCAAGATTTACTGGATTCTTCATTGGCCTTACATGAAAATCAGGCCAGGAACTCCCCCTTTTTAAGGTTAGGGTTAATACTCATGGCTAATCAGTCAACAATGACATCTCCTTAGATCTGCCAGGTAGAGATACTTCACTCTATTCTAATATATTTAATGTCATAATATATTTCACTTGTTATCTTATACTTTCATAGAGATAATTTCATTCCTTCTTTAGGTCTGTGCTCACATAACCTGCTGACTAAATAATGAATTAATATAAAAACATAAAAAACAAGATAATAAAAGAGAGGTTAAGGCCTTTTGAAAACATGCTCTTTTAGGAGTTCAAGGAAAATGTGATGAGGAGTTCTTGTAACTGTGTCTTGTAACTGACCACTGCTTGCGATATGTTTAAGAAGATGACTATCAGATGACTGTCTGGTTGAGTAAGCGTGAAACTACATCAAGATAATAATTCGGTAATTTGGTTTAGTTTATTACTTTATTTGACAGGGACATATTAATTACATTTCTGTAAATTAAAACACAGTGTACAGCTTGCACATGAAGCTATTCTAAATGAAAGTTGGAAATTTTACCAGTGCTTTCATCATCTGTCCCACCACCACAACCACCAAAATGCTTCCCAATTGCACCAGAAAGACAGTGAATTTTGTTTTAAAATTATTAATTATACAATTCATTAATTACAGAAAATAATGCTAAGTGTAAATTAATGAAACAGAGCATGCTGCAGTCTACACCTGCACCTAGCTAGCACCCACAGAAGTGTTTTGTCCCTAAACAGTCATCATCTGGGGAAATATTACATTACTTAACATTGTTATGTAATGATGCGTGTTGTTTCATTCCTTCATCAAACTTCCTCTTTTTTCGGTGCCTCGTGGTTATATGCTTTTACACGGGGGAGGGGCAAATACCAATTTATTGTAGATGCTTAACTTAGGGTTGCCAGGTCATGATGCACGATGCATGAGTTAGCTCAGTTGGCTTAGAGGAAGGACTAGCTCTGCTTGGCTTTATGCATCGGGGCATTGTCATGTTTGGACTTTGCCCAAACTGTTGCCACAAATTTGGGAGCTCACTATTGGCTAAATCAGGGAACAGGGAACAGACTCACACAGGGTTGTCCATATATATAGTGATATAGTGTATCTATCTATTCATTCTCTAAACCTTTTACTTGTTTTACTCATCAATGAGTCATCAGGATGAAGTTATTTCTCTGTCAGTGAATCAGAGTAGCAGAACTGAAGCAGCACTTTTATACTTAACACTTTTTATTAATCACAACAGTACATATAAATATATATTACATATACATATGCTTGTATAATTACTAACACTAAATATGATGATTACCTTATATATTAACTGCTATAGTAATATATATAGTAATTCACATATTTTTTTTATTAGCATATTCACTATGAGACCCTAATGTGAAACAATATTTGATCAGTTGTTGACACACTGGCGAGGCCCTCGTGTATCAGTCGCAGTCAAGAGGGAACTCACACTCATTTGGGGATTTTCATTTCATTCAACACAGATTCTGTTTATGTGCCTTTTGACTATATTCAGTTTCAACATAAATTTAACTCTTTCAAATCCAAGCATTTAAAGATTCGAGACATAAATAAACTCACAATTTCAAAGACTCAGTCATGACTAAAATCTCAGAGTTCTGTTGGACATCACTGAGACCCAATAGGGGAAAGTTTGGACCCATGTCTGTTGTTGAGGATGGAGCCACATTGAGTCACGTATCTTGATGACAGTATTTATGTAAATCCTTTAATGACATATCAGTCACACTATTATCAGTCAAACACACAGGTCAGTTCAGGCAACCTCTGGCTACGCAGGACTACACTCTTCAGCGAAACCTTCAATTAGATGACACAGACCTCCACTGAGGTTGCACAGTCAAGCTTTGTTAGAAATAGAAAATAATCAGCATTTTGTTTTGTGTTTTGTGAATTTTCATATGTCAGTCTCATGGCCACTGAATTAAGACCATTTTAACTCATCATCAAATTTAGCAGGATGACGTTTGATTTCAACCAAAACCTGTTCACCTGAGTATGCATTTTAAATAACAAATGACAATAAAACAGAAAATATAAGATAAAACATGAAACATAAAAAGGAAATGGTTTTTAATTTCTATATTAATTTATGATGGATGAAATGACTATATGTCAGGTCAACTAAATTTTATTAATAAAGCCTAATATCATGAATCACAAATTTGCCTCAAGAGGCTTTTAAGTCTATATGGACAGACAGGAAATAGAAGTTGTGTGTACAGAATATACCAAAATAGTTAATAATTAATTACCTTATGGACGATCAGGATGAAAGAATTATAGATCAGTTGTGACATTTATGAGGAGGACGTCAAGCAACTTCAGGTGTCGCCAAACAGACCTGTGCTATACAACCTATGGAAAAGGGCATGCAAGAGGTGAAGAGAGAAAAACAGAGAGGCAAGAACAGAGCCATGAGGTATTCACTATTTCATATCCGAAAAGGTTTCGTGTTGGGATCTCAGGTTGGTTCTTCACATTAATAACCCTGCAAACCTGCACGAAAGGACGTTTAAAAAGCTCTTTATTAGTCTCCAACTTCTGTTAAACTGACGTCATGTGCTTGAAGGTCAGTGTTTGTTTTAATGATGAATTAATCTGGAAAATATTGTCAACATTTAAGTGAAAAAAATATGTGTTTAGGTTGGTAATGATGCTAAATTAGAGCAAATATGAAGTCTAACAGAGTAACAAGTAATCCAACTAGCTGATCCGCACACGTTTGACTTTTCATTTCACACTGACTTTAGACTATCAGTTTTTTTTGTGTGTGTTGAACCGTTTGGTAGAAAACGTTGTGTTGCTGTTTTTCCATATTCTGCTCCAGATGGAGTGACCCACTTACTGAAAGAGAGAGAGGCTGTGTGCCATTTCTGGTGACTAATACCCCCTCCACCCACACCTCAACACACACACACACACACACGTGCACAAACACGCACACGCACAAATCTGTATTGGTGTGTTTGCCGTCTTGTTGTTTCTGCGTTTCTGCTCTCTGATGATTCTGTTTGTTAAAAATAAAGATGTTATGTGAATAAATGAATGTTGACAGTGAACGTCAGTGCCTGTAGTTTTACATGTTTTCAACCCAGAAATCTTCAGCCCAACACTCACTGCTGCTTCATGCCACTTTCTAGAAAAAAAACTTTTAAATCAAATAAATTTTTTTCACCAAACCATTAATTTTTTTTACACAAAGTTTAAAATTAAAATTATGAATAAGCCTGATAGTCAGGCTGAATTTCTTTTTTTGTCTTATGTTGACTTTATTATTCAGTTAAGAGATCATATTCATGCTATATGGAAGCAAATTATGGCCATAATTTACCATTCCTAATTGTGACATGTATACTTACAGTAATATTGACATTTATATACAGTACCACTTCATTTGAACTAAAAACTAAATTTGTGTGTCTGAATGTCTTCAGCGGTTTGAGTGATCAAAAGACTAGAGTAAGTGGTCCATTTAATTATTTTACTTTGAAAACCATTTATCTGACATCAAATGGTGTGAGTTCCCCTCTTTGGAATTTTCATTAGTCAATTTCAAGTTGTGCAAATTCAAAATTCTTATTGTCAATATACAATATCAAAATTTTAGGGTTCACAAATTCAAATAAATTCTGGTTCTAAAATATTTTAAAAAACTGAAATGAAGTAAGCTCAGTTTGAATCTAAACATTCGAGTCAAGTCAAAAATATGGTTGCTCATAGTGTCTCTGCCTGGAGCAAATGACCATATTTGGAAATCTGGCTCAGAATGATGACATACCGAGACATTAGTAGAAAAACAGTTCAAAACAGAGCATTCGGAACAGGGGGTGATCTGAGGCTTTCTCTTAGAGGAATTTCTCTTTAATACTTTTACCTCTTCATTTGAAACTTTGGTTATGTTTATATGAACATCTGACATTGTAACATTATAGAAATGCTAGAAAGTATTAAAAGCATAAAAAAGGTCCCCTTTAAGTGATAAGTGATAATTTTGTGCTGTGCATCAAATGGAAATGTTTGTTTTACTGTACACTGTCCTTTTAAATAAATAAATAAATAAATTCAGACACAAAAATGTGCTGCTGTTAAACTACTACACTGTGTTTTGGGGTGAAGAAGAAATAGAGCTTAGGAACAGATGTAAATCAGATTAATGTCAACCTTTTTGTTTGAAGCTGGCTTGAGGTCAGACTGCGGGAACACACCATCTCTGAGCCCTGCCCCCCCCACCTGGAGGGTCCAGTCAGGCATCTTCTTTCACTCCTTTCTGCCTCATTAAATATTCATGAGACCACTTGAGGCGTTGCAGAGCCCCCCTTTCTGCCCTGAGCCGTAATGTCAAACTGAGGCGACGATGGTTTTCTTGATATGAACGAGTCTCTGGGGGAGAAATGATACAACATGGTGGACGTCAGTGAGGAACTGATGGAAAGAGGAGATCTAACTGTCTGACAGCAGCTGACTGACAGCAGGGTCTGCTCCATCTCCTCTGTCAAAACGAATAGTGTCATCGCCTAAGCTGTCAGACCAAATCCGGGATCTGTTGGCTCCAGAACTCTGATCCTGGAATCAGAGGCTCCTCCCACATTTTTCACATCATTGTTTCTGATGTACTGCTGATACAGTATTTGCCCAAAACTGCATAGAAATTTTAATATACATTTATACTGAATTTACAATATAAATGATAGTTCCCACTTAAAAAACTACATATTTGTAGCATGATCAATGTGCATGCTGATGCAACTCCACTTGCCAGTATCTCGTGATCTGGTCTATATTGAAGACTTCTAAGGCTAAAAGACACTGAGAATAGAGACAGAGCTTTTTGTATTAACTTGATGTTGTCATGCTGATTCTGACAAAGAAAAATAAAAACAAATCATAATAACAAAATAACAAAACTAATTCTAATATTAATAACTATTAATTATAATTGTCATCTTATTGCCGTCTCTGGGCCTGTGAAATACTGTTTCATATACTTATGTGAAGTGTCTATTGTCTTCCAGCAACTGAGTACGTACGATTTAAACATGGATGCATTAGACACGTAATAAACTTCATTGATTCTTTAGTAATCACAACCAAGCTAAGCAGTTGTAAAGAAAACCTCATCATCTTGCTGAAGTGTGCGTTGCATTAAGGTGATTTCACTGGTCAGAATTAAAGTTTTATCCACTGTATCTTATTCATCATTCTCTGTTTCAGAGCTGTTCATACTGTCCATATTGTATATTGTGTATTCTGTATGCCAAATCCACCTACTTCAAGTACACAACACCTGCAAATAATACTTATTTATTCCAGCATCCTTTGCACTGTGCTGAATCACACTATGTACATGTGTAGATGTATGCGTGTATGTGTTTGTGCACCTGTATATCACATCCACCTCTGACATGTATATAACAATAATAATAACAATGATGGTAATAATAATTTACTCCTGCATCCTTTGCACTCTGCTCATTGCACTATTGTCTCAATCTGTCTATTTTGTTTTGTTTATAGTGTGTATATACGTGTTCTCTATACTGTAGCCTGTGTTACATTATATTACTGTTCTATTGTGTTATTGTATTATTGTATAAGTAAGCACATTGGGAGCATTGTAGGTAGGTTTATTGTCACAATACAACAAGTTGTAGGGTGAAATTGAGTTTTGTAACTACCTTCTGCTACATAGCAGACAATATACATTAATAAAGAATTAATTATGAAAAATGGTAACAGAAAGAAACTATCATCAGTGGATAAGTGCTGAGGATGAATTGGAGTTTAAAAGTCTGAAAAGTCTGATAGCTTGGGGGGAAAGCTGCTCTGCAGTCTGGTGATATGGCAGCAGAAATTTCTAGATCTCTTCCCAGAATGCAACAGGGTGAACAGGCTGTGGCTGGGTGGGTACTGTCCTTTAGTATCCTTTGGGCTCTGCGTAGGCACCTCACCTCACTGATATCACTGATGCTCCAGTTAGTGATGTTTCCAGTCAAGATGATTTCTATTGCTCCTCTGTAAAAGCTGACAAGAACTTGACGTTGGGAATTTGGCCTTCTTAAGCTTCTTCAAGAAATACAGGTGTTTCTGAGCTTTCTTCACCAGCGTGGAGATGTGAGACGACCATGTCAGGTTCTCTGTGATGCTGATTCCCAGGATCTTGAAACTGTCCACCTGCTCAACCTCAGCACCACTGATGTAGACAGGAGTGTGTGTTTTTATCTCCTTCTTCCTAAAATCAGCGATCAGCTCCTTGGTTTTGCTGACGTTGAGCAGTACGTTATTCTCTGAGCACCGCTCTGCAAGATTATGAATTTCCTCCAGATATGAAGTCTCATCGTTGTTCGAAATCCGGTTGATGATGGTGGTGTCATCCGCATCACAAGAGTTCTCTTCATGTCGAGGGATGCAGTCATAGGTGTACAGCGTGAACAGAAGGAGGCTGAGCACACAGCCCTGGCGGGCTCCGGTGCTGATCACTAGAGTGGAGGAGGTGTTTCCACCAATCTGAACCGACTGGGTTCTGTATGTGAGGAACTCCGATATTCAGTTGCAGTTGAGTGTTGTATTTAAACCCAGAATGCTGAGTTTTTTATGTGCTGCAGAACCACTTTCTCACACTGGGCGGTAGTTGTTCAGACTAGACACTGCAGACTTTTTAGGTACAGGAACGATGGTGGCTGTCTTGAAGAAGGTGGGAACTTCTCCTGAGACAGTAAGATGATGAAAATGTCAGTAGTAACATCATCTAGCTGATTGGCACAGGTTTTTAATACACTGCCTTTACTCATATTCACTCTCAGCAGGACTCCTCTCACATCTGCTGTGGATACTGACAGTGGCCAGTCCTCTGGAGGTGGTGTAGACTTTACAGCTGACTCCTTGTTGAGGAGATCAAAGTGAGCATAAAAGGTGTTCATCAGGTAATGAGGCCTCACACATGATCGGGGTGCTCCTGCTTTTGCAGCCTGTGATGTTTTTGATTGCCGACTACATATCTTTGGTGTTGTTGGTGTTGAGGTCTCTCTCCAGTCTCTGCTGATGTCTCCACTTTGTGCATCTAGAGACTATAAACTGGTAAACACTTTGTGCTTTTAAGACTATAAACTGTAAAAACTTTGTGCTTTTAGGACTATAAACTGTAACCACTTTGTGCTTCTAGGACTATAAACGGTGAACAGTTTGTGCTTTTAAGACTATAAACTGTAAACACTTTGTGCTTTTAGGACTATAAACGGTGAACAGTTTGTGCTTTTAAGATCATAAACTGTAAACACTGAGCTTTTAGGACTATTAACTGTAAACACTGTGCTTTTAGGACTATAAACTGTAAACACTGTGCTTTTAGGACTATTAACTGTAAGCACTTTGTCCTTTTAGGACTATTAACTGTAAACACTTTATGCTTTTAGGACTATAAACTGTAAACACTGTGCTTTTAGGACTATAAACTGTAAACACTGTGCTTTTAGGACTATAAACTGTAAACACTGTGCTTTTAGGACTATAAACTGTAAACACTGAGCTTTTAGGACTATAAACTGTAAACACTGTGCTTTTAGGACTATAGACTGTAAACACTGTGCTTTTAGGACTATAAACTGTAAACACTGTGCTTTTAGGACTATAAACTGTAAACACTTTGTGCTTTTAGGACTATAAACTGTAAACACTTTGTGCTTCTAGGACTATAAACTGTAAACACTGTGCTTTTAGGACTATAAACTGTAAACACTGTGCTTTTAGGACTATAAACTGTAAACACTTTGTGCTTTTAGGACTATAAACTGTAAACACTTTGTGCTTCTAGGACTATAAACTGTAAACACTGTGCTTTTAGGACTATAAACTGTAAACACTGTGCTTTTAGGACTATAAACTGTAAACAGTTTGTGCTTTTAGGACTATAAACTGTAAACACTTTGTGCTTCTAGGACTATAAACTGTAAACACTGTGCTTTTAGGACTATAAACTGTAAACACTTTGTGCTTTTAGGACTATAAACTGTAAACACTGAGCTTTTAGGACTATAAACTGTAAACACTGTGCTTTTAGGACTATTAACTGTAAACACTGTGCTTTTAGGACTATAAACTGTAAACACTTTGTGCTTTTAGGATTATAAACTGTAAACATTGTGCTTTTAGGATTATAAACTGTAAACACTTTGTGCTTTTAGGACTATTAACTGTAAACACTTTGTGCTTTTAGGACTTAAAATGGTGAACAGTTTGTGCTTTTAAGACTATAAACTGTAACCACTTTGTGCTTCTAGGACTATAAACTGTAAACACTGTGCTTTTAGGACTATAAACTGTAAACACTTTGTGCTTTTAGGACTATAAACTGTAAACACTTTGTGCTTTTAGGATTATAAACTGTAAACACTTTGTGCTTTTAGGACTATAAACTGTAAACACTTTGTGCTTTTAGGATTATAAACTGTAAACACTTTGTGCTTTTAGGATTATAAACTGTAAACACTTTGTGCTTTTAGGACTATAAACTGTAAACACTTTGTGCTTTTAGGATTATAAACTGTAAACACTTTGCGCTTTTAGGATTATAAACTGTAAACACTTTGTGCTTTTAGGATTATAAACTGTAAACACTTTGTGCTTTTAGGACTAACAACAGCAGCTAGCTAGAATGTTACATTTGTTACAGTTCTTACACAATTAGAAGAAACTGGTACTTTATTTATTTACTCCTATTGTGCACTTCTGCTTTCAAAAAACCAAAGCAGGCTAAACCTGGCTTGGCATACTGCAAATATAAATCTTAACATTTTTAAATGTAACAATTTCATACCTCATACTACTATGAAACATAGTATGTTGAACGTTCTGCATACTGCTGTTGGTGGTAGTATGTAGTAGGCGGTTCCAAATACAGCCTGTGTTTTGCTCAAAGTGTGGAGATGAAGCCCTCTGATTGGTCTGCTTGTCCTTTTTCTCTTTCTGTTGATGTTGTTGACTGACTCAAAGAGTTACTGCCTGTTACATAATCACACACACACACACACACACACACACACACACACACACACACACAACACACACACACACACACAGTGAAAGTTTTCAGCTGTGTCTTGTTTGGTGTTTGGGTTTGATGTTGCTATGGCGATGCTGACTAGAAACAAAAGCAGAGGTAGAAAATAAAAAGACAAGCATGACAGAAGCCTGTAAAACACATCTGTAAACATTTAGAAACTGGACCAATCATGTATTCAGTCAGAGAAAGAATTTGTTTTTGTTGTTGTTTTAACCACCTTGACCTCAGTGCATGCTTGGAGAAGATTTGTGGGAATAAATGAAAACATTCATTCAACTAAATGAATGAATGACTAACAAGTCAGATTAAGTGTAAAAAAAGAATGAATATGTGAGAATGGAGGTGAGGTGAAGCTCTCTCTGTAAAAGTAAAGTGATCACGCTGTTGAAAGGCTGAGTTCAGAGCTGATGAGTTATGCAACCAAATGTTTGTTTGTTCACTGAAGAAAACCATTTTTGCTTCAAAGCCAAAACACAAACTGAGCAGATCTGAAGAGAAAAACACTCAGTGTAGATTTAAGAAAATGCTTTTTATGTTCTCCTGGACCTGTTGGATGGATGATGGAGGTGTGCTGGGATGGAGGGATGGATGGAGGAATGTATTATTGGCTCTGTAGTTGTTTGAGGATGACTCAGATGCTCCGCCCACAGAAGCACTGAGTCACCACGAACCACCAAGTACTCAGTGCGTGTGTGTGTTTGTGTGTGTATGCGTGTGTGTGATGTACCTGATTTAAATGTCAGTAAAGTGAGAATCTGACTCTCAATCACAGCTTTTTTTTTTTTGTCTTCTGATTGGACGATGTGACGATGAGAGGTTACAGCAGGAACACACACTTAAATGATCTGAAACATAATGATGCACAAACTCATTTACCTCCATGCTTTTGTAATGTGATGCTTTTTAGTTTTCTGTCTTCAGACACGTACAACTCCATTTCCCAGAAACCCTGCTGGTTGTTCTTGCTCATTGCTCAATTCTTCCTGACTTTTGGAATGAAAATGGATTCATGACCCCTGTGTCTGTGTGTAAACTAGGGCTGAAACAATTAGCTGATTAATCAATTTGCCAATCAACAGACCATTTGTCATTGACAATTCTGATATTGAATTAATAATTTAGGTAATTAATCAAGCAAAATGCTCTAAATATTCTCTGATCCTGTAGTGTGGCTTTACCTGTTTTTTTCAATTTTGTATTTGCAAAATTCTGGCTGTCAGAACAACTAACCACAAACCATTCAACACCTTACCATCTTTGCTGCTACACCCTAAATCAGGAGTGCCAAACCTTTCTTGTCGGGGCGACACAGCAAAAAACAAGTGTATAGTCCAGGGCAATAAGCCTTCCAATTTAAGAGACAATACTAATGAGTGTATTTTAGGGGGCTTTAACACCTGAAAGTCCGCACCAAGCTCTTGAACCAAATGTTTTTCAATGTTTTGACACATTTTGATACATTCAGTTAGTTTTGGTTTGGTTTCACACTGCAATTCTGCGGCCGCACTAAAGGACTTTACATGACACACTTGCGTCCTGTCGTCATCTATGTGGGCTGCGTCTTCCTGTAATAATCATACAATAATAATGAGATTTATTTATACAGCACTTATCAAACAAAGTACAAAGTGCTTCACACCAAATCACACATAACATAGAATATACATAAGAACAAGGATCACAATAGAGAATAACAAATATGTTCAGTAGGAGATAAGGAAGTAAGGAAGTAAGACATGGAAACAAAGTGATAAGAACGTTAGGGCAGGAATAGTAAAACGAGTGGCAGCTCAGATAAAATCTGGATATGCTTTCGGGTAAAAGTAAGCTCTTAAAAGAGATTTGAAAGAAGAAGCCGACCCAGCCAGCCTAATTTCCTCAGGCAAGTCGTTCCAGAGCCTCGGGGCCCTGACAGCAAATGCTCGGTCACCTTTTGTTCTTAGTCTGGCTCAAGAAACATACAAGAGGCCCTTGCCGGATGATCTTAGACCACGGGGGCCCATAAGGAGTTTAAATATCTAAAATATAATCAGGAGCCACGCTAGGAATAGCCTTAAAAGTAATGAGTAAAATCTTTAAATCAATCCTGAAACAAACAGGGAGCCAGTGCAATGATGCTAAAATAGGGGTGATATGATCATATTTTCTTGTCCTAGTTAGGAGCCGAACAGCTGAGTTCTGTACAGTCTGTAAACTATTTAGGGTTTTTTGATTAAGGCAAGTAAAGAGGCTGTCGCAATAATCAATGCGTGAGGAGATAAAAACATGTATAACTGTTTCTGCATCTGTAACAGATGTTGTCACATTCTGCCTGTCGGTCATGTTTAAGTTTAGCGCTCTGTGAGTTTTTGTTATATTTGGTCAGTTCAGTATCTGTATTTAAAATATATGTTGTTTAAAGGAGAACTCCGTGAAATTTTTAAGTTAATCTTGATCGTTATACCTTTGTGAATACTGTCTATAGAAGAAAAAAAAAAGGATTGGTGCTTGCAACACAGAGCTGCTACAGCTAATGCACAGAGCTCCCACGTTGCTAAAACGGCAGTTATGGGGGCATTTACATAAAGAGTGTCTTTGTGACAGTACTCACAAAGGTATAACGATCAAGATTAACTTAAAAATTGATTGGAGTTCTCCTTTAAGGGTTCAGGCCGGTCTGTTGTCCTGTGTCCAGTCTGTTAATGTCATTGTGAGCTCTGCCTGATTTGTTATCCCTTTGGTTATTGTCTCTCAGTGTTTATCTGTTCAGTTATCTTAGTCTGTGGTTGAGTTTGTCAGTTTTGTCCTGTTACCTTGTTGTCCTTAGCCACTCTGTGTCAGTAGTCCGGTCCCTGTTTGTGGTGTTGCTATTGCCTTGCGTATAACTCCCTGTTTCTGTCCTGTTTAGTTTAAAACTTTGTACCTGTCTGTCATGTATATTTAGCCCTGTGTCTTAGCTCCTAGTTCTGTGTCTCAGTTCATGTTTTGGTGTTTACTTCTGGTCTGTGTACTTGTGTGTTCTGGGTTAACAGTCTCTCTGCCGGCCAGCCTCTCTGTTACCCCCGATTGTCTCTGCCTGCCTGCCTGTCTCTCTGTTTTCCTGCTGTCTCTCTGCCTGCCTCGTTAACCTGATCCCGCTCAACTGTGTTGCTCCTTCCCAGCTTGTTAACCCATGTGTGTATCTATTCCTGTTTGTTTCCTCAGTCTGTGTCTGTTCTTTGTAGTGTCATGTGTAGTGTGTAGTGCAGTGCTCTCACTCAGTCGTGTTCTGTCAAGCCTGTTGGAGTTTCTCGTCTACTGCCTGTAAGCCTGTTACCTGTTGCTTCATTTGGATTAAAGACCCTGAACTGCATCTGCTCTGCCTCGCTGTCTTGCATTTGGGCTCTCACCTTCTCTGCACTCACCCACGGAATCGTGACAGACATTGATTGGTTTATTAAACAGTTCAGTGATATCTTTGACAAGAATGAATGAATAAAAAATGAACATATGCATATTTGCCACCACTATATTGTCATTATTATGGCATTACTACCTGCAGCACCAACTATACTGAAGGCTAGTCGCAATTAAACGCCCTCGTCGTGCGAACATTATAACGCCAACAGGAAAGGAGGAGACGACCCCAAGCAATCCTTCTGCACCTCTGTTGAGGAGAGACCAAAGAGATGGGTGGCGGTGTGCTTCTACAATGGCCGTCTGTTTGAAAAGATGATCTGTCAAGGGAGATTTATATTTGTGTCCTTATTTCAATGCATTTCCCCATGCATTTGTTTTGTTTCTATTTATACGGAACGTCTCTCCAGCCTCTATGTTGTTGTTGTTTGTTCCTCTTTGTGTTTACTGAGCTCAGACTCCACAGTTACATAAAGCTTCTGTCTCAGTGAGGGTCTAACAGAGGGGTCCGGACAGGTACGTTCCTCGGCTATCACAACTCATCCGATGCTGCCACACTGTGATGCGATAAGTCGTGTACCACCCTGTAAAAAGTGACTGTCCTTAGGAAACTACTTTAAAATCACAAAGGGAAAAATATGAATGCTATAGCTATTGTAAATGTAGCTGAAACTCTTAGAATTATAAAGTTATATCTGACTTCTTTGAAATTTACCTGGAAGTTTCTTCCTGCAACGCACCACAGTGTTTGGAGTGAAAATAAACCAAACAGGTTCTGCCTCTTTGCTGCGTCACCTGTGACTGAGGTTAAAGAAGCTGAAAAATTTATAAATGTTGCTGCACAATATTGATACATGTTTTGCCCTCTATCAGACTACACTGTTGGTTAACCCCATTGAGGCACTGCCTTGGAACCCGGTCAGATCTTTGCTCTCACTACCCAATCAGGAAGTAGCAACCATATACAAAAAAACAAAAGCTGCAACCTCCGCTCTCATGAGTGAAGCCATCCAGGAAGTAACTTAAACCTGCATTCTTTCTAACGGCCAAGAACATGGTCCTCTCATGAAAACATTACACTCGATTCACACAATACAACTGCTGCTGGGAGAGAGTGGGGACAACGATTACGCACTGTAAAAGTCCCAAAACGTCAGCAGAGCAGGAACGGTAGGGCATAACTCACTGAGCCACGGCAATTTGAGTAGGATCACACCGCAAGCACAGGCGCACACACACACACACACACAGTGAACTTATGTTGGAAGAGGAGCAAGGATGGTCGTGAAGCTCTGTAGCAGTTCATATGGCATTTGTTTTTCATATAAATGAAAATATGGGTGGAACGGCAGTCCGGTGGGTAGCACTGTGGCCTCACAGCAAGAAGGTCGCGGCTTCAAACCCTGGTTGCCCTGGCCATTCTGTGTGTGTGGAGTTTGCATGTTCTCCACATGTCTGCAAGGGTTCTCTCCGGTTCCTCCGGCTTCTTCCCACCATCCAAAGACATGCGGCCTAAGCTAATTGGTGACCCTAAATTGTCCTTAAGTGTGTGTGACTGGTTGTTTGTCTATGTGTGGCCCTGTGATGGATTAGCGACCTGTCCAGGGTGTACCCCGCCTTTCACCCAATGTCAGCTGGGATAGGCTACAGCACCCTGCGACCCTGTACACAGGATAAGCAGTGGACGGATGGATGGATGGATGGATGGATGGATGGATGGATAAATGAAAATACCAAAATGAACACTGTAAACAGATTACTATGAGAAATAATTTTTCAAAGCTTTTGGGATTTGGTAAGGGCAGGTTTTGTTCTTAGCTGAATATTGATGATATTTTAGAAATGTTAACAGTTATTATTATAAAAATGATTAATAAAGAGGAATAAATATGGTGCACTATCTGGATTCAGGGACCAATAATCAAATATTAAAGGAGACCTATTATACTGCTTTTCCAGTCCTATTTTGTAGTTCTGTGATGCCTGTGTGGCAGCTTTGTATGATTCAAAGTTAAAAAAAAATTCTTATACTGATTCTTCATGTAGGTCTTCATTTCAGCCTCTGTCTGAACAAGCTGCAGATGCTCCTGTCTCTTTAAGGCCACCGTCTCAAAACCCACTGTCTTTTGATTGGCCAAGACCTGAAGCATGTTAGCAGACTGTTGTTGTTGCTGGGCGGAACAGAAAAACTGAGCGTTGTGGTGCCATTAGTGTGGGGAGCACATGACCATATATCGAACACCGGCTCCGTCTGGCTCCATATTGGAGCCCTTGATTGAAAAAGCACTTCAAAACAGAGCGTTCAGAACAGCTTTAACCTCATTTTTTTCTTTGGCTATGTTTAACATGAACATCCAGCATTATAACATTGTAGATAAGTCATAAAATGTGGAAAAGCATAATAGGTCTCCTTTAAAACAGCCTCAAAAACAAAGTTCAGCACTGAAACATCTCTTAATTCGCTTATTTTTTAATAGGGCTGGACCCGAATGTTCACATGTTCGAATATTGAAACATTTTACCATTGGGTATTCAATTTAAAATTTTTGGATTTCAATATTAAGGTTTTTTCCCACCATCCTGACCTCAGCTCACAGCAGTGAAGGTAACTCTCCAGTTCACATTAGTGTTGTGTTTTTCAAAGAACGTTTTGTTCATTTGAGCTAATCTTGTATGTGACTCAGGAGGTACAGGTTGTCTCAGTGAGTAATTTGTTCATTTTCACGCATGTGTGAATACTCTTGGACTCTTACGTTCACTCATTACACAGCAGCTGCATGGCCTCCATCAGCACAGGCAACAGAATTGATTAGTTCACGACTCTCAACTGTGGTTTTCTGGGTTTGAGTCGTTCATTTGTCACGTGAAAGCTGGCTACAGGGTGTGGTAAGCAGGCAGCACAGGAAACAGAATTGATTAGTTCACGACTCATAACTGCATCTCATCAAATGTGCAGCAGGAATGAACTAATCATTCAGCGCTCATCACTCGGCAGGCTGAGTTACTGCCAGCACCGGGGAATGAGAGGCCAGTCTGTTGACAGGTAACAGTCACTGGACTGGCATATATCTAATATCTATTTTGTGACATGTAATAATGCATAACATTATTACAGTGCAGTGATGTTGTGCTAAGTTATAATTTTAACACAACCACACCGTAACTTTAATTCTGCTAGGGTTTACAGCTAACAGCTGATGAGAGTTATTTCTGGGTCCGCTCCACTTCGGAGCCCTGACAGGGTTCTACCCTAGCTGAATTACCACAGAGGTAGTCTGCTCTCCAAAACAAATGGACCCCCGACATTAAACCATTAAAACACAGCCACATAGCAACATTAGCGTTAGCCCTGTGGTTTGTTTACAGCTAACAGCTGATCCAGTCCGCCAGAGAACACAACATAACTTTTACTTTTTATTTATCGACAGACCCATGCTGTTGTTTCACAACTCCTCAAACTGCAGTGTTTGAGATTATTATTAAATGAGTTAAATTTTCTGTGTATTATACATCTAGTGTGTCAAGCTTATTACTTCAATATAGTCTTCACAGTAAAACTGATGTTAATATATGATGGATAGGCATTAGGCTACTGTATGAATGCACACTTTAGAGAAATAATCAGATAGTAATTATAATTATATATATGGCTTGTCTGGTAGTATACTCAGGAAAGATTGTGAAAATGGTTGTGGCTCCATGGGGCTTTATAGAACCATGATAGAGAAAGATCAAGAGGTGAATTTGTGCATTATACTTTGTCAATTAGAGCAAGCCAGGCAGCCTCCTGTGTTTGAGAACTGCGCTGTTTTAAAAAAAATCACCCACTAGAGCTTCAGAGCTGCAATAACCAGCCTAGTTAAAATGAAAGAAATGAACGAAATGACACAAAAAAAGATTAGTTTATTTTAATGAACGAGATTTGGTGACTCGAGTCTTTCAAAACAATGACTTTTCCCATCACTAGTTCACATCAAAGGGAAAACAAAATGCTGAAGCCCTCAGCTGTTTGGGGGCACTTTAAACTGAGTGATGACAGCGGCAGGGAGGCAACTTTATAAATGCGTAATTTCATTACAGATTCAGTTCAGTTCAGTGTTATTTACATAGCGCCAAATCACAACAACAGTTATTTCAGAGCGCTTTTCACAAAAGAGCAGGTCTAGACCGTACTCTGTTGTGTACATACAGTTCCCACCAACAGCAAGCACTAGGCAACAGAGGCAAGGAAAAACTTCCTTTTAAAGAGGTGGTATTATGCTCATTTTTAGGTTCAAAATCCTAACTAGGGGTTGTACCAGAACAGGTTTACATGGTTTAATTTTGAAAAAACACTATATTTTTCTCATACTGCACATTGCTGCAGGTCCTCTTTTCAGCCTATGTGTTGTGCGCTCTGCTCTTGAGCTACAGAGTGATGCATCTTACTTGTACAAAATCTTTGTTGGGAGTTGCACATGCACAGTTCCCAGGTAAGGACTACTAGCCAATCAGAAGCAGAGAAGGGTGGTCGTAAGAAACAAGGTAGTGTGATCCAAATCAAAGCCTTCAGACTGCGACTGTAACCTAGCAGATGGTCTAAGTTATTACCAGTCCACAACATTATTGTTCCACATCTTACCATCAGGACTAAATGTTGAACTAAGGCCGGTGTTCTGACGATCTATGCTGCCTTGCTGAAAATGCTTCCATAGCGCAAATTGAGAGACTCGACTTTACTCGGCCCTGCTCTGTTTTCCATTGCAGATAGTATCCAGAGATAGCGACGTCACACACAACTGCCGCGATGTAATGTTCAATGCGACACAGACACCAGCAATCCACACAGCTCTTAAAATATATACAGTCTACGGTTAAAACGTTTGAATATTCCTCAGAATGTAAAGACAGATAAGCGGTATGAAAACCTTCCTCTGCCGTTGTTGCTGCAGCGGTCTGTGTGACGGCGGGAGCAGAGGGCTCTGTGAGCGGGCGGCTGGCCGGCCTCACACGGTCTTCCTAAAAGTGGAGCTACCGTGTGTACCCTGTTCGCAATCCCCACACACAAAAATACACATGATTCGACTATCAGTCGACTATCGGCAAGACTTGACAATTCTGATTCATGCAAATCCTTATTCGGGGACAGTCCTACTGTGCACGGAACACTGACTTCAACCCCATCCAACACCTTTGGGGTGAACATGAACACAGACTGTGAGCCAAACCTTATCACTCAACATCAGAGTTGAACCTTACTATTTATCTTGTGTATAAATGAGTGCAAATCCCTGCTGCCAGGTTCCAATGTTGAAGCTGAAAGTCTTCATCAGCTGTGATGAAGAACAACAAACAGTTAAGTTCCCTCTGCAACAGTAGATAAAGTGCAAAAATACACATTCAGATGGATATTTTTTTTACAGCGTGGTGTGTAGGGTGTTTCATATACTGAGAAACAACATCTGACCTGGAGTGTCCCCGCCTCATGCTGAGACAAGAGGTCAGGAGGTCACAGCAGAACACAACCCTCCTCCTCCTCCTCTTCCTCGCCCTCGCTTCACCCACACGCATTACTTCCTGTAGGCATTTGGTTTGTTTTTTTCTCTCTAAATAACAACAGCAGCTCATTCTTCAGTCTGAGAAGCAGATTTGGCTGCTGGGACGTCACTCTGGATTAAACTGTGCTGAGGTCCGATCTCATTTTAGCTCTGACCTCGGGGCTCCAGCACGCATCCGACAGTCTGCTTCCAAAACACCGGGCATCCATGCTGGAGGAGGAACCCAGTTAGCAGAGGCAGACCTGTATCTTCAGGCAAACATAGAGTCCCAGAGGGTACTGTGAAAATATTTATGAGATATTAACTGACTTTTCATTTAAAGCTGTGACCCTAAAGTGGACTGTGTGGTCCTCAGCTGGTTTTACTGTGATCATCTCATCTCTGACTATGATGCTGGAATTTCTAATTTACAATAACCAAATCATTTTTGTGCGTGAACCAAATCAAACCTTAACCAGTGTTGTCAGATCATAAAACTGTTACAAATGATGTCAGTAGCACATATAGGATGTCTTATGGATTCAAAAGCTAAACAACTATTAAAGGAGACTGTTCTCATCAGACAAACCATAATATAGGTTGTTTGTGCAGCAGTTTAAGACAACCCATGTTTACGTTTATTGTGGCAGCAACCTCTAGTGGATGTACAACCATAGCGAAGGAGGAAGTTGGTTGACATAAATAGGCAGGAAGTAAGGAGGTGGATGGGGAGAACGGCATATGAGTCCCACGTAAAACCAAATGTTGAGTTATGTTGAGTTTTAACTTAAATAGCATTACTGACTTCCGTCACATGACTTCTGATATTGAATTACGTCACTTGAGTTCTTTGATTTCCTTCACGTGACTTACATTATGAACTTACTTTAACCCAAACTACGACATTTTCCTAAACCTAACCAAGTAGTTGTTGTTGCCTAAATCTCACCAAACTACAACATTAACCACATGTTTAATGTCACGTGACTTGCGTAAGGTAGTTAACTTTCATATGTGTTGTTTTTGGAAGCATGAATAAAACGACCTTGTTAATTAGGTTGAGTACTTGCTGCATTCAAGAGATCTATATAAGCAGCATACATATTTATGTAAATCATTTACAAATGTTTACATATGTGAACACGGTTTTATGAATGTAAGTGACAACACCTGTGTCACCCACTGCACACTATATGAACACCATACACCATCACACTCTTCTTGTTTCTAGAAATTGTAGGCGGTACGCAAACTCTAGAGTACGGACCCACAGACAAGAGGTGCACCGACGCCAAGCCTGAAGATGGGCAGTGGAAATAGCTGGCGTCAGGGGATACGCGCCGTCAGGAGCGCTGGTGGCCCAGAGGCACCACAGTCAGCGCTCCTGAGACGGAGGCAAATCGTTGGCAGTGCTCCTGCCGAACTGCAGGAGGAGAGCTGCTCCACAAAACGAGGCAGCTGAAGACCACCACGTCTCTTCAAAGGCCCCTGATCCACAGGCTGCAATGGCCCAGGCTGGCAAATGGAATGTGCGCGCAGCCTGAACTTCTGGCCTCATCCAATGCAGCCTCCACTGCAGGTCTTCTGATAGGCCTTCACCACCAACCCATCAGTGGTGTGGCACTTCATATTCGGGTGACGAGCAACTGCTTTTAGATGAGGCTCCAGCCAGCAGCACAAAAGTCTGGCCCACCTTTGTTGCGCCATCCAGACTGGGCTCTGCAACACCATGGAATATGCCGAGGGCGGAGCGAGGTGCAGTAGCCTCCTGCACCCTCCTGGGTTGGGCCCAGGACCCCTGGAGATGTTTAACAAAATCGGGGTACACCAGCAGAGCAATCTGCCTCTGGCCCCTGGGGTCCCTGTCCAGTGCAGACGCATTCGATGGGGAAGAGCCTTGACGCAAAGAATTTGCGGCTTCATTTAATCCATGTAAGTATATAGCACACTGTTTCGCACGGACATTTATTACTGTCTCACATGGCACTTACGCTGTGTGAACACGACATGATCAGGATGACGTTGTTTGTAAAGTGGAGGAAGAGAGAGAAAATAGGGAGGGACGAAGAAGAAAAAGAAGAGTGTCCAAAGTATCGGATTATTTCGAGCTTAAAGAAAACAACAACTCTGTAATGTTACAATCTGTCCGCTGTAAAACGAAAGTTATATGGCCTACTGCAAGACAGCCTGACAGCACCCGATGTTTTGCCAGTGGACCACAGACAAGGCAACAGTAACAGCAACTTTAGCATTTAACTGAAATCATAATTGAGTTGAGTTGAAGGCTAGCAAAAGTAAGCCCCAGTCCTCAGCTGAAAATGTACAAACATGCATTTGTTTTGTCCTTCTGGTTGGCCGTGAGTTTGTGTTGTAACATTACAGTCATGAGTTAACTGGGAGTCTTGGGGAGCTGAAAAAAGCACTTTTGCTTACTTCTGAAAAAAGTACTTCATAAACGACGCATCGACGAATCAATGAAATAATCTGTAGAAGCTTCAAGTACTAAATTCATCGTCATCATCATCAGTTGCAGCCCTAAAGAGAACACTCTTCTAGTTGTAGTGAACATGTTAAGTGCAATAGTAAATCACTGACTTATAGGAGTATCCTACCCTGTCTTGTCTTCTTCCCTATTTTTCCTCCTCTTTGTAGTAAAAAAGCATATTCAATATTATGTATTATTAAGAATCAAATTAGTTAGATTTTAGTATTTAGTTAGTATAATTTAGTTAGTGTAGTAATACTTCAGCAGTCTCAGCATTTCTGGTTTTTTTTTTGCACATTATTATAGAATGAATGATAACCAAAATCATAAAAATGTTCTTTTCTGATATCATTGTGTCACCACATTTCTGAGGGTTGGGGGGATTGTTTTCGAGGGAAAAAATACCTGGTGTTTGACACTCACAACAAACTTAATCAAATATTGTAAGATACAGAATTGCTATATTTAAAAGTTTATTTACTTTGATGAAAATCTGAGTGGAACAAACCGATCCCACAATAGGACGCCAGAGAAATGGATGATGCTGCAGCTGTTTGGACAAGTTTGTATATGAATGATTTTAAACTTTTGTCTTTCTTAAAAACATCTCTTATTAGATTCCACTGGAACTCATATGGTATAATCACTGATCATCTGTTTAAAGCCATATTTCAATCCTATGCGAGGAGAAATGCCCAAAGGGGATTTTAGGGGATTTTTCCTTTTAAAAAGATCTTTATCCAGGTTGATAAAGTACAATATTTAAATTGTAAAATCCCAATGTCACATTCACTTGCAACCTGCAGGAACACAGAGAAAATAAAACAAATAAAAGATGAAAACAAAATTAAATGGAGACATTGATCTGAGAGCAGAAGAGTCAAATATGAAAATGAATCAGTAGAAATATTTTTATTCATTAAACCTCTAAGGTTTAATATACCCTCTGTGTGTGTGTGATTCACAGAAGTGTGTGTAGATGTGTTCAGACAGCTGCCGTTTCCTTGCGGCTACACTCGTCGATGCCTGCAGATACACATGCGCACACACACACACACACACACACACACACATACCACACACTGTATAAAGCATGTGGCCTGACAATGTGTTGCAGGATAGCAGGCGCTCTGGATCTCTTCTACACTGTTAAAAATGAATATGAGTGATTTTATTAAATAATAACTCTAGATTTTTTTGGCCGATCGATGATGATATATTTATGTGGTCTTTTGCAGTGGAAGGTCTTGGTCTCAGTAATCCTTCACTACAGTGCAGAGCAGCTCTTTCTTTTGTTTCATGCTATAGCGCCCCTATTTTGCTTGCATTACGTTAAGATTTTGAGATGGCAATGTGACACGTGTGTGAATTCGATCTTGCATAGCTCAAACTACATTCTATGAGCTCAAAGCATCACTTGTTCAACATCAACATGATCCACTTGTTTGGATCATGTTTGTGCCCCAAGAAATGACAAACAAAACTCATAATCCTGGTGAATCAGCTGAACCTGACGTGATATAAAGCTATAAGATATTCAGTACTAGTCATCTGTAGTCAAGTTAAAGAGTTGGTATTATGCTGATTTTCAGGTTAAAAATCTTATTTAGAGGTTGTACCAGAACAGGTTTACATGGTTTAATTTTCAAAACACCATATTTTTTGTCATACTGCACATTGCTGCAGCTCCTTTTTGTTGAACGCTTCGTTTTAGCTGTGGAGCGATACATTTTGTCTTTAAATGATCATTGTTTCGAGTTGCACATTCGCAGTTGCTAGTTAAGGACTAGCCAATCAGAAGCAGAGAAGGGTGGGTCAGTGAGAAGCCGGTAAAGGCTTCGGTTCAGCTGTATGTGTTGCCGACCAGCTTAGCAACATTGACTGGATCAAGAGTTTCAGAGTGGTGAGTTATTAATCTGTAACAAAAGTGTCTTTCATCCATAAAGTTTTAACTGAGCTCTGTCTCTACATCACATCTTGACTTCAGGCAGTCAGTGGACATCTTTATGTCCACTGACTGCCTGGAGGGTAGCTAGTGTTTGGAAGGGAGAGGAGAGGTGTGTCCTGCAGCTCTGTGTTTTTCCACCGGTGTTGTTGAGGGCGTGTCAGACTAGCCGCTTGGCAAGCGTTATATGAGGCGCATTTTGCTTTCATCCATGTGACATCACAGTGATGAAAGATAAGTGGCTGGACTACAGACGAGCTGGTTTTGGGCAGTTCAGCGTTTTCTGTGGGAGATGGGAACTCACTTTGGGCTGGACTTTGGGCTTTTTAACTTTGCAAACCTAGTACATGCACAACAAGATATATCACTCACTAAAGGAGAGGGAAATAGCCAAAAAGCATAAAACCACCTCTTTAAGGCAACTTTAATTTATAGCCACAAAACACAATTCACCCTCAAGAAGTTTTACAATCTGTACAGCATGCACATTCCTCTGTCCTAATACCCTCAGTTCAAAGCAGGAAAACCCCCAAAGAAAACCATTTAAATGGGGAAAACATAGGAAATCTGAGAAAGAGCAACAGAGGACAGACTGCCAGTTATGTAATAGATGTTGTGTGTACAGAACAGACCATCATATTTAAATTACAGGATGATGCCAGAACAATAAATAGATTGTAAAATATATGAAGAATGGAGCCGGAAGGACACCATTTGCACAGGTAGTAAAAAGTAACAAACACACAGAGGGAGGGGAGAGACAAGAGGAGAAGCTGAATCTCATACAGGACGAAGAGCCAGATCCAAAACATCAGGAGAGACAGCCAGGGAAGAGAGCTCAGAGCTATCTTCGACTCAAGCCTATTTAGTCAATTTTTAAACCTAAACTAAATTATAACTCATTTGAAAGCGTTGTTCTTAGTCTTTTACATCCAACCTGGACTATTCTCAATTTCTGTCTGTATTATCAGTTTTTATTTTGATCGTTAAAACAGATAACCATAGTACTGCATTGATATCATTATTAGATTCAATTAGCTTCTGTCAGCAGTGTTCACAATCACAAACACATTAACCACATACTCAACTGTTCTGGCATATGGCATTGAAATTGAATGTTCGAGAGTCTCTCTACAGAATATTTTGTCTCACAGGGCATCATATACAGACGATTTGAGAAAGGCTGACAAAGTATAATTAAACCAAAGTCAGTAAATATATATGCATGTCGACTGGCGAACCCTACAGTTGTGTATATGTGCTAGCAGGAAGAGTTAGTGTCCTCTGTGCTGCAAAGCACTAGCAAACTGCTGTGTTTCATGTGGATGCTGAAGGGTACCTTTCTCATAAAATATCTACGCTTTCTCACGCTGTCTCAAAGCGTCAGTATTTGACACACTGAGATAAGTTGATGTTCCTCATAACAATACTACATAGCAATAGTTTATTTGGGGATTTTCAGTCCGGATTTAGAGTGCATCATAGCACAGAGACAGCACTGGTGAAAATTACAAATGGCCTTTGTCTGCATCAGTAATTGTCTTGTTTGATCTTAGTGCTGCATTTGACACCATTGACCATCACATCCTATTACAGAGACATTTAATTGTCATTAAAGGAACTGCTCTAAGCTGGTCTAAGTCTTATTTATCCGATCGATCTTTTGCACATGTTAGCAATGAATCTTCCAAGCACGCCAAAGTTAGTCACAGTTCCACAAGGTTCTGAGCTTGGACCAATCCTGTTCACTTTATATGCTTCCTTTAGGCAATATTATCAGGAAACACTCCATAACACTCCACTCCACTTTAATTGTTATGCAGATGATACTCAATTATATCTATCGATCAAGCTACGTAGGTGTTACCAATCAGCTGGCTGAACTTCAACAGTTTTTTCAGGGTGTAAAATCCTGGATGAAATAAACTCATTCTCTAGAGTTAGATGGGAAAACCACTTTTGTATGGATAATATGAAGCTACAACCAGCAACCAGCTAACTTGGCTTAGCACAAAGATTGGAAACAGCTAGCCTGGCTCTGTCCAAAGGTAACAACATAAACCTAGCACCTCAAACTGTCATTATTAACATATTATATCTTGTTGAAAAAAGAAATTGAGCATATTTCCCAAAATGCTGAATGTTTCAATTAAACCTTTTTATTATTGTATATCTTATACCATAACATTTTAATTGTATAATCCCATAAACAAACAAAACAGGAGGAGTCAGAAAAAGGTGCCCACTGATTGCTTTCATATATAGATTTACTATTCAATACTGCATTTAATAAATGAACAGAAACATGGACTTCAGACCACAGGGAGACATTAGAACAAGAGGATTAAGGCTAAAATATATGATATCTGAAATGAGAATTGGGGTGTAATTGTCATTACATGGAAGTAAAGTGGAGACACTGGTGCCCATAAAGTATAAAAATAAAAACGTAAAATAAATGTCTATAATATGGGCTGTAAGGTCACTTTGAGTCAGATAAAAACACATCCCTGCAGAGAAAATAATAACAGATTCCCCTGTGTGGAGATATGAGGTTTCCATCTCTGTCATTAGCATTAGTGTCGGTCTGAACGCAGCACATTAGCTACAGGTTTTACTGCGCTATAATTAATCCTCTTCACACTCATCTATAATTCATGGAGGTGTTTTTTTTCTTCCTGGATTTGGAAAAGAGAAGAGCTTATTTAAATTTTACACAGTTTGATGAAAATAAGATGGTGGTGTGGGGTGGCTCTGTCTCCGTAATTAAACTAGCTTTTAATGTTTAATTTTGTTTTTTAATCTTAATGTTTCCCCCTCTACATTTCTCTGGCCTGTGGGGAAAAATGTTTTAACCTTTAATCCTCCAGATGACAGAAAACCAGTAAAATCCTGGGCAGCCCAGGATAACAAAGAATCCTGACGGTAGTGAGATTTGATTCTGATTAAAGATGCAGAAAGACAAACATCCTCTGTGTTCAGTCCCTTTGTTCTGTTTTGTCCTCATACATATTTAACATCAAAAAGCCTTTTTAGCCATTTAAATTTCATTTTCATAAATCTGATGACTGTAAAATTAAGTTGCCTTCAATGTTTTAGAGAATTAAGTCTGTTTTACATACATTGTAGTGCAAAAATAGAACGGAAATCTTTTGATGAGGCCTGGCTAGCAGTTTCTCCTCCTGCTTCCCTTCTTTGTGCTAAGCTAAGCTAAACAAGTCCTGGATCCATCTCTATACTGGATGCACAGAGATGGATTTGCTAGCCTAGCAACAAGTGAAAACAAGACTAATGCAGTAGACAGTCTCCAGACTCTCATGAAACTGTAGCTCTGTGTGTGTTGTGCTGAGCACGTAGTTATACTGCTCCGACTGGACAGTTGCTTCTTGACCTAGCAGCTCTACTAGTGTTATTGTTTTCCTGCCAGAGTTTCAACACCTCTAATTTGACGAACACCAGGTTTGTGTCGAGCCCTACCCCCTACTCTGCCTCGGATTGGTTAAACTTCACCCTAACCCTAACCTTAGCCAACCCAAAGAAATAACGCGCCACTCTACATTATTATTTATTTCCTGTTGTGTTTCCTGAGTACAGTAACTCCTGCTCTTGTGGAGAGAATTAAACAACTCTGTGCTTCAGTTACTGCTGGCATTTAAAATAAAGACTGTTGAAGCACCTTGGTAGCCCAATGGTTACAGCACGTGCAACATCAGCATTCTGATTCCAGGCAGCAATCTTTGTTGCATTTCATCCCCTTATCTCCTCTGATTTCTGTTGTAACTCTTTACTTCACTCTTTCCAATAAAGACAAAGAAAACAAAAAGCTTTAAAAACTTGTAACTTGTCCTGCCTCTTTCTTGTAGGATAATATTTTGCACACACAACAATATAGATCTAATATGTCTAGATATTATTTATAGATATAAATAAATAAAAAAGATCATCTTTTGGCAGCACACTTGATGTTGATGTTGTGTTTATGGGACAGATTTATTTGACCAGAATGTATCTCTGCATGATCAAATTTGTAATTGAGAAAATAATAGATACTTGCACATGCTGGATCCTGTAATTAAAAACACTTCAGGTTAATAATTGTCTTTTCCCAAATGACTGCTTAGAAATCAAACCCTGACGCTTTTCTTGTCCTCTGAAGCCCCTGGGAGCAGATCAGAGTCTAATCAACATAGATGTTTAAAAGAATCACTCTCAGAAATGCTCCAACATCCTCCTGTTCTGCGTTACAGAGCTGTGAGTCACTCCAGTGAAGGAACCCAGCGAGGGATGAAAGTGGTATTAGTGCCGGTTAATTCGTCCTGACAGTTGGAAATGTTAAATCCTGCAGGGGGCTCAGCTTAGCGCGCTCGCTCTCTGCCTAAGTAGGTTAAATACAAACCAGTGTGATCAATCTGCAGACACTAAATAAATCCACACAGCCGAGCCAGACACCGGCTAGAAACTTGTGAGGTGGAAACAGAAGGAAAGTGAAGGAGTAGCACCAATACCACAAGTACCAGAGATGAAGTGTCAGGGGCCTCTGACCGCCAGGAACCTCTGACAGCCAGAGGACTCTGATAGCCAGGAGCCTCTGACCACTGGGAGTCTCTGACAGCCAGGGGTCTCTGATAGCTAGGAGCCTCTGACAGCTAGGGGCCTGTGAAAGCCAGGAGCCTCTAATAGGAGAGAGGAAGTACGAAAAACAGAGGGAGTGCAGAAAAGAAAAAAAAGAACAAAGATACAATGGGAAGAAGCCAGTTGGAGGAGAAATGAAACATAAAAAATGAGTGAAGACAGAAGGAAAGAAGAGAAGAAATAAAAGGGCAGGAAATAAATTCAGAAGGTGAAAGGGAATAAAGAAGTAAAGATGGGGAAGTAGAAGAAAACACTGGACAAAAAGAGTAAAGGAAAGCTAAGAAGATAACAGATGAAGAGAATGAAAGAGAGAAAGAAAGAATAGATGAAAGAATGGAAGAAGAAACAAGGAACAAAGGGAATAACAGAAGCAAAGAAGGGAAGCAGAAAAGTTGAGTTGTTGGGGTTGTGTTGAGCTTAACTTCTTTTTTTTTTTTTTAACTTCTTTGGAACTTAAACAGGACTTAAAAATGTGAAACGCTCCAAATGAACTGTCAGCTCATTTACTTTCCCTTTTAAGCAAAAACACAGATATTACTAAAGGCAAATTTTCAAGTAAATGAAGTGGTACATTAATGAACTGCTGTGGAGTCAAAGTGAAGTGGTTGGCGTGGACCAACAAAAGCACTTTGGTTAACACTGCATCTACAAAGCAGGAGTTGCATGAGCAGCAGCATCACCCCCCCCCTATCACAGGATGCATTCAGGCACATTATTGAGTGTAGGTCACTTGCTTTTGGCAGCACAAAGAGCCCAATCACTGTAGTTATGTGTATAAAACAGACAAAATGTAAAAGAGGCTTTGGGTGGCATTTGCATGCACTGTAAGTAAAACATGACCCATACTGTGGCCTATAGACTGCTGTACTGATTAAAACAGAGGCGTGTCTGTTCCATCAGGTGCGTGACACAGACTGAAAAACACGGCAGAAACACTTTCTGTTAAACACACCATAAGATTAGGAAAAGATCATGGTTCAGGTTAAACATTGACAAACACACAGGAGGGATGTTAAGCCTTGGTCACACTTTACAACGGCAAAATTTTATAGTGAAATCAAAACATTCAGTGGAATTGCAGAAATCAGTGGATGGAGCGAACCATCTCTGTCGGTGCATAAACTGCCCCACGGGAGAGGCGTGGTTTTTTTAGACACTTATGAGATGGAGTCAATGGTACAAAGGTGCAGGGCTGCCCACTCTCAGGCACTATACATGAGACACAATTGACACTTTCCACACACTGTCAGGTCACACATCAATTTTAAAGAGGTTACTCACCACACAAAAGACACAAAAGAGTAGGGAAGACTAAATCAGGCCTGCTTGTGTACTAAGCAGGGATGATATTAAATTGAAAGGTTTATCTACAGGAGAGAACATATCTGAAAACAGTATAGAATGCCTGAGAGCCTTACTGCATGATATTCTGTTATTGATATTCTGATATTCTGACTTTCCACCATAAATGGATGCAGAAAAGGCAGCCATTGATCAGCGCTCAAAAGTTTGATTGTATTTAATAGATAAACATACACAGTGCATTTATTTTTTCTGTCGTGATTTGATTTAATGTTTTGCATTCATTTATTCAGTCAATGTTTGATTAATCAGTCAATCACTGAAGGAAATTTTTTTATGTCATCTTGTTTTGTTTTAAGGTAAAATGAGCAATATAACTGTCACAAACTAATTTAAAAGAAATGTGTTTTGAAATAAAATAGACTTGATCTTTTGTGCTTTACGACAATATTGAGAATAATAATGCAAAACAGAGCCTGGCCTGAATGGGTCCATAACACTGCATTTGGAAATGGTTTGTAGAAACCATCTGTGTTACGATAAGGCAAATGGCCAAAAGCTTATTTGAAACTCTATTTTGTTTGCTGTGGTGTTTTTGCTGTGTGGAGTTCAGAGTTCAGAATCAGTGGGCAAGAGGCTCAGGAGAGCGCATGAACGTCACAGCCTACAAAATTCAACCTGATTTCTTCATACAGGAAGAGGCATACAGGCCACCAGAGGTAACCGAGAAAGCCGACAAATGGATCCTTTTTATGTGAGGTTACAATCCGTTCACAAAGTGATTAATTGCATTAAAAAACTACATGAGCACCAGAAGAAGAAAATACCTTTATTGTCACATACAGGTACATGTTGTGAAATTCATTCTCTGCATTTAACCCTTCCCTCAAGGGAGCAGTGGGCAGAACGTTTTGCTTGTTCCCCGTCAGTCTTTTGGATTTTGGATTATGACCTGTTCTGGATTCTTTTGTTGGGTTACCCTGTTTGTTTTGGATTGTTTATTTCTTTTGGATGCTTTGGACTCAGTCACTATTTTGTAAGTGTGCTCGCTTTTTGTTCATTAAACTTACCTTCACTGAACTTACCTGCTCCTCTCCGTGTCCTGCAATTGGGTCCTACTACCTGCTCACCACACACACAACCCTGACATGTCGACCACGTCTGAAGGCAAATGTCTTTATAGTTGTTTCAAATGGCCACAGTAAAGGCAGGGTGAAGAGCCTGCTGTCACTGAGGTAAGTGAGGCACAATAATTGTTCAAATGGTAATTATGGGGCAGTCTTTCGAAGACAGGGTCAGTCAGAATCAGGGTGTTAGATTTGTTTGTCCACAAGAAAACTGTGGTAAAATCTGAACTAGTTGTGTGAAGAATAAAAAAAGGGAATTTGAGAAATTTTATCAGGTCTAGTTTTTAACAGTCTGGATTAAACTCACAACAGGCCTTTGGCTATTAAACAGTCTTTAACTAGATGCATATTTGCTTTCAACACAGCCATTTATGGTTGAGGTTTTAATGCACCATTATTTATTTCAGTTGATGTCATGTTTGCTTGAGCTTCATTATGGAGAAACCTCTTGACGTTCATCTTGCTACCTGCTCAGCTGGGACTAGGAAGCGTGGTCAGACAGTCGGACGGATGTTGGAAGAAAAGGCCCTGCAGCTGCTCTGCTGCATGAAATTACAGAGAAAAACACGGCGAGGAAATTTATGCTGCTGCCTCTTTGTGTTCACGCTGTGAGAGAACAAGCTGAGCGGAAACTGATCAGATCTGATCAGAGCCACGCTCAGGATGAGGCCAGCGGTGCAGGGCTGACTGAGTGTGTGAGTGTGTGTGTGTGTGTGGGGTGGGGTGGGGTGGGGGGTGCACGTTCACACAGCCATAAACTAATTTCATCCAGAGTCGTGGTCGCAACTCGTCTAAAAATACTAACGCCTAACATGTTGTTTTATCTTCAAACTGGAGGTCAGAATCAACCGCAGCTTTCAGTTCTTTACAGGAGCTGTCCTACATATAGACCTCTGGTACAAGACTCTTTTTTTGTGTCTAACGTTTTCATTCAAGTGACTTCTGCTAACATTTCTACAGACTGATTTTCATGCAGTTGAATTCCTTTTGTGCAGCTACACTCTGCTTTTTCAATGCTGATTTTGAATTCAGAGAATATCAAAGACCTTTCGCACATGGTATGTTTCACTCTGGACAGCAAAGGTTATCACTGGGCTGCTTGCCCCACTAAGCTGCTAATGCTAAGCGATTAGTCAGTCAAGGTTGAAAATGATATTTAGAGAAAAACTTCAGGCGATGAGCTAAAACCAAGTAGCAAGAAAATAATGACATGTCAATAAAATTTCAGAAGGAAACAGAAAGAAAACCGAGCTGAGAGAGAGTGACGTACCACTGACACCAGAAATACATTTTAAAGAACCTCACAAGAACTCACCCTCTGCTTTTACACGTTTGTTCACTTTACAAATCACAACATCGATTTATTGGACTTTATTAGTTGTAACCCACAGAAGACAATCCACAAATGTGTACCACGATCCACAAATATCTTACCATCCACAAACATGAATAGTTTTATTAGTATTGTGTAAAATCATATCCACAATATAGCAGGGAAGTCAAAAATGCCACTTAAGCCCCAAAGAGAAAGGAAGCTATGAGATGCTTGTGGATCATGGTACTCATTTGTGGATTGTCTTCTGTGGATTATAAAGAGTCAAATTCCAAAAAAAAAAATCCATAACAGGCACATTTGAAATAGGTCAAGCACATTTTCAGGAGTTAATTTAGTGAAAAAGCTATTTTCATAACCCATCATAAACATGTCATAAACCTTCGTAAGGCATTAAACTCACAATATGATATCTTTACATGTAAGACACAGGGGGCCAAAACCAATCACAAAAATAGTACTACAAACACCAATCCGCACTGCTCCACTTAAATGCCTGACAAAAGTCATTGAACAAACGTTGCGTAGATAAACTTGATAGAGGACAGTGTGCAGGAGGTCATCCATCAAATAATCTATTTTTCATCCAGCAGCTGTCAAACATTGGCTTTTTTCTGTCTCTTGAGTCCAACATTTCAGGGTGTATTCTCTAAGGACACTACAAAATGAGGACCATTAGGGCTGCAACTAACTAAGTTGTTGTTTTATAGTTGTCTATAAAATGTCTAAAAATGGTGGGGGAAAAATCAATCAGTGTTTCCCAAAGCCCAAGATGATGTTGTCAAATATCTTCTGTCCACAACCCAAATATATTCAGTTTACTGTCGTATAGGAGTAAAGAAACCAGAATTCACCTTTACGAAGACAGAATCAGATTCAGATATCAAACCGATTAATTGCTTATCAAATGAGTTGACACATTTCGATTAGAGCCAAAGTGGAGTTGAGGGAGATTAAAGAAACAGCAACATTCAGATGAGTGGAAGCTGACTGAGCTGAAGAGACTGAAGACAGTATTCAGAAACAGATTGAGACCTGACCAATCAGCAGACTTAGGGGAGAAATAACACCTTTATTTCCTGCAAACTTTATGTTTCCGTTTGTGCAGTTTGTCTTGTAGCAGATTAATGTTCCTGAATTAAATCTGACAAATCCCAAGGAAATGAGTGACTGACACAGATATGTGTGTGTGTGTGTGTGATGTGTGTGTGTGTGTGTGTATGTGTTGTTGACATACATATTCAGTGTTGATTTGTTACACTGTCTGTACCTACAGATTATTATTAGCCACAAGGCTTAGGATGACACACACACACACACAAACACACATAAATTACTTATTTATTTTGTTCACATATATTTAAGTCCTAAAACTAACAGACTAAACATAACTTAGAATCCTGTTTTGGGTACATAATTTTATGTACAAAGTAGATATATTTATTATTTTACAACAAGGAGATGAAGTTGTAGTTCTCTTTATACTGCTCCAAAAAAAACAAACATTATATACCAAAATGATATACACTAGCTGGGCGAATGAATAATAAGCCATAGAAATAAAACTGCTCTGTAGTTGGTGGTACAACAGCGGATACCTTCTGTCTATCTCTTGCCAGACGACAGCAGGGTGAACAGGTTTACATGGTTGGACACCTATAACATTGAAACACTGATAAAAACAGTGAATACTGATCAACATTCCTATGACCAAAAGCAATCCTATGCTTTACAGGAGCATAACTTGAGAACAGAACATTCTACGGGGCGATGGGCTCTTTCTCTTTCTCTATTGAGCAGATGAATCATTCAGTACATTTGATGTCTGTGTAGCGGGTCGGCCTGTAGATAACGATAAAGACCGTCTGTTCCAAAGCAGCACTTCTTCTCTCCTTAATTTTGAGAAGAGAAACAAACCCAACAGCTTGGCTATTGCGCAAAACCAAGATGGCGGGCCACACACAGAAAACAGCTGGTTTTGGACTGAAAACGGCAAAAGTAAGTCAGCGGACGTAGCAACTGCAATGGCACGTTTGTTGTTTGAATTATCCCACTAATAGGTCTGTGAGTTTTGTGATTTGAGTGTTATGAGATACACAGCTGATCAGATCTGGAGCTGAGCTTTCTTTAGAGTGGTCGGACGGTGGTGCAGAGATATCTGGATGGCAATAACTGCAGCCATGTATAGTGATTACAGAGCGATTTATGTTGTGATATAAGCTGATTTAGATGCTCGTTTGATGTGTGTTTGGTGTTGATAAAAATGGTTGGTTTAATGTTCTAGCAGACCCTCGTAGCTTCACAGAGGTGTGTGGCATGCATAGGGTGACAAAATACTAGGATTGTCCATGGATTTTCCATTTGCATTTTGTGCTAAGTTCGTGTGCTGCCATATTTTTGTTTTTCCGCAGTTACTGCAGCACCTCTTTTAACGCTCAGTTGTAGCTGTGGAGTGAAGCATCTCACTTCTCAGTGTTAGTCAGGGACTACTAGCCAATCAGAAGCAGTACATGCGGTATCCAAGGCTTTGGTTCAGCAGTACATGTTCCAGAACCAGCTTCACAACCTAGACTGGAGCAAGAGCTTCAGAGTGGTGAGGTAATACTCTGTAATAGATTTATCTCTCATATGTAACATTTTCACTGAGCTCTGTCTCTACATCACAGGAACAACTTTATGTCCACTGACAGACTGGAGATTATCTAATTTTTGGTAGGGAGGGTGGGGCTGAGGGGAGGCAGCGGGTGGACATCTTGTCCTTGTGTGTGCTGCAGCTCAGTGTGTTTCTCCACCAGTATTTTTGAGGGTGTGCCTCACTAGCGCTAAGCGAGCATTATGACGTGTTACAAAGTGATGTAGAAAGGTTACGGAAGTAATGGCTGGACTACAGTCAAATTATTTTCAGGCAGTTCAGAGAAGTGTCGGAGATCCGAACTCCCTTTGGGGTGGACTTTGGGTTTTTCCACTTTGCAAACCTATTACGTTTTCTTACACTGCTCTTAATAAAACGGAACAAGATGTGCATTCCGGGTCTCTCTTTATTTAAACATAGTGCTGCTGAGCCTTAATGTTATGACACATTCAGTTCAGATTTCAGTTGGGTTGGTAGAAATGTTACAGATCGTTGTCATGACATCTGTTTAAAAGTGATTTGGGCTTTTATTCAGACATGAGACCAACATGTAAAATTACCAGAACTTTAATGGAACCAGTTGCATGTCTGAAAGGAGCTCTACAGAAGAAAACAACTTCATGTCAGTCAGTTTCTTAATATTAATGTTTGTATGAAGACAGCAGCTATGATCAGCTGACTAACACAAAGTTATCATTGTTCATACGGAAAACTAATATCAAATGTTTCAAGACATCTGTAATTTGAGTGTGAAACAGATGATAGACAGACCTTGAAGGAGAGAATATATGAGAGTGTGTTGTTGTGTTTTCTGCTGTTCAGTCCGTGTGTTAAAGTCAGACTTTGCTGCCTGTTTCTCCTTATAAACTTTCTCATGACATCAGGCAGGAATTAAACTGTCAGACGTGACTCAAACCAACAGCACACATCTCTGCTGTGTTAATGTTGATTCACGCAAAACACACACATATAGAGGAGGTGAAACCACGTTGTTATGGTAATGGTGTGTAACAGCAACACCCTTTAAACCTCAGAGGAGTGATGTCACATGGTCACCACCCGAGAGTGCGTCACGGTGACACCAACTGACAGAAACACCGGCACATTAACAGATCCCTGTTTCCTGAGCTGATGAATACACACTGACACCCTCTGAACCTGGACTATGTGTGGAAGTTTTTTCAAGGATATTCTACAGACTGAGCTCCAAATTCTCTAGGTCCAAGCCGTGATGGATTTATGAGGCCGGTTTTAAGAGTGAGCAGAGACACATTTGTAAACTCAGTAAACAGGTCTTAAGCCCAAAGTCCTGATTTTAGCAAAGACCTAAATCTAGCAATTAACAAAGTATAATGAAATTGGTTTACTGTACTTTCCATGATAGTGGTAGGACACATGAAATGAAATATTACATGACATTTAAACCTACATATTAACGCTAACCCTACTTTACCGTGTCGCGTAGCGCTGAGAAGCGTCCTGCAACCTCAGACTGCAGACTGTATGTATCCAGAGAAGAGAAATCAAGGGTAAGGAAAATCAGTAAATCAGCCGTTGCAGTTCATTGCTCTGTGGCTGCAGTAATGATTGAAGGTGACTCAGAGGAGCGTTACATATGTATCATCTCGCATGTCCTCGACTCTGGATTTTGGCAACTGGACGGCCTGTGGAGACTCTTAAGTGGCGAAAACAAGCCGAAACTGTGAAAGGATTTTGAAAAGCGAGGGGGAATAGTGGAAATTACCCATGTGCACTTTGGTGTCTCTCTACCTGGCTGTATACCCAGGGGTCAGCAGTTAGATTTAATCGTCTTGCAATTAAATAATTCTTGAGTATAAATTAAGTCATTGTGGAGCGCAAATGACTAATCTAGGTATTCATTTGTTGATTATTTTGCAGCCATTTTAAAGATGGTACTCCTGACACATGGAATAAAATAACCTGAATATAATTGTTTATAACATTTTATAATTATTAGATATGTAATTCATGTTATATATCTACTGTCAGCATATTCTACAGTTTGACATCTGGTGTTGGTGTCCTCACGCCGCCGCTGCTTTGCTCAGCAGCACGTCTGCAGCATCATTGTTGTTTCCTTCGCCCTCTCCCTCCTCTCTGGGATTTGAACCAACAGCTGTCTGCTCACAGTTAAAGCCTGTATCCACCCTCTTCCCCCTTGTCTTCCTCCCCCGCCCTGTTTCCTCCCCCGAGGCGTTCTTAAGTGTTTATGAGGATCATTGGCAGAGAGATCAGACAGTATTACTGATCTGATAGAAGCTGCCAGGCAGATTTGAGATTTAAGGCAGTGTTTATATTTATATACATCATCATCATTATTATCATGTTCGTCCCGCTAACCTCCATTTACTCCGAGTCCTTGGCTCGGTGCTCCAGGCTGAATGCTGTGAGTCCAGACTGAAGAGACTAAAAAGTGAGCTGTGTAGTTTCTATCTGGGTCAGAAGATGAACAGACTCACATCAGCAGAGTCTAAACAGAAGACTGATGTGCACACACTGTTCATCTTTAACCTCAGGGACCCTGATTTCCCCCTTAAATGACATTTAATGGTCTTACTTTTATTTGTTCCCCAAAATAACATCTCTGTCGGACAGTGATATATGAACACACAGTATTGTGATTGTTCCTAATATATGTTTACATACTGTATATAGACATATATTTCAATCCAATATCTCTTCACTTCACTTACACTAAAGTCATGCTTATTTCAGAAAATGTATTATAAACAACATTTATATTATGTTCACTGTACAGTCAACATGTGTATTGGACATATTTGATATTACATTGCTTAATATAGCTACGTACATATGCTATAGTTACAGTTTATCTACTAAAATAGCAGAAAAAATGAAAAAATATTATCCAACATGTTTCTATTACACAGAGGAAAAGGAACCTCATGAGAAGAAGGTTTTAGTGCAGATCTTGTTGCAGCTATACATGATGTTACATTGAGTGAAATATCCAAAGCCGGTACTAAATAGGTCGATTGTCCCTAAACAACATATTGATCTGTCAATTCCTAAAAATGGCAAAAGTTTAAATATTAAAGTATTATATATTTCACACCTTTCTCTGTATTCCAGGATTTCTTTGACCCGTCTATCCATCCAAAAGATCTTACACAGATTTTGTCACTTTTAATACTATTATTATATGGCTATTAGAGAACAAATTCAAACTTTTTTTTTTATTTACCCATTTTCTTCTTTCAAGAAGTTGTTTTTTTGTATTTGTGTATTTAAAAGAATCTAGTTATTTATATTGTTTGTGTTTGTTTTTACTACTTAACTACAACTTTAGTTACAGTATACTAAACATTCCAGGGTGTTAAAGAGACAGTCTGTGGCATGTTAAGCAGCTTTACTCACCATCATATATATATATAATTATATATTTAAATAAATCAGGAAAACAACTCAATCTAGGCTGTGTTCCAGATGACCTGCATGTAAAAATCAAGTAATTAATTGTAAAAAAAAAAAGTTCTCTCTATAGAAAAAGTACTGTATGTAAAAGCCAACATTACCTTTGTTTTGTGTTGGTTGCTGGTGGCAGCAGCATCAGAGCATGCTGGGAGAAGCAGGTCATCCAGGTGTTGTTAATCGGAGTAGTCAGACTGCAGCCTGAGGTGCGTTACAGTTAGGACAGGACGACCTTGGTGCTGCGCCGGGGGTCGGGCGGAGCTTCAACCCAAACACGTCCACCTGGATCAGATTAAGCCCCGCAGAGGGTCTGTTCACCTGAGGAGGGCCGAGGTCAGTGAGGAGCTGAAGTCTGCTGTCCAAACTGAAACTCACCTGAGAAAGACTGAGGTGTCCCCTAGAGCTGTGCTTCTCGACCGTTTAGTCGCGACCCCCCCAGAATAATCAGAATAAGCATTCAACATATCTGCTTTAGGCCTGAAAGAATAGATAAAACACATTCTCATTGTACTGAGGTACTGTTAACAAGTATAATAACAGCATATAGCCCAGTATGTAGTGTTTTTGAGTTCTTTTCCCCTGTGTTGAATGTCATTAAAGGGTTGGTATAGCTGAGAGCTGCTTCTGCTTCTTTCCACGCTGCTTGCCAGTGCGTTATTTTATTCTCCACAAACATCGGAGACCCCTGCAAATGATCTCCTACTAGTAGTGGAGCTAAAACTGTAAACTTTGTCCTGAGGGTGGCGCTATGGGAAAGATCATGGGGGTCACTGAGAGCTAAAGGGTTCGCCCTCTGGTGAACAGGAATGGGGTCAAGACAATGTTTGTTTAAATCCTCATTAGCTGTTGATTGATTCCCAAGATAGATCTGAGGGGTCACAAGGGATATGAAACATTTACACACAATTACCCCCAACATTTTTTTTTTTTGCTTGTGTCTAATGGTTTGCTCTTTCTCACAAATTCTGGATACTTTCACCTCTTCAAGCCTCTAAAAATAGCCAAAATGTTTGGGGTATAACAGTTTCAACAAAAGAAAATAACACCGGCAACCAACCGGCAACTTTATTTGTGTAGCACCTTTAATGTAGGTTTGTGTAATTCAAAGTGTGGTGTGTGTGTGTGTGTATCTTGTGTACAAGTGTGATGCATGTTGGCATTTTTAATAAGTGGTTGGACACTACTCTCCTGGTGGTGCACTCTGTGATCAGTGATCAACACTGAGGATACCACTGCTTTCTGACACAGCTCTGTACCACCACCTGCTGGCCTAAAGTATCACTGCTGTTTTTCTTCTCCCCATGAACGAGTCACATGGTTACCTGATTTTACTTGAGTTGAATCCAAATATAATAAGTAAACATATCCGTTAACAGCCAGTTAGATGCTTGCTCACTGGCTGGTCATGTCATGTTGGAGTTACAAGTTGAAATGTGGAAGGAATATTAACTGAGTACAATGCTATTATTACTGCTAGAAATGATGGAAACCTTCACTCCACCAATCACACATACCTTTAGCATCATAGATTCATGCTGCATTATTTTGAGGTCGCATCACTAGTACACAGAGTATTGTCCAGAGTGCTGCTGCTGCTGAGTCCTCCCTAGCACAAAGAAGGTGGAGGTACATTACACCGGTCCTTAAATCACTGCACTCCACTGTAAGTGGAAGGATAGACTTTAAAATCCTTTTACTTGTCTATAAAGCACTAAATGGTTCCTTGTCTCTAATATGTCATACTGACATACTGGTTTCCTTATGAAGCATGTAGACCCCACGGGTCGCCTGGGACAAGTTTACTCAGTGTTCTCAGGACCAAAAGCAAGTGAGCTGAAGCAGCTTTTAGTTTCTATCCTCCCTACCTGTGAAGCAGGCTTCTGGAAAGCATGAGGCCTGCTAAAACAGTCAGCTTATTTAAACTGGGGCTTAAAACTAATCTTACTGCAGCATTCCTAATCAGCACCAAATTATTTATTTGCATGCTTTTGTTTTATTGTCTTTAAAAGTAATTCTTATGATTTTTTTGCTATTGTTATTATAATGCTTTTTTAATGTATATGTCTCTAAAGCACTCTGAATTGTCTTGTCTGATTGGTGCTATAGAAATAAACTTGCCTAATGGTCAGATAATCGAAAAGTACTGAGGAATACTTAACTAGTAACTACTCAGAATGATGTAGCGCTTTACTTTAAAATGAGTACTAATGATTATGTAATTAGTGATGAATGACTGTTTTGCCATTCACCAGCTAGTTCAGAGGTAATCAGGGTTGACACACGTCATTTAAGACATGAACTAATCATTACCTAATGATTCATTACTAATAATAATAATAAATTTTATTTAGAATGAACTTTACATTTCAACGAAATCTCAAAGTGCTACAGTAGCAGGGGATTAAAAACAGTTCCCAAAATATAACGAAATTAACAAATAGCAATAAAACACCATAAAAATAAAATTAAAATCATGAGTGTTAAAAGGCCTTTTGAAATAGGAATGTCTTTAGGTCCTTCTTAAAAACCTCCACAGTTTGTGGGGCCCTTAGGGTCTCTGGGAGGGCATTCCAGAGCCGTGGGGTGACTGTCTGGAAGGCCCTGTCTCCCATAGTGGAGAGTTTAGTCCTTGGTTGGTGCAGGCAGTAGGTAGAGGTGTGTGGGTTGAGGAGTTCACTGAGGTAGGCAGGGGCAGTTCCGTGTATGCACTGGTGGGTGAGGAGACAGATTTTGAACTGAATTCTGTGTTGAATGGGCAGCCAGCAGAGGGATTTCAGGACTGGAGTGATATGATCATATTTGCGCCTCCTCGTCTGGACCTGGGCAGCGCAGTTCTGAATATGTTGGAGCTTTTGCAGGCTCCTGCCAGGGACCCCGACGAGGAGGGCATTACAGTAGTCTAACCTGGAGGAGATAAAGGCATGGATCAACTTCTTAGTATCCGGTTTGGAGAGGGAGGGGCGGAGTTTGGTGATGTTTTTGAGGTGGAGGAAGGAGACCTTACAGAGGTGGCGGATGTGGGTGTCAAATGTGAGATATGAGTCAAGTCTGACTCCGAGGTTTGTAACAGAGGTGGACAGGGCAATGTGATGACCAAAAATGGGTATACTGCTGAGGGAGGAGGACGTGGTTTGGTGTGGGGTACCGATCAGGATGGCTTCGGTTTTGCTGCTATTTAATTAAAGAAAGTTGTCAGACATCCATGCCCTTATCTCCACCAGGCAAACCTGAAGTGCAGACGGCAGAGCTGAGGGGAGTGTGGAGTCTTTTATGTATAATTGTGTATCGTCTGCGTAACAGTGGAATGAAACTGTGTTTATGGATGATGTGACCGAGGGGTAGTAAGTAGATGGGAAAAAGGGTTGGACGGAGGACTGAACCTTGTGGCACTCCACAGCTGACTGTGTGGGGTGATGATTGGGACTGTCCTAGAGCCACATACTCCGTCCTGCCTGTGAGGTAAGACTGGAACCAACTTAGTGTGGTCCCAGAGAGTCCTACCACAGACTGGAGACGGTGGAGCAAGATGTTGTGATCCACGGTGTCAAAGGTGGCCGACAGGTCCAGTAGGAGGAGGAGAGATGGTGAGCCCTGGTCTGCAGTCATAAGTAGGTAATTTGTGACGCGGACCAGGGCTGTCTCTGTCCTGTGTGCTGCTCGCAAACCAGACTGAAATTTTTCGTATATGTAATGGATGTGAAGGTGATTGTGGAGTTCGGCTGCAGCAATTTTTTCCAGGACTTTAGACAAAAATGGCAGGTTTGAAATGGGTCTGTAATGAGCCAGGATTTCGGGGTCAAGTGATGGCTTTTTCAGATGGGGGCGGATAACTGCAGTTTTGAGAGCTGCAGCGGGGCTGGCGTGCGTGGTACGTTCTATGGTAGACACACCCGCCTCTGTCCTTGACACCGGTGACACCGCATTGCTCACAGGAGGAACACAAGGACGAAGTTGAGATTGTTGTAATGCTGTGTAGAATGAACAAAGTGAGAATACCTGTAAGTTGTTGATGTTGCTCCTGTTGTTAGCGGTGGTGTTGACATGGCTCTCGTCTTGTTGGGCAGTTTAGCGGGCCTGGACATTGGTGGATGTCCCCGGATAGCAGGAGGCAGATTGCGATGATAAATGCGAGGGTTTGTTGTGGTTTAAGCGTGGTTTTGGTATGTGTTGAGGGACGGCCGAAGAGGTGGAGATGAATGAACGTGGCAGCCAGGGCGTATTTGCCAAATCCAAAGTGCTTGTTTGCTTGCATTGTCATTAGCATGTTTGAGGATGACGATTTCAAATCATAGGAATAATGATCTGTCAGTGTTTGACCGGTGTTGGAATAGGCAGAATGACTCATGAGCAGTACATGTATGAAGAGAGCTGTGACTACCCCTGCTGTACCTGGTGAAGCCATCTTCTGTCTATACTATACTATAGGCTCTCAAGCCTGTTAGTTACAGTTACATTATTTAGGGGAGACCGGGGATGGTTGTAACGTGGGTCAGTTATAACTAGTGATGTTCCAATACAATTTTTTCCCTCCCAATACCGAGTCAGATATTCATGCTGTGGGTATCGGCCGATACCGAGAACTAATACCGTAGGCGTAGTACTTAATAGATCGTACTACACCTGCATGACTGTGATATGATTATCATTGTGGTAAGGCCTGGCTTAGGTTAAACCCTTTGTAAAACGTGAATGAATACAGCAAATGGAGTAGTGCAACAGCAACTTAAATAAATATATGAATAGGTATTTTTTTAATTAATTAAAGAGTAGCCACAATATTGTAAAATAAAGGCATTTAATTTTTTAAATAGAACAGTATAAAACAGCAGAGAAACAGCAACTTAACTAAATAAATATAGGAATAATTATTTAAAAAAAATAAAGTGCAGTAAATAGATTTTACGTGGTATTGGATCGGTGCCTGGAATCCAGTACTCGCCGATACCGATGCCAGCATTTTCTGCAGTATCGGATGCATTTCCAATACTGGTATCGGAATCGGAACAACTATCAGAAACAAGTTATGAATCACCTGATTCACTCTTCACATGCTCGGTTTAGACCTATTCCACAGGGGGAAACGTAGCACCATGTGGCAAGCACCACCATTCTAAAGGGAGAAAAACAAACAAAAACAAGTCTAATTTTAACTTCATTTATAGTTGTTATAGCACTGTCTGCTTTGTAGTTAAACTCATTAAATCAAAGTTATTGTGTGTCTATGTGGATATCTTTCATGCAAGTTGTTCGTGCTAATGTTTTAGCAGTTAGCTCTGAGGTAACAACAATAAAAATATTACAACCTCCAGAGGAAAATGTCTAGTTGTATTTACATGTTTTCTTTGAATTTCAGTCTGTGTTTGACACAAACAGTAACGTTCAACTCTTTTACTATCGCGGTCAAATGTTTGTGTGAGACCTGTAGGCTTCTCTGTGGGCCCATAAGACCTGCACTACAGGAGTACCATTATCTATCACCACTGTGTGCACAAACACTAATATTCAGTGGGTGCAGTGTTGAATAAAGAGCATCATGTTTATCTGCTAGTCCTTATAGCATGAAATTCATTTCATCTCTGGTGTATGTTGATTAAACCATGCATTTTCTGTCTGTGTTGCAGAGATAACAGTTACACCATTTACAGTTTTTGCCCGTTGCTTGAACACATTTTGCAAAACTTTGCTGATTGTGCCAAAACTCTACACACAAGTAAACATGACACAACACTGGGAAAACATACCGTTCACATCTGTGTCAAATTGAAACTCTACTATCAAAACATTCCTTCATCAAAATGTAACTCTGATGACAAAATGACACATACTTGCATCATATGCATACACTTTCAGATCAGGGGCATCACACTAGTCTACTTTATATAAAACACTGCAGTCTTTGATTTTCACTGTTTATTCAGAAGGCATATTTTCAGGAGGCACATTTTCAGACAACCAAAAAAGCAAATAGGCCTACTCAGTATTTTACATTGCAGCACTGTACATTACAGTAACATGAATTCAGATAAAGCAAAAAAAATATATAAAATAATACAAAAAACACTGTACTGCAAAACACAGCAAGTCATGGCAATTGTGCATATGTGGGCTCATGGATCCCGTCGTCTGTTGCCGTCCTCCCCCAGAAGGTCTTCTAGTCATTCTAGAGAAATACAACCACAAATTGTCATTGGTTTGCTTCTGTTTCTTACATTACTTTACTGTATAAATTGTATCATCCACTGTACTGAAACCAATCAAAATCAATATACTGTAAGTAACGATGCATGGTATGTTTCACAAAAACTACTACTTTGGCTGCAAAAGGAGCATTAGCACCCTGCAATACCCTGTACACATTATGTGGTAATGTGATGTACTGTAGTACAGTGCTGTAAATACCATCTGAGTAGAGTGAAAGGTGAAGAAATACCTGTTTTCTAGTCAAATGTTCTTACATGCCACTGTGAAGCAGCTTAGATGTGGGTGGACTCTCTACCCAGCTTCCCTCATAGTCAGGCCATGGTTGATGACATGGTCCACCAAAGTAATAGGGGTCCGAGCATGGCCTCTTCAACCTTGACCTTGACCATGTCCTCCTCCTCCTTCTCCTCTTCCACCTCCTCTTCCTCTACCTGCTGCCTCTTGCTCTCCCTCCATCCATGCTTGCAGAGTTGACTTGAAATGGCTACAAAGAAGGCTTTTTGTAGCTGGCTGAGTGGTGTTCAGTTTTGCAAGTAAGTGCCTTCAGGTGTGTATTTGAATGGTTGCAATTACCCGATGTGTTTTGTATTTTGGATACATGTGTTTTCCAAATGGCACCCTGAGATTTCACTTTTGAACAAAGTGTCTTATGTATGAAATAGAGTGTAGTGTGCAGGACCAATTGCGTTGCATAAAGGAGTAAGTGTGTTGCAGAATTGCAACTAGAGTGCAAAGCAGCACTTTTGTTTAAAGAAATGGGTGCATGTGTTTGAGGTATGGTAACAAAAGCTTCAAGTTGTGTTACTTTAGTCTAAGCATGGGTCTATAGTGTTCAAGCAACGGGCAAAAACTGTAATAGCAGACACAAGTAACTTTGTCTCACTTTTTGAACACACTGGATTAAAACATCTCTGAGATACAGAGAAAACTGTCAAAAACCTTACAATAGTCCCTGGTCATAGCTCACTGTCCTTGATTCAGAATTCCTCAGGAGCTGCTAACTAACTTCATTAATGATCAGTTCCTTCTGGGATTGTTCCTCAGTAGCTACTCACATTTTTGTTATTTCTTTTTTTTTGTTGGTTCCAATCTACAACATCGCTGCTGCTGTTGTTCTAGCAAACGGAGATCTTTGCGTCACTATCTTAAACAGCAGTCGACAGATTTGAAAGTCCAGACGTGGGCTTGCCAGTTTTGCAGAGCCACTTCCCTCTGCCTAAAAAAAAAAATACTTCCACTTCACCATATCTCTGAGGAAAATATTTATTTTATTGGACAGCTGCATAAAAACATGTTGAGTTTAAAATAGGATTTACTGTTTTGGATTAATTTACTCAGCAGTATATTGAGAAGTTAAAATAGCTCTATTTCAAACAGATACAATATGCTGCTTACATGTTAATTAATCAACTGCTTTCACTGTTTTTGGTTTTCATGGATGTAACAAGGTATCTAGTTAGTAGCTACCTAGTTAAATCCATGAAGAATACAAAGCTCAACAGCTGCCTTATTGATGTGGACCCAGGCTATCTGAGAAGTATTTGACATTTCAGAGATGGAAACATTGTGAATAAAGGTGTAGCAATTTGCTGACTCTGTAAAATGTATTCCTTGTACAGTAACGTTCATTAACAACAAATCTGAGGTAACCTTTCACCCAGGTAAAGCAGACGCCACGGCCAACACAGAGCGGTTGGGGGTGTGTTGTTTGAGGTAGCAGTGAGAAGATGAAATATGATCCAGGAAGTCCAGTTTGAGAAACACGTTCATGGGTTTAAAGATTTATTAGACACCAGAACACTGCACAGCAGTTTATAATCTCAGACAGGATGTAACGACTCTGGAAGGTGATGACGGTGCCAATCATTTTATCTTTTGTTGTGAAGATCAGGAGGTAAACATTAAAATACAAGGAAATTGTTGTTGATCAATGGCACAGCATTTTTTTTGCCTGCAAACTGACTTTTAGTATACTTGATTGTTTGACCTTCCCAGTGTGAAGACATAACATACTGGTTAGAGGCGGTGTGCACTCTGCAGCCAGGAATGAACGTTTTCATATCATGTTTATGTGAAGAAAAATAATGAAAAAACAAGAAAAAAGCAATCAATTAATTTTTTTAATTTCCTTTTAGGAAGACACCTTCAAGGCAAACAACATAAATAGGATCGAAGTCACACTTCTTGTTTTTTTATAATGCCCAACTTCATCCCCAAATCCCACAGCAGGATCTGTGAAGGACTAGCTCACCATTTTGGGAAACGTTCATTTGCTTTATTTCTACATGAGAAGTTTGATATAAATGGCATGTCTGTGTGTTAACTACAGAGTCAGGACATGGTTAGCTTAATTACCTTAAAGGCTGGGAGCAGTGGGAGCCTGACTCTGTCTCAACACACCCGCAAACATCTAAATTACACAAACAAAAATATAAAAACAGCAGTTTGTGATTTTAGTTACATGTTGGAACTATTTTTTGAAGAACGTCCATTTTTATCCATCTGCTCGGTACTTCTGTGCAGCATCTCTGCTGGTTGCCTAGCAACAAGTCTGCAGGGAGTCAGCCTCACCTCAATCGGCTGTTTTGGGTAAAGAAATAGTTCCAGCACTGAGCTGCCTCTGACACCGAAACCAAAATTTTGACCCATTCATTTACAGTGAGAGTTGACTCGGAGTCATTTCACCGCAGCCTTAAACAGACGGAAAAACCCGAACAAACAGAAAACTCAACTCTTCCACATTCTGCTTTACAGTTCCCGAACAAATAAGTCCTTCAGCTCTCAGCTCGGGGCTTTGCTGCCTTGCTCAGCGGCTCCACAACAGTCTGCCTGGCTGCTGACAGATGTGAGTCTGAACCTGCAAGAGTTTTTAATCTGCCTCCCAGACGGACCCCGCTAGTCTCTCCTTTCTCTGCTCCCCGTTACTCGACGCCAACCAGTGTGCTGTAGATGTGTTTCGGTAAAATCACGTATCCCTCTCCGAACGCTGCCGGCGGCTTGCGGCCAGTCCTGGATGTCTCACGTGCCGCCTTCAGCCTCTTTAGCTGTCTCTCCTGCCGCCGACACTTCTGCTGCAGCGTCTTCAGCTTCTTCCTCAGACCCCCCAGCTGCTCCTCCAGCTGCTCGATGCGCTTCTTCTGCCGGGCAGAATCCTCCACCGTGTAGTTGTGGTCGCAGGAGACGGCCACCGTGTCGCCCCGGGTGTCGGGAGGGCTCCTCACGGCCTCCTCCACCTCCCCTCCTCCTCCTCCTCCACCGCCGGGTCAGCAGTCAGAGGCAAAGAGAGAGGGAAGTGGATCTCTGAGGGGAAAGGGTCCTCCAGGGACTCTGACTGTCAGACAGAAAACAGAGTTCTGACACTGCGACACATACTTCATTATCAACATGACAAATGTAAACTATACTGTTGTATTAGCATTAATAATAACACCTGGCACTTAATAGGTCTAAATATTTAATACCAACGAATAAGATAATAATAAGAACAATAAGAACCAGTTGTTGTGGTGCAACCTATTTTGATTTAGTGGTCCGTAAATCTTCGCTTACATGATAACTAAGATTGAACTTCACCTGAAACAGCTCATTCAACCAGCTCCTTAATTAAAAGTCAACAATGTCATGCATAGTATTGTCCTTGTTCCCGTCAAATGTGTGTGGACGGAAATGCTCCGAGCCGCTTCACCTTAATGCTGAGGTTGAAGAAGAGCGAGGGCACGGCGTTCTCCTTCAGCACTCGGTTGTTGCACTCTCTCTTGAAGCAGTCTTTGGTGAAGTGCTGCGAGCAGATGTTGCTGTACTTTGTCGGTTTGAAGTTGTTCCTCCTCATCGCCGCCACCCATTTACCACAAACATCAGGACGTGCCAGGGGGAACCTGGGAAAAGCAATCAGTGAACAAGCAAAATGAGAAATACTGCAGTTGACTCCGGATTTGTTCCTGCTGCAGGAGTTATTTTCAACAACAGGATATTAATCAGTTCCTAGTCTGATGATCAATAATGTTTGGGTTATTTAGGAAGTAAATTTTATGTCAAAATTCATAGCTATAGGCTACAGTTCCTTTCCTGGCAACCATTCAAGAGGAGGTCTAGTCCTACATACAGAAATCCGTTTAATAAAAAACTAACTTTAATAGCTGGTTCACCTATTAACTCTCAGGGCCTTGCCAAACCTTCTGGGGTTGAAACACAGACTGCTAAATGAAACTGAGAAAGGGAACTTCAACTGAATATCGATTGCTCTGTAACTCTGTCTTGTTAGTACAAGTCTGGTTCAAGTTGTCTCACACGTCCAAACCTACAGAGACTCCTTGTTAACCCTGTCCCAGTACAGAAGACTTCAATCTAACATTAGCTTGACAGCCATCAAGCGCCGACACATAACTGTGACCGAACTCCGACCAGAATTAATGGAGTTTATTATTCCCGTATTTCTGCAAACAAGCAAACATGTTATCGAACATAGTAAGTGTCTATACGAACCTGTATTATGTCCTGGTAAATTCGGCATATAAAAACTATGAAAACAGTGATTATCTTAAGTTTTACCAACACTAAACTGGGATGTTTGGGTATAGCCACGTGATGTAACGTTAACTTGGCTGTGTTAACTTGTTAGTAAAGGGGAACTGTGCGACTGGTGGGCGAACTTAATGCAAGACCTACAATTTTTCAGAGTAAAATGGTGCTTGGTGAGTTGTCTGTGACCCGACTTTACCAGTTAATTCTACTGACACAAGAAATGTCATGTGTCAATTTGTAACAGCTCTGTACTGTTGAAGAGGAGAATTTAAGTTTCAATAAGGCAGCTTAGTAAACGCAGGCTGGTGAACTCTCTCGGTGCTCTTCACCAGTACATCACAGCGCTTTTCCATCACGTCTGGACAGCTAACGCTAACTAGCTCACGCGCAGACACAGTTTGAGTGAACTTACTTGTGAAAGGAAATGTTTTTGTCTTTGTGGTAGCGGTTCTTACAGCCATACGCTGAGCACGTCTGAACCATAGCTGCTTCCCGAACGACACTCACTAAGACCCGGATTGACACTCCACGAAGCTCCGCCACTGCTCCTCCTCACCTTCCACACGGGCTTCACTGCCACTAACAATGATGGTGGCATGATGTCACGTGACCGACGTCTTGCGTAGACAGAGCTCGCTTTCAGTAATGTCTACGGTGTCCATCAGGGCGACATATTTTTATTTTATTTAATCACACTTCAATTTTTATTGACACTCAACCTGATCATGCCGGATTAATTTCATGGACAGAACGTTATAATACATAGAAGATTCTTTCAGTAAAGTGTTGCACCGCGACCCAACAACAACAAATATTATTTTATTTTGTATACATTTTTGGGATTTATTTTCAAAGATGAATGAGACTTGCCGTAAGTGAAAACAATTTTCATAAGATGTTTTTTGTTGATCTGCTCAGTAGTGTCTACTACTTGAAAATCTAAAACAAAATTTGGATGTTTGTTGTAGTTGTTCATAAACAAAGATTTGTGAGAGAAAAATAATTAGCTAGGAGTTTGCTACAGATTCCACTGGTACCACAGCATGAAAAGGTCAGATATCATTAGCTATATCTGGTATACTGTAGTTAACATGTAGACAGCAACACTGGCACCAGCAGTGTCTGCTGCTAATGTTTGTAGAAATTTTAACGTGGTTTATGACATAATGTAGGGGAGTGTTGCTCTTCAATTTTCAAAAAGAAAAAAAAGACCATTTTGACCTTCTTTTTTTTTAAGTGCAAAGGTGCCAATATTTTTGTGATTATATGAAGTCTCATCCAAAGCATTAATGGGAGCTGAAGTTGTTGGAACGCCAAGCAAAAGCGGTCATAATTACATGTTGCCGGCCTGAGGCTTCAGAAATCAATTTATAATGCAGTTTTCCCCATGTAAAAATAAAGGAGCAATAATTTACAGCTAGGGCTGATTCCTGGGAGACGTAGTAAAGATGTGATGATTTCTGACAACATTTGTTGGTCAAAAAAAACAAACCTTTATTTATAAAAGAGGTGTTTTCAACAGGGCAGGTTGGTCTGAAGAGCTTTCCACAGCAACAAAAGACCAGAAATACACTGGAAAACAAGTAAACACAGCACTGATATGCAACTGCGATGCATGTGTATTATCAGCATTCTGTATAACATACTGAGTCCAGTAGTTGAGCGAAAAGCAAAAAAAGGCCACAAGGCTTTTAAACACTCTATAGGTTCAGTTGGAGCAGCTGCAGACTGAAAACTGGACATAGAAAACATTCTTTATAGCTCTGGTTGTCACCAGCTCACAGCTTATCTGTGGTTGTCAAAGCGCACGAATCTGCTGAATTTATGACGAGTACGTCTTTTTTCAAATCTGCATGACTGCTCTTAGGAAGGAAACAACAAATGATGGGAATATTTAAAAAGAACAAACTTCTAAATAAGGGACATTTTTTGTCAAATTCATACATTAAACACATGAATGCAGCAATGTAACGGACATCAGAGAGGAAGAAATAAATAGAAAAGTACAAAGAAAGTTTTCTGGTGGGCCGTCCAAATGAATTCTATATACAGGAATACTGCATTTCTTCTCTTGTTAACATTTCCATGTTAACATTTACAAAAATGATTGATCGAGTTTAATGTAATGCCTTTAGCAAGTTCAAAAAGTCAACTGCAATCTGTTTTCTGCATTTAGGAGAAATGTCCACAATCTCTCATGACATGTACCAACATACCAGGAAAAAAAAAATCCTATTTTTGTTTCTTTTACAGAATCTTATTTTGATAGGTCTGTCCACCTTCCTGTCAGCTGTGATGACATTTAACTTGAAAAGGTTCCATTCAGTGACATTGATAGGAGTTTTGAGGTCTGTGAGGTTGGTAAGAAGTACCTCCAAACTCTTACATTATATTTCAGCTACTTCTGTGTTTTTCTGCAATAAACACACCTTCTTTGGTAGTTCTCTGAGCTGTTAACCGCATCCCACAGTCTTCATTCAGCACATGGAATCGGCTCAGATGTCATCACAAGACATAAGTGAGGACTTTTGATTGAGTGGACATTCACATCCAACGCCAGAGACCCTCTGTGAACCACGACCAAACTTCCATAGTTAGAATAGATCATGCAGTAACAACTAACGCGTTAGTTCAGGAGCATGAGATGCAGTTGAAAGCTCTGGAAAAGCTAATAAGTGGACCTTGAGATTTTCTTTAGCATTTACCGTCCCCCAAGGTCATGGGTGGACATCCACACTCACTGAGTGTTTGTCCAGAGTTCAAGCCTCTCAGTCCCATCAGAGCATTTTTGAGGATGAAAAACTAAGAGTGAACACCTAAACCTAAAATCTTTGCATTTTTTTCAGTGCAATGGCTGATTAAACATTTTCAGACAGCTTGGGTAAGTAATAACCTGGGCCTGCAACAAAGGACTATTCTCATTATCAATTAATCTGTAAAGTTGTTTTTCAATTAAATTATTTTGTACAATAATATATCTGAAAATGTGACTTTCCCAAGTCCCAGGTGGCTTCTTTCATCCAACCAACAGCCTGAAGATCTTCAGCATTGTTGCCTTTAAACTTTAACAAATAAAAAGCCAATATATAATAAAGTGTACACGTGTTTCAGTCCATCATCATCTGACCTCACATAAAAGTCTGCTTTGCAGAAACAGTCTGATTGAATCTCTTGCTTGAACTAAAAAGTAAATGAAAGAGACGCAAAGTGCAACAAAAGAGTGCTGTCAGTGGGGTATATTGAATGTCTCTAAATACTGCAATACCCAGAAGCCTCAGCAACCATCGTCCATCCACTCCTGTGAAATCACATCATCATCATCATCATCTCCAGTTTTATGATCTTCAGAAGACCTCGTCACTACAGTCAGGAGCAAAACAGGAACCTGATGCTCTCTCATTGGATGTTTCCTACAGCAATGAACTCTGGGACTCGTAGTTGACCGTGAGTCATTATGGACACAGTCTGTTACCTTTTGACTTTTTTTAGCAGTAAAGGAGCATTTCTTCAGTTCAGTGTCACTGTTTGTATTGATCTTCATGTGCCGCAGACAGCCAGCTGACAGGGATGAAGCCCGGCCCGGGAGCTCCTCTTCCTTCCAGCCCTGACATCAAAAAGCGCATCATGGAATACCGCTCGCGTTTCAGCGGTCATCTGCCAATTCTGAGGATGCCGCTGCTGACCTACTGACACGTGCCAGTTACAAAAAGCATGTCACTAATGTGGGCGCGAAAGCTAACTCTTGTCCTTCGCAATCAGTGTGTCATAATCATTTTAACTCGAGGGCTACTGACAAGCATTTTGTGACAACTGAGATCATCAATTCGCTCAAGACCATAAGATGAGTTTGAAAGCTCCGGGGAAAAAAGCCAGTTAGTGGACCTCGAGTTAAAACAGTTTTGTCACACAGCATGTCACAGACGTCCACTGAGAAATAAAAGAGTAATATTACAATAAAATAAAGACTAGGGCTATTTGACATAACGCACTAGCATCTAGTTAGGTTAGTCAGGTTAACTCTTTTGCACTCAAACGAGGCTACGCTGATTATGCTAGCCATGAATAGATAGGGGTAACATGTAGCTAAAGCTAGCTCCAATAGCTTATAAAACATTAACCTTCAACTTATAATTATGACTGGGAAACTCACTCCTCTGAACGCTCTGGTGTGTCAGACGTGTTGCTAATAATAAAAAAAAATGCCTGAAAGTCAAACACAGGGACACCCTTTCCTCAGCCAACCAACACCATTCAACCCACATGTAATGGATGTGGTGTTATATTGTCAGCGGAGTACGTGACATGACAATCTGAGACCCGACAGCTGGGATTAGTACTGTTAGCAGTGTTTTGGGACGTGACTGACTTGACATGTCAGTAGATTAGCAGGGGTGGCCCGCTGAGAATGATCGCCTGACACTGAACCAGGAGTGACACATCCACGTGCCCTTTCGATGTCAGCAGCTGTCCAGATCACCTGTATGTCTTTTCGCTGCACGTTCCTAATGCCTGTTTCTATAGCAACAGGTAAGACTTTGACGACCTTGTAACTCCAATTGTTAGTGTTTCCGTTTTGCACTTTAAATGTCGCGGGAGAAACAAACTGTACAAACTAGTCACTTCAGGTTTAAGCTTCGTTCTTCACATTCAAAACTCCCTCTCTCCTCTCCACCGCGGCGGGGCTCTACTCCTTGTCCTCCTCCCGCTCCCCTGCCTCCTCGCCTTTCTCCTCCTCCTTGTCTCCTCCGTCACCTCCCGCTGCCTCTTTCTCGCTGCCGTTCTGTCCCCCACCTCCATCTTCATCACCACCGGCCTCGTCCTCAGCTTCTTTGGACTCTTCTTCGTCGTCGCCCGCGCCCTGAAAACACGAACACATTTTAGACTTTAGATTTGATAGTGGGCTGCTGGAAGGTGCTGCAGTGATGAGCGGTTTCAAAATCAAACAGGGCAGAAAGGTTCAGTCGACAGTGTTGAGAGGCCAGGGGGAGATTCAGGATACTATATCTTTAAGTAATTAAAGCAATACTTACTAACTTTTATAACTCAGCCTTTAATCCGGACAGTGCAGAGTTCCATCTCTTCAACTGACTAATCTTAGATTAAGCTCATAACAGACTACGTTTATTATTTTTATGTGCACATTTTAACAGGCGGTTTCAGTGCCGGGGGTCCAAAGGTGTACCTGCTTCAGGCGGCTCCTCCTCCGGTTCAGGACACGGGCCTTCATCCTTTGGGACAGCGCCAGCAGCTTGTTGTGTCTCTGCCTCTTCTTCGCCTTCTCCGCCTCCTCTCTCCGCTTCTCCTCCACATGGTCCGAGTCCGACTCGTCCTGCCGCTGCAGCCTGCTCCGCTTCCTGGGCTGCACCATCCTCTTCGGCTTGCTCCTGCCATCCTTCTCATCGTCTTTCTCTTCATCATCCTCCTCCTCTCCGGGACTGGAGGACGAGGAGCTGTCGTCGCCTCCCAGGAAGGAGCGCTTTCTGCGGGTCACTGAGCGGCTGTCGTCGCTGGAAGTCGCCCCGGAATCGCTGCGGTCCCGGTCCTCCTGCTCGCTGTCCTCCTCCGGGGAGCTCTGGAAGTCGGACTGAGATTCGGAGGACGAGGAGGAGGAGGAGGAGAAGGAGCCTTCGTCACTGTCGTCCAGGATGGAGGCGGGCAGGCCGATCTGGCGCTTCTTCGATGCGGCCACCTTGGTTTTCCGCATCGACGCGAACATTTTCCGCTTGTACAAGCTCTCCATGTCTGCACGCGGTACCGGAGACCAGTGACATTAAACAGAAAACCGGAAAAGAGAACCGGACCGAGTGTAAACAAGCTAACGGTGAAGCTAAACCACTTAGCTTCACCTTAATTTATATCGTCTGCGCGTCACAACAACGATACCGTGTTATTTCACCACATGGCGTCTGGATTCAGCGCCATGACCTTTTATTTTAGAATCTATTCACGGAAACGTTCTACCTGGATGTGTTTAAACAGAATTTACGAGCTAAAAACGGGACATTTAAGAGATGTTCTTCTCAGTGTAGCTAGCTGTTATTGTTGTTGCTCCCGCGTCTTCTTCGCTGAAAGGAATTGCGGCAGCGTTAGAGCGCCCCCTGCGGCGGAGAGCGGCTGCTGCAGAATCTACGATAATAAAACCTGACAGCCCGTCATGAAATAGAATAGAAAAACTATGATTAAATGTGCTAATAGAAATGTAAAAATGTGAAAAAGAGATCAGAGCAAAAGCTACAGCTGCAGCACCCTCCCACACTGTAGTGACCCATCAACTGGCCGACAACCCGAATGTGTTTTACTGTAGGACACAGACATCAACATCAGGTCAGACATCATACAAGTGCCTGCACCTACTGACTCCATATTGACCCCCACACTTGCAATCGGGATCTCCGAAGAGTGAGTATGCATGGAAATGTTGTACACAACCAGCCACTTCTTCTATATAAAGAAATCTAGTACCTTACCTATTCAACATCTATTCCTTTGCAGTATTTGTATTTGTTTAAAATGTACACTAGCATATAGCAATTTTATGTAGTTGGGTCATTATCAAACAAGGTCAAAATATTCATCAATTTAAAGTACTTTATAAACAGAAGGTCTTATCGCAATACATGGCGGGCTTGGTTTAATTTTGTGGTATTCATGTATTCATAGTCTGTTTATATTACCCTGTAGGTATATTGATTAGCATTGTTGGTATTATCATAGATGTATCCATGTATTCATAACCTGTCTATTTTTACCTTGTAGGTATCTGATTACCATTGTTGGTATTATCATAGATGTATCCATGTATTCATAACCTGTCTATTTTACCTTGTAGGTATCTGATTACCATTGTTGGTATTATTATAATTGTTACCTAAGATCAAGATCATATATGTATTTGGGTTATGTTTGTTTTGTATTGTTTTTTTTGTATTGTTTTGCTTTTGGTAAGGGAGAAGGGGTCCCCCTTCTTTCCTTTCTCATGTTTTCTTATATGTATTATATACAAAATTGTAATTGAGTGTTATGATAATGTGTAAGGAAGCAGCTACCATTGTTTGTTTTGTTTTTCCTGTTAATGGTAACCGGGGTGGGTTCAAATAAGTTTGACTTCTACCCACTCCATTTCGAGCAATAGATTGAAGTTTTTGTTAAAGTTGATGAAAGCATGATGAATTTAAAGGCTTGTATAGATTAATCAAAATGCTACTTGTTGCCTGTCATGTGTAATTACATATTACTCGAAATAAATAAGAAAGAAAGACAGAATTATATAAAAAAAACTATATATTTTCATCTATTATTTACCTACTTGTATGTATATAGTTTGTGTAGTGTAGTGTGTGTGTATGTATACAGTTATATTTATTTATATTCACCAATAAAGCACATATAGGGCTTTTCACAGAAGAAATTTCACTCATCCTGGCTCGCTGTCACACCTGCTTCATGTCTAGCAGAATGTTTTGTATGTTTTCATCCTCTCTGTTAACATGTTTTTAAGTCTTCATCCAAGTGTTTAAGGCTCTTTAAGATCATAGTTTTGGCTTCATGGCACATTTACTGCACGGTTCAGTTTCTTATCAGCCAGCAGCTGCAGCAGGCAGCTGTGCTCAGCAAGCAATCTCTGATAAACCCACTGCACACTAGTGCTCAGCTGACAGACAAGATACTGGTGCAAGATATTTTTCTCAAGAGTTGGTGGAGACCAAGCAAGAGTTGTGAATTTTGGACTCCCATTAATCAGGTGACCAGAAACACAACACCAACAGTCCGTCAGGCTTTAAGAAAGAAACCTGCTCTTAGATCAAACTTTCAGTGGGGATTTTAATGTTAGTATGAATTTGTAACAGGTTGGTGAGTTCTCAATCTATCACATCATGAAACAGATAACGATACGGTATTTATGAGACTGGAATAATTTCTACAGTGGCTGAGCGTTGACCCTCAGATGTCCTCTTACAGGTCCCCGATCAGGACTTTTGTGCCAAGAGCGTGCTCAGTTTGATCTTCCCGTCCATGGAGGCAGTCAGGCAGGTGCCGCAGTCCACCGCCGAGCACCAATCAACTGTCACCACCGGCGCTTTGTGCCCGCCCAATGAGAGCACGCTCTCCAGAGCCGGCTCCCCATTGGTCAGCTGGAAAAGGGGGAGGTGAAAAAAGATTATTTAAATGAAAATATGAATTTTAAATCATGCAAGTATTCTAAAAAATATTTGCTAGTTTTACAAAGAGATCAGTAATTGTGATGTTTTCACAATTCATCCAGTAACTTATTTTAAACAAGCTGAATAAAAAAATCATATAAAAAGATAATTACAATAAATATTAATAAAAAAAATTTGAACTTAAAATGTGTTGAAATAACTTTTAAAGATGATTTTTGAAGGTAAAACAGAATGGTTAAGTGTGGATGAGAGGTGGACACAGGATGATGAAGGTATATTTACTGTGTATATGAGTCCTCCTGTGCTGGAACAGGTCAAGATGTGTTGTCCTTCAGAGTCGAAGGCAAAGAGTCGACCTCGAGGAACCTGAACCTGAATATGAGTTTATTCACAAATTAAGACTTTTAGACAGAGCAACTATGGAGGTAGTCTGGCTCGCATTATGTTCGTTAGGTAGGTGTAAACACAACACATAGCCTCCAACGTACTGGCATCCAAGCACAAAATAATAGGCTACGGCTTTTTTTGGTTTTAGCTAATATAAAATATAGCAAGTGAGGAGGCTGACATTTTTGCGAAAAATTTTGCTGGCGCCTCTATGCATCTATTCTGTGCCGAGAAAGCGCCAAAAGATTTGCTATTGAACAAAACTGTGTGAAAAATGAAAGAATTCCAGGTGGGACGTGAATGACATACAGTGAGAAATAACGGTGTGCGGCTGATCTGCGGTCAACAAGGAATCAAATTTATCTATTGACAGAGTAGCTGTCAAAAGAAATAACTTCATGTTTTATAATTGCTGAATTTACAGGAGGGGACAAATAAATCTGTCATAGACAAGAGAGATCCAGATACAGTAACAGGTGCAAATGGGGGTACGGTAACAGTACTTACCTGTTTGTACCCGCTGTACCCTGATAAGACAAAGGGCCCAGTGGCGTCCTGTGCTAAAACCTGCTCTGACTGCTTCACTCCACACCGATGGATGTTCCACTGGATGAACTGAACACACACACACACACACGTTTATTTACTCAACTCAAAACTGCAATGACCGTTTCTTTCCAAACATACAACGTTCCCTGCAACAATAAAACATGTTTTAAAAAGTCCAAGATTGAAATGACCCTTGTAGGATCTGCAGACATTCTGTCACCATAATGGGTTCTCCACAAAATGAACACACACACACACACCTTGCCATCTTCTCCGATGCTGAAGACGGTGTTTTCATCGTAGCTGAACTCCACACTGTAAACCTCTCCGTCGTGAGCTCTCCAGCTCATAGCGCTCTCATAGCGCTGCATATCTGCAGGTGTGAAACGGGAGTGTTTCAGGTGTCATTTGTTCCCACTGCCCTCAGACTGTGCAACAGCAGTGTTTTTTATATTCTAATTACAATTTCTATTACATTTCTATATGTATACAGATAAACACTAAGTATCATTACTTAACTATATTATATATTAGCCTGGTGTACACTGTTTACATCTACGGCCGGCTGTAGCACCATACCAGTACAGACCATTTACCATATGAGACTTGCTGACTTTGCTGCTACTATACATGTCTTTTATAGTTCAATGTGTATTTACTGTATATGTTTAGTGTATATATGGTGTATAGATATTTTTGTTCTATTCACATTTTAGTTTTATATACCTCTTATTATATCTTGTCTTATCTAAATAGTCTTTGTTGAGAAGAATGTACCTCTTTTCAATTTAAATCTTATTTTACCAATCTTGCCGATCATCAGAGGGCTGGGATGGGATAAAAAAAATAAAAAAAACGGGATTGGCTGAGATCATATGTCAAATTTCTAACTCTGGGACTGGGACAGGACAGTGGTTTTGCAGGAGTGGGATGAAACAGGAGTCAAAATCCCTTTCCGTGTCACTAAGTGGATTGTAAACCTTAAGAGGAATCTCTAATAAAAGTAATTAGTTAGTTGCGTCCACTGACCAAACAGCCTGATGACTCCGTCAGCAGCTCCGGTCACCAGCAGGTTTCCATTGTGGTTGAAGGCTGTGCAGTTAATGGCTACTGGTTCTGGTTCTAAAGAGAACTGGAGCTGAGAGACAGACAGAACATTAATTATACGTGGCCAATTCTCTGACCAAACTGTCACCGGCCGAGTTGCGTTGTGGGTAATGTAGGCGCCAGATGGTGACAACCTTCATATTAGCTACATAACTATTCCTGAACTAGCTGGTTAATTACCTGTTGTTTGACAGTCTTGGTGTCCCAGAGCAGCAGCTGTCCAGACACTGGTATAGGAAGTCGAGGAACAGAATCGCAGCTCCCAGATCGACTGAGAGCTGCAGCTGAACAGACAAATGACGAACCACTGGGACTGCACGCTAAAGACAAGATACTGAGAGACAGAGGAAGCACATATTGTTATCAGAATTTGTACTACAGCCTTAAACGTTCATTGCTATGTGACAAAATGTAAAACAAGTCATGGTTCCAGCATCTAACCCTAAAATCACAAACTGCCGTTATTAGCTAGCCTTTGGTGTTTAGTGAAATGTCTTGACAACCAAATACCCGCAGAACTAATGACATTCCCATCAATTTCAGCTGTACTTCAAATGTTGACATGCTAAACTAAGATGGTGAATACATCATCTGATGCACCTGAACACGTCATCAGTGATGTATCCTGGGGTCACTGGGTGGTCCAGGTCTTTCAACATCAGACACTCTCGCCCAGGCGACCCAGTTGTGGTTGATCAGGCCACAGGTGGCGCTCGTTAATCCCCATGGACCTCCCCTCCAGATCAAGGTGGGTCTTGATCTGGAGGGGAGCTTATATCTCAAGGCTTTCTCAACTCTGTTGGTTGTGTTCTTGATGGCTCTGCTCCTTGCAAACTTGTGATGCTCGCATTCTTAGGTCCTGCCCGTGGTTGCTCCCCTGCACCAACATCCTAAGTAATTTGTGGGGGATGGAGCAATACAAACTGGCTAGGTCAAGCCAAAGCACCTTGAAGGAAGTCAGCCAACCAACCTTACAGCCTTTTGGTAATCTTTCCTTCCATGGTTGGCAGTATGATTAGCCTGAACCTGTCTATTCTCTAGGAATCCTCCTCCTTAGGATCCACTGCTGTGCCACCTTTCCTCTGCTCCAGATAACTCTCAGGATCTTCCAGAGCTGGTTAAGTAAACCTTGTTCGGGACTCCACTCAGTCCACGGGCTGACTTGGATCTTGCCGTTGTCACAACCTCCTGGAATTCTTTCAGGAGTGCCTAACTGATATAAAAGTCCTTGGTGGGAGGTAGTGAGTCTATGACGATGGTTGCAGTAGCCGAGCTTCTTCTGCCTCTTCTTCCGTAGGTGTTTCAAACACGCAGTTCAAATTCCTCCTTTGAGCAGGCCGGGTTCCCACTTCGCTTCTGCTCCAGCAGTTGTTTGGTGAGATTCGCTGTGAAGGACACTGCCTTCTGGCTATTCAGTTCTCCACAGGGTCATTAGCCTTTTGCTCGCAATGTTCACACAGCACTGCCAATGAGGTGGGGTGGGGTTAATGGTTTAAGGTGTTCTGGTTATCCTCTTCCTCTGCACCAAACCTCTCTAGGGCTAGACTGGTGGTGATAGTTGTTGCCACCTTCAGCCTCTGCTCCACTTCTCCTTTCACAGACGCTTCGAGCACCTTATTGAGGTCCCCCTTACTGCTCCCAAACTGTCGTCTTGCAGACCTGTGCCTACTTTCGCTATTCATGCAAATCTTCCCACGCGTACAACGCTCATAGATGTTTGACCTAATTTGGGTTTCCTCCTCCAAGAGAGGAAGCATGTAATGTAGGTTGCTGACCCTCTTTGCCCTGGGTGTTGTCTTTCTAAGCTGTCATCGGTATCTTTAATAGTCACCATCTTCTTCATGGTCATCACTTTAGCATGTTAACATGTTAGCATTGACATTGTTAGCATGCTGCCATTTGTATTTATGTTGGCAGGCACAAGTCATCCCTGTGCTTAAGTAACCCCAAAGAGCAGCTAGCATGGCTACTTTTCTGTTTGTGTATGGATAAAACAAATCAGACACAATGTGATAATTGGCGAGCTTTAGCCAGGCTAGTGGTTTCACCCTGCTTCCAGTCTTTATGCAAAGCTAGGCTAACCACGTCCAGACTCCAGCTCCATTCTCAATGCACAGACCTGAGATTGAGATCGATCTTTTCATCTCACTCTGAGAAAATAAGTGACCAGAAATGTCAATGTTATTAGGCAATTTAATTAGGCAATGTTTTTGTACTTATATTAACATCTGAGGCCCTCTAACATCACTGTACAGTTCTACAGTCAGAGCAGATACTTAATACAGTGGAGTAGACAGACAAACAGGTTTACCGTGGATGAGTTTCATCGATGTTCATCTCATAAAGATTCTTCTTAGCATCCGTATCATACAGCCGCACTGTGCCAACACCGCTGCCTAATAATAACTGACAACACAAACAGTTTTTGTCACTTTGGAAATGACATTTCATTGACTTACATACATTTATTACGTGAAATTTACCTAATATGTGCTTTACCCTAAGACTACCCTAACCCAAAGTCTGAAACCTCAGTCCCCACTGTCATTGTGTGACATTTTTGTATCCCCACAGGTAGACTATGGGAGTGGCCAAATAACCTTAGTAACTTTATTAGAATCAACTTCAACTAAGACCACTATGAAAATAATACGTTAAATGTTTTTTTTCCTGTTTCATGCTTCAATTTTATGCATAACATCTTGTTTGTGTTATACGGTGTTTACTCTCATTTAATTGTATTTCATTTTATCTTACTGTACTTGTATGTGGATATGTCAAATCATTGGTGGAAAGGTTGGGTGTGTGGTGATGAGTGAAAAAAAATTGTACAATAATATTTTTAATATAACATAATTTGGCAATTGCTTCATTTATCAGGTAAATGTATTAATATAAACCTGATTAATGCTGCATGCTATTGTCTCTATACTCAGTTAATGTGCAGTCTGTCTCTTGTTTGTACCAGTCTGTCAGGTTTGGTGGCCCATTCCAGAGACAGTAGAGGAGACTTGGACATGATGGTGGCTTTGGTCTGCATGATGGGGTTGAACGACCACACCTGAGGAAGAAGGCTAAGTTATGTACAATGATAACAATATACATGTTGTTTTCTTCTCTATTTTCGTACAAACCGAAAAGATAAACGATGCACATCACCTTGACGACTCCGTCCACATCCAAACTGGCAACCCGGCGACCAGAGCAGTCGACCCTGGATAACAAAAGAAGGAAGGACGGGTGAAAGATAAAACTGACTTTAAAATTTCCTCAGATGGTGTTGAATCTGTTACTTTGTTCAGAAACCAAGCAGATTCAATATCGTGAGAAGGAAGGAGCGGGGTCGGTCTGTAGTCCCTTCCCCTGTTTGACCAGTTAAACCAAACTGGGAGAATGTTGAAGGCAGACCTGCAGTGCATGATGGAAGAATGGTGTTCTCCATACTCCTCTTGGCTTAGTTTGATGAAAGGTTGTTCCGCTGACAGACCGGCTCCCTCTGGTCCTCCTCCACAGCTCCTGCTATTTGAGGAGGAGTCAGGAGGTTCACTAGAAGTCTCGGCAAGTAGCTCCACCTCCCCCGCCTCCCCCTTCTTCTCTGGTGTCTGAAGACAACACATGGGAGGTTGTCAGTGTAAATGGAGTCCCAGTCCCAGGAAGCATTTGCAACAGCCAAACATCAATTTGAATGGAATAGCTGCTCATGGCTTATTGAATTATTTTAAGTGCCTGGTCAAGACAAAAAAAGGTTTCTGTGCTTCCTCATAAAATAGGTGGTGCTGAAAGTTTGGTGTTGTAGTGACTGCTTACGAGATAGCAAGCTAGATAGCTGGTGGCATAACGGCACCGGCCAGCCAAATCTGCTCGCCAAACTAGCTGGTGTGCTACCACTTAGCCAATTACCAGTTAGCAAGTTAGCAATAGAAAGCTATTTGTAGCATGGATATTGCATATTTGTACATGGAAGTCCGTACTCCCAGCTTTTGTTTGTCAACAAACAGTTCTAGCAAGTAACTCTATGTAAAACAACAACTATAACTTTTGTGTTATGTTCAGCTAAGCTAGCTCCTGGTTCTAATTACATACTTATACGGTGGTCCACTTATCAGAAGGTCGGTGGTTTGATCTCCGGTTCCCCCAATCTGCATGTCAAAGTGTCTATAAGCAAGACACTGAACCCCAAATTGCTCAAAATGGCTGTGCCGGTGTGTTAATGTGTACGACTGTATTCATGTCTGTCTCTGGTGAGGTGAGCAGATTGTGCCTTTGCTAATCTGTGTATGTACTGCAAAGCTCTTTGGGTGACCAGAAAGAGTAGAAAGTCAAATACAGACCATTTATGCTCGGCTATACACTTTTTTCGTAAAAAAGTCAAACTTTTACTTTAATAAAACATAAAAACACATCAATCTGGCGTGACCACAATTTTAATGCTAATCCTCCCCCAGTACTACCCTTCAGGTACCTGTGACGGTGGTTTGGAGAATAGCTCCTTCCTCTCTTTCTCATGTTCCTGGATTCTCTTGTGTCTGTGGTGTGTCGGCTGGGTTGTCGACTGTTGGGACTGGGAGCTTGCTGGTTCACTGGTTAATGCCTGGCTGGAAACTGGCTTCACCTCCTTAGCTTGTACTGCCTCTTTTGACTTTGGAAGCTAGAAAATTCAAAAAATATTCATTAAACCCAGATTTGTGCTTAAAACATTTGTAGCGCTTAAGCACAGGTTTGTAAGCACAGTTTGTGAATAAGGCCCAGTGTCCTCTACTATTGTTGCCAGGGGAAGACTGCAGCTATAATTTAAAGAAAAGCATGACTGGAACATCAGTGTGCCCCCCCCCTACAGGTTTCTAACGGGAGCATTTCCCTGGAGCAGCAAATAGTGGACATCAGAGGAACTGAAGCTAAACACGCCGTAGCTCTGTGGCCAAAAAAAGTTATTTGGAAATTTAGCAGCTGACATGACCTGCTTTCAAAAAAATTTAAATTCCTGTTTTGACTCTCACTGAGCTTTCAAAGTTAAACATTTAAACACCTGCCCTGCTCTTACTGGATTTGTTGGTGGGTCCTTCCTGCCCACTGCTACCTGGTTTGGTGAGGACCCGGAGGTGAACTGAGGTGATTTCCCTGGAGTGCGTCTGCCCTGAGGTAGGAATGTAGAGAAGAAGTTTCTGGAAGGAGTAGTGGTGGTGCTGACAGTGCGCTGGCTTGACACCAAGTCCCTACGAGGGCGGAGAGAGAGAGCAAAAAGTTAAAAGGACATTTAATAAGCGAGCACTGAATGAGACCAAAATGAATCCAAACTGCAGTGAAGACAAGAGGAGTATGCAGAGACTGACTGGTAGGAGCAGAACAAAATCTTGTCCCAGTTCCATCCATTAACACATCTCACTTTTGGGTCACCGTAGGCTTGGAGCAACCCTCCAGAAACACAGCGCAACAAGTCAACACAGTAAAATACCTTTACAATAGAACAAGATGTTTATCACTCACACAAACCCACCAGCAGAAAAGAAATATAAAGACCAACAGCAAAGGTGTGGAGTGATGTTCCCTTTGCACTTTCATGAGTATCCTATGCAAACTTAAACAACATGAAATGTAAGGTTCTATTTGTGTCCCCAAATTTACAGAAAACCTGCAAAAACAAGGGAATTAATGTGCATTTCCATCCACTACTGTTAGTGAGTATTGGGAGGTCGGCACATTGAGATTCAATTCAATTCGATTTTATTTATATAGCGCCAAATCACAAGAACAGTTATTTTACAGCGCTTTTCATAAAGAGCAGGTCTAGACCGTACTCTGAAGTTATTTACAGAAGCCCAACAATTCCCACAGATGAACAGCTGGTGCTAATTCTCCAGTTGGGTACCATTAAACCAATGCAAATAAAGAGGCGACAACATGACGTAATTTAAAGAGCACCAGTCATAACTCAATGGTGAAAAATAATGTTTGGCCGCAATCACACACACACAGAGAGGAAAGCACCCGCTTCATTGTGCTTTCACTGCCTGCCAGTCGTGTGATCAGGCTCATCCACACGTAACATTGTACAGTGCAGATTACAGTAATATTCTTTTGGGCAGTTAATTATTATTCAGTTCCAAAGTGATAATTTGATGTATTTTATGAGACTAAATTAATTCATTGGTTGTCAATTTTCTCTTAAGAGTCGTGCTCGAAGTTGAATTTAACAAGTTCAAATCTATTATTTACTAATAAATAATAGTAACAATGATTATGATTATATTATTTAATGTAACTATTGATGCCATTTAAACCCTTATTTCCAACAAAGGACAATGTTTACACTGACAAAAACTGCATCCACCCAGCTGCAACAGACAGTGAGTTTGGATGCGATAAAATAGCTCAGCCCAGAACTCTGGGTTATATTTCCAGGAGTAATCATGTCAAAGATCTACAAGAAAGATGCCTTATCAAACACCAACACAAAATCAATGCAAGAAAACAACAATCTGAAATTGCAACAAAGAAAGCAAACACGTGCTATTGTTTAATGTAAAATACACAATTGACAAAGAAAACGAAAAAGACGAGGACAAAGACAGTTACATTTTATGTCTGGTCAGCAAAGCTGAGATTTCACATGAGTGGGAAGAAAGACGCTGCAAGGTGACAATGGCAGTTGTTCTGAGCCACATTGGTGGCGTGGTAATGTTGGTCAACATTTGGTCCAGACTGAAATACTGCTCCAAAAAAATAAGAGAGCAATTATTCATCACAGTATAACATCAAGTCAGTTTAACTACGGGCATATCAGTCTGTCCAGTCAGGAAACATAAGCGATTGTCAATCAGTGTCACCTATTTTTGTGCAAATAAAAGTGCACTGGAGAGGCAACAGCAAGAAAACCTAAAAAGGGAAAGGTTCTGCAGGTGGTGGACACAGACAGTTGCTCTCTCCTTATCTTTGCTGACTGATTGTTCTCTAGTTTTGCGTTTTGCTACTGTCCTTGTCACTACTGGTAGCATTAGGTGGGACCTGTAGCCCATTCAGGTTGCACGGGTAGTCCAGTTCCTCCAGGACGCCACATCCATAAGTCTCAAGAAGGTTTGCTACATATCCCAGCACAGTGAATGTCCTCCATGTTCCATCAAGAACAGAAGAAATGATCTCCAGCGGCTACTGGCGTTTCTGACCAAACTGTCAGAAACAGATGAGGGTTGCACGAGGGCTTGATGTCCTCTGGTGGGATCTGTGCTCACCCACAGCACAATGCAGCTCGATTGGTAATCGCCAGAGAACACCAGCTTCTCAGCAGCAGGCTCCCATGTGTTTCCACCTCAAAATGTTGTTGTTAGCTCAAAATGTTGTTGTGAGCCCAGAGCTCTGTGATACTACTTCATATTTACATAAAAACCTCCTGGTGCAAGACAATGCCCAGCCTAATGTGGCCAGAGTGTGTAGCCAGTTCCTGGATGACAAAAGCATAGATGCCAAAGGCACTGATGCCATTGATTGGCCCTCATGTTCCCCAGACCAGAATCCAATTGAGAATCTCTGGGGCGTTATGTATTGGTGCATCCAACGGCATCAAGTAGTGCCACAGACCGTACAGGAGCTCACTGACTTGATCAAGATCTGGGGGGAGATCCCCCAGAACACCATCTGCCGTCTCATAAGGAGCATGCCCAGAAGCTGGGAGTGCACACAGGCACATGGGGGCCATACACACTGACTCACATTATGAGTTGCGTAATGAAAGTCACACAAGTTGGATCAGGGTAGTTTTAATGGTGACATTACAAAAGCGGAGACTCTCTCCCGCTACATAGCAGACAATATACAGTATACGAAAACAATCATAGAATGGTAAACAGAAGCAAACTATAAACTATTGCATGGAGCAGTGCTGAGGATGAATTTGAGTTTAAAAGTCTGATAGCTTGGGGGGGAAGCTGCTCTGAAATCTGGTGGAGGGAATGCAGAAATTTCTATATCTCTTCCCACAATGTAGCAGGGTGAACCGGCTGCGGCTGGGTAAGCACTGTCCTTTCGGCTCCGTGTAGGCACCTCACCGATGTCACTGATGCTTGGTAGATGGGTATCAATGATCTTCTGAACAGTTTAATCACCCGCTGCAGAGCCCTCCGGTCCTGGGCCGTGCACATCCCATGCCAGTTAGTGATGTTCCCAGCCAGGATGCTTTGTATTGCTCCTCTGTAAAAGCAGACAAGAACTTGGCACGGGAATTTAGCCGTCTTAAGTTTCTTTAAGCAATACAGCTGTTTCTGGGCTTCGAGATGTGAGATGACCATGTCAGGTTCTCTGTGATGCTGATTCCCAGGAACCTGAAATTATACACATGCTCCAACTCAGCTCCACTGACGTAGACAGGAGGGTGTGTCTTTATACCCTATTTCCTCTATTATTTCCACTCAGTATCATCGCTGTTTGAAATTCAGCTACTGAATGGTGGTGTCATCCGCAAACTTGACAACAGAGTTCTCTCCATGTCCTGAAGTCATGGGTTTATAGCGTGAACAGGTGGGGGCTGAGCACATAGCCCAGCGTGGGGCCCCGGTGTTGAACACTAGAGTGAAGTAGGTGTGGCCTCCAATCCGAAATATCTGGGGTCTGTTGTGAGGAAGACCAATTTCCAGTTGCAGAGTGTGGTGGATCTGTTGGTTCTGAAGGCAAACTGGTGAGGATCCAGCCTGGCTGGGATGCTGTTCTTTATGTGCTCCAGAACCAGTTACTAAAACAGGGCGGTAGTCATTCAGATTAAACGCTGCAGACTTTTTAGGAACGATGGTCGCTGTCTTGAAGCAGGTGGAACCCTCTCCTGAGACAGTGAGATGTTGAAAATGTCAGTAACAACATCTAGCTGATTGGCTCAGGTTTTTTAGTACACGGCCAGGAATGTTATCAGACCCAGCAGCTTTACTCATTTCTCTTTTCTTAGCAGGACTCTCCTCACATCTGTTGTAGATACTGACAGTGGCCGGTCCTCTGGAGGTGGTGTAGACTTTACAGCTGACTCCTTGTTGAGGAGATCAAAGCGAGCATAAAAGGTGTTTAGTTTATCTGGTAATGTGGCCTCACACATGATGGGGGAGCTCCTGTATCACAGGCTACCTGTGATGTTTTTGATGGCCTACCACATATCTTTGGTGTTGAGGTCTCTCTCCAGTCTCTGCCGATGTCTCCGCTTTGACTCCTTGATGCCAGCTTTCAGTCTCGCTCTGGCGGTTTTGTATGCTTCCTTGACAACCGACCCGAAAAGCAGCTTTTTTGGCTCTGGACAGAGCCCTCACATCGCCATTCATCAAAGCCTTCTGATTGGGGAATGATTTTTTCGTCTTAGTGATCACCACATCATCAACACATTTGCTGATGTATGATGTCACTAATGATGTATGTTCTTCAAGGCCCATCTCCTGGGTGAAAGCCTCTCTGAACCCACTCCAATCCGTGTTGGCAAAACAGTCCTGTATAGCTGCTGTAGCTTCATCTGTCCACACTTTGAATTTTTTAGTTGTTGGTTTGACCCTTTAAATCAGCTGGGTTTACATGGGCAGGAGAAGCAGAGAAATGTGTGTGTAATATCTGTATTTGTTCCTCTGGTGGGGATGTGGACATGCTGGTGGAATTTAGGTAAAACACGTCTGTTTGATTAAAATCACCAGCAACAATAAAAACACCATTAGGTTGTTTTGTCATGTGACTGATGACGACTGTATACAGTTCCTATAGTGCTTTTTGGGAATTTGCATCTGGAGGAATGGAAACAGCAACGAGAAAATACTGGTGAATTCCCTTACAAGACAAAATGGCCGAACTGAGGGGTACTGAGGGGTTCAGAGAGAAATTTCTCAACAACTGGGGGATGGATTACTGTGCAATCAGGTGAAATGTTACCTGTTAAAAGTTGTACTTTGGCTTATCAATCAAAGAGATTTTCTTAACACTGAACATTACAGCATCACAGAACTGCTAGTGTGGCTGGCTGTAGACTTTTAGGGCTGCGTTCCATTTAACTCAGAAGATCGGAGCTGGGAATGAAAGTCGGAAAACCAAGATTGATGCCTGTGGCCATTGTTAGCAATACTAGTTGATAACAACACATTAGGCGGTATTTTGCACATACAAACACCATGGCAACATGTTTACAGATATAAGTGGGATGGGACTGTGTGTACGACTGATTTTATGAGACATACATAAGACAGATGTGCAATAAACAGTATATTACTACAGCTTTCACTACTGTTGATGCTAGGAGCAGCCATCTTGGATGTTGAGGTCGGTTCCGAGTCGGAAATCCAACTCAAGGGGGCGTTTCTAGTTAAATTTCCAACTTGGGAATTCCGACTTCCCATGTCAAATGGAACGCACCATAAGTCCTGCAGCCTAAACATTGGATGAAATGTTGTGGCAATCTGTCTATTCTGTGTCTCCTCAAATAATAATCTTATTACATTTGTTGAGTAAAAGGTTGGATATTTGTTAACCAAACCCTTTTGGTCACTGCTGCAGAAGAGACAACCACTGTGTTTGTGAAATTTCTTCTGCAAAACATTTACCTTCATGTCTTCTTTAGATATTTGAAAGGCTGCACTTAAAAACAGTCTGTACATGTTACCACTTTGGGTTGTGTTTATTTAATGGGTATGCCAGTGACACCAAACTATATAGGTGTTAAGCTTGATGATGCCAGGTCTTCCAAAAAGAGTCTATTTGTTAGGTGGTTTAAAACAAACGCATGTGAGCAAATAGTCGGCGTGAATGTAAACTATCTAAACTATTGATTCATTTATAATCTGGTTTCCTCGTCCGCTCTGATATATTCTGCCATGGTTGAAAATTCTTACTAAACTCCCGGTGGTTCAAGAGAGTAAAGTAAAACTCTAGGAATTTAGTGTTGCACAAAATAAACTTCTTCTACTTTCATTCTTTCCTATAGTAAAAAAAATCTGCCTCCTGCCAAGGCCTGAATCCCATTGTCACTATGTTCCTTTAATTCACCAAATCATCAAACCAATTTGTATCTACTAGATATTTTCATGTTTTTCTGCGCTTGACATCTCATAATGTTGGATGCAAACAAAAGCAAAATCTGCAGTATGCCAAGAATACCCGGATGGCGTACTGATTCGGAAAAAATCTCCAGTATGAATCGGACCAGTCTACCTCACGTACTGTTTCCCATAATGCAAAGCGCTAGAACTGTAACAACAACCGGTCTGTTGTGTAGAGGACGACAACAGAACTTGTTTTACATTTATCATACGCTGTTTCATCACTAAATCCGCTTCTAACAAGTTTTGAGGCGAGAAATCAACTGTGTAGATTTCAGATAGACAGTTTTAGGAAAATTGTGTCAGCTATGGCTGTTCTATGCCCAGTGGAAATAATTGCTATGCTTGTGGTCTGAAAGCCATTTTCAAGATTTTAAGATTCCAGCACTTGCCCATAATATCTGTAATACCTTTACTTCCTCAGCACTAGTCTACTGCAATGGTCTTAAACCAGAAAGCAGTCAACATGCTCCAACTACGAGTAAATGCAGCTGCCAGATTTTAAATTGAAGCCAGAAATGGAGATTACTTTCTTTTAGCATCACTACACTGGTTGTCCTTTTTTTCCCCCCCTTCAGATCACCAAAAACCTGAGCACAGCCTGATGTCCTCCTCGGCTCTAGGGTGACCCGTCTGAGAAGCTAAGGCTCTCCAAATCACTATGTTCCTTTAAATCACTTAAACTAATCTTTATCTTCTGGCGATATTTTCATGTTTTTCTGTGCTTGACATCTCATAATGTTTGCTGTACATTAAAGTTTCATGTCAGCAGTATTTATTTTAACAGTATCTGTATTTGTCCGCCCAGTCAACAGTCCTCTGCTCGCATGTGAAGATTTTAAAAATGCATCGTACTGACAACAATTCATCAGGTGAATTGTTTATTTGGCAACATCAACTGCATCACAGCACAGAGTAAAAACAGCAGAAATACTGTAACGTTAACAATAAGTTAGTTAAAAGCTTTTTAAATATATATTTTATATGAATAAACACAAAATAACGGCAGTGTTCTCTGCTTAAAGTGCCTCAAAATTCTTCTAAAAGTGACCCTGGGATGAAGATATAGTATTATACAGACAGCCTGAAGGACGCCTTCACTTGCTGAACAAAAACGTCCTCACATTCCTCCCTCCTTGGCCTTTTTCCTGTCATGACACTGCTGTCACGGAAGATGATTAACTTCCTTTAAAGTGAGAATTCTTATTTCAGTCTCACACATCTGACTTCTCTGGCATTACTCAGAATTTCAGACCTTATTCTCAAAATGTCTACTTTGTCACAGATAAAAAATGTCAAATCATACTTCTAAATTCTCAGTAGCAAATAACTTTGGCACCTTTCATTTAGCATGAGGTCAGCCCTGTCATGGTCTAAAATTCAGCAAACAAAAGGTTCGATTCTATACAATCGACATGTTTGACTTCAGAGATATAACTCTTAAATTAAAACAAATGCAGTGAGGTAAAATTTAACAACAAGCCAGCATGCGAAAGTGCTAACAGCAGAGACATTTCCTGTGTCTGTCCTGTGTTTAGTGCTAAGAAATAAACAAATTTAAAAAACACACCAGGACGAAAAACTGCGATGATTAATATTTGAAATGACATTTTAGAGAGAAGATTTAAGATGGCTGCCATCTGTGAAAACACAATACAGTTTTTGTTTTCCATTTAAGTGCTTAAACTGATATAAAACCAGAACTTAGTTTAGGCTATACATTTGAACTGGAACCTGTGTTTTAAACCGTTCGTATCCAAAGATTCTAATACATCAGAATACTAATTTCCTTTAAAGCATGGCAGCCATCTTGAGTATCAGCCATCTTGGGGATCAGCCATGTAAGAAAAGTACTGACTCTTGATCCAATATATAACTTTGATAAAAAAAGATAATGTTGTCGACCGGACTTCTAAATTAAGAACCAACATCATGAACATTAAAAACAGAATGGCAGCCTTTTTAGCTGTAGTCAGTCATTGGTAAAGAAGGTGATCTTAGTGTCTCACAGCTCAGTGTCTCCTAGTCGGTCCATGTTCTGGACGTAGACCGGCAGCTTGTGGTGAACCATCACATCTCTGTCTCTCTGGTCCCGATTCTCTGTCTGCAGGGCAAACAGCTGGAAGACATGAGATGAGACAGACAGGTCAGATCCCAACCTCAGCGTGGCACTGTAAGAGATCAATTTCATTTCACCTCACGACTGTTCAGATCACATGCTGCGATTGCTTAAATGTCATAATGAGCCCTTTAAATTAAACCTGGTGAGGAGACTGGAAGGGTCTTTTTGAATCTCATGATAAATGTTACAAATAGTGGGACATTTTCAAATAATAATGATGGAACATTTTAAAACAAAAGGATTAGAGTTTTTAAAATAAGTGATGAGACTATTTTAAGCAAAATATAGGATGTTTTTGACCTAAATTATGTGACTTTCTGAAACTTTTCCAAATTATATTTTTGTTTTTCAAATCAACTGAGCTGTCAGGACTTCCGTCAGGTTGTGTTGTCACAACGTTACAGTACCCAGCAAAGCCCCCAGCACAGCCTGCCTCCATCATTGAGGTCATTACGTCATTGAGCTAAAAGAAAAAAAAAGGTTGAGAAAACACAACTGCACAATCGCTGGATGTCAGGAAGCAAACATATCACTGCCCGGCCTTTCAAGTGTTCTGGTCGTCCCTTTGGTCCCTTTGGTCCCTCCAGCTGCTCTGGTTAAACTCTGGGTGATGAAGATGCAGAGTTTCCTGATGGACTGATAGCTTTACTTGTGGCTAAAGTAACGACTAACTACCGCTAACTTTAACATTAGCTGCTTTAGCTAGTAAGCTCAGTTAGCCGTGCAGCTAGTCATCCTATTAGCTGACTCTGCTCGGTCCAAAGCTCCTGTCCCAGAAGGGTAAACACCAACATCCCTGGTTCTCTGGCTACACGGCTAACTGAACTAAATAGTTAACGGCGGCTAAGAAGCACTGGGTGCTACCCATAGACTGTATATAAAAAATGGACATAGTCATGGTGACGTAACCCGATGGTTTGTTGACTGCCGTTTTGAAGCATCGAGTATGGCCGATAGGGCGCCGCCATGTCGAGTTTTTGCAACCAGGAAGTGCCCGGAAGTGACGATACGGCGGAGCTAATGGCCGTGAGCGGAGCTAGCTAGCTTTAGTTTGTCTAGAGAACAACAGTCTTAAACCTAAATGTACTCACCAGAGAAAGTGAACAGCTGACTCCTAATAAGCTTTTTCAATAGTGCTGGTTAAATTTACACAGTGCCGAGGGTGAGAGTTGGCTGTATCCTGATTGACAGGTCCGCCTGGTAACGACTTGTCAATCATAGATAATCCCGCCCTGAAACATTCTCTGCTTTGTGGTCTATTTTAAAATAAATGGGACCATAATTTACTAAATGAACATCATTTTGTATTGAAGACTTGAAACTAGCGACTGAGACCAGGAAAGTGTTTACTGAGGTAATTATTCAGCTGAGAAGGAGAAACATTTTCCCATTATTTCTAATGGAGCCGGACTTCTTTTTGCAACCAGAAGAGTCGCCCCCTGCTGGATTTTCAATAGAATGCAGGTTTCCGGGACTTCCACATCGGCTTCATATTGTAGACCGGAAGCTTCCCGCTTGGTGCTACCCAGGCAGGGCAAGCATCTGGAAGTTGGCCAATCAAAAGAAAATGGGCTTTTAAAGAGGGGGGGCTTTTTTTGTTTTAGATAGAGGATGAAATGAGGGGCTGCACAAAGGGCCAGTATTCTAAGGCTGTATTCAAAACCGCCTACTATACCAGTAGTCCGTACTAATTTGGCCTTGATGTAGTTTGTAGTATGGAAACGAAAGCCAAATCTGCAATATGCCAAAAACACCGGATGGTGTACTGATTCAGAAAAAATCTCCAGTATGAATCGTTTCCCATAATGTACAGTGCTACAACTGTAACAACTGGTCTGTTCTGTAGAGGACAACAACAGGACTTGTTTTACAATTTTCATACACTGTTCCATCACTAAATCCACTTCTAACACGTTTTGAGGTGAGATATAGATCTCGTATAGATTTCAAATAGACAGTTTTAGGAAAATTGTTGGCAAACCGAAAATGTGCTCCAACGTTTTCAGAGTTGAGAAGCTCCGCTAGTGCAGCGGTGGGGAGCTAATGAGCCAGCCTGCGGTGTTAAGGCTCGTGCTGACTACACGACTTTCAGCGTCGTGACGGTCGCCGAGCTCGCCAAGTGGCAAATCGGCCTAAAAATCGTGAAGTGTGAACTAGGCTTTAGCTAACGAGACGGCCGGTCAGCTCACGGACCTCACAGCCACAGACACATCTGGCTCCTGATGGACAGGCCTGTGTAACTTAGAAGTATTGTGATAAAAAAAAATTTAACAACAGAAGTAGTTTGAAAGAAGACTCTTGTTGCTTTATTATTATCATCATAATTTTATATAGACATCACATTTTTAGTGTAATGTTAAAGTTGTGGTTTATGTTATAGATAATTCTTTTGATGCACCAATATACCAAAGCAAACATCTGCTACAGATCAGCAGTCGTCTTGTTCTCCTTACATAGGATTTCTTTAAAAAGAAGTTTTAAGTGGTACTTACATTTAAATTTCTCCTATTGTTCCTATTTTAAAAAACGGAAACTGGCTTAGCCAGACCTAGCATACTGCAAAAGCAATCAATTTAAAAATTAAATAGTTTCATACTGCATACCGTATGCAGTATGAAGTAACTACGCAATATGTAGTAAATACTACATATTGCGGTTGCCAGTAGTTTGTAGTAGGCGGCTCCAAATACAGCTTAAGAATAAATAAAATTTGAACAGTGAACTTTGAAAACATAATTATACAATGGGACCTTTATAACAATATAATGGGACTTTTTCAACTAAATAGTGAAGCTTTTTAAGACCTGATGATGGGATATTTTTGCTTAAATGGTGGGACTTTTTTTAACCATAATTACGAGACATTTTCAACAAAATGGGGAACATGTTAATAACAATATAGAACTGACTTATGAAGCTAATATTGGGAATACTTCATTGTCATAGAAATCTGTAAATTTAATCCGAACTAACAAGATTATTTAAATCTCACTTGATCTTTAAAGTAAGTTGAATGAACTTGTTAAACCTTTAAAGTGAATTGCTTAAAACCCCATGAGACTTAACATTTGCATTTAAGTTTTGTCTAATAGAAAAATTATTGTTGTGTAAAACCTTCTAGTTAAAGAGGAAACGTTTTATTATTGGTTTTCGTCTCACCAGCTGGCGGAGCTGTTCGTTCTCTTCTGTCAGGCTGGTTGTCTTCTGGACTTCGGCATCAAAACTCAGCAGAACCGGCTGGGGTGAAAACCAGTTATGGACTGGAAACCAGCAAATCCACAGTTTGAATGACACCAAGGATCAGAATGGCACCTTCTAAAGCTTCAAACATTACAGCATCTTCACTATTAAATCTAATCTGACTACAAACATTAAACTGTGAACTCTGTAAAAGGATATGCATACACTGGAAGAGGACAGACAGGAAGTTATGCAGTGAAACCAGGAACGTGTCAGCCCACTGCCGCGAGAAGTATGCAGAGAAGGAGGGGTTCTGCTCAGGGGCAGGGATAAATGGCAGGATGAACCAGTCACGCCACTCGGCCTGACCCTGCAGCTCCAGCGCCTGCTTCTGGAAGAACTCCTGGGTCTTCTCCAGGTTTCCTTTCTAGGAGGGTGGAAGGAGATATTTTAACTGTTGCTCTGTTTCAGATTTGTACTGTCTGGTGCGTTGGATTTCTCCACAATGTGTTACCTGGATGGTGTTGATGACGTAGTATCTGTACAGGCTGGTTCTCAGTTTGCTGACAGTGGATCTGTAGACATCCTCCAGTCTGCAGAACAGACGTCTGTCCAAGTACAGCCAGTATTCCTTCAGACCAAACAGGTCGAAGCTCTGGACAAACTGCTGCAGCTGATCGATGATCTTATCCACCTGCAGACGGGGGGGGTGTGTTTTAGAGTAACGACAAACCTAAAAATCATCCCTTTTAAAAAGAATAAGTCCTACCCTGAAGCCTTTTTCCTTGTCGGCTTTGATCTCGCTGTCCAGGTGTTTCAGAGTGCCGGTGAAGCCCCGATACATCAGATACTCTTTCACGTGTTCGTCTGTTCTCTCCACTGCCGACCCCATGGTGACCTCTGACCCTGCGAGTTACACAATATGGTTTTCCTGTCAAGTTAACACCATCCATCCATCTATCCATCAATGTTCAACCAAGCATTCCTTCAGTGAATCAGTGGAAAGCCATTGAATCAAATGCAATTTAAAAATCTCTCTCTCTCTGTATGAACAGTGCACTGCAATAACTTCTATTCTCTATTCTTTAAGGCGGATTTCTTCACTTGTTTCAGGAAATTTGAGTTTTTAGGACTACACTGAAACAGAAAGGACTGGACATTTTTGAAGATAGGTAAAAAAAAAGATATTTTGGGAGAAAATATGTTTAACCTTCAGAGAGAAAAGTGGAAAGTGAAATATTTTATCTTGACAGATAACAAAACTGAAAGCTCCGTTCAAGTGAAACCTCCCCTGCAATGGCTGGACATAGAAAGGAAAATACTTGACTTGAAAAATCTTCTACACGTCATCACATATTTATACCAGCCCACCATGAAAAGCTTCATCAAACTGACTAAATCGATTGATAACACTTTTGGGTGGTCAAGTTGGTGACTTTCCACCCGGTTTAATAGCCCAGCTGTCTTTGGTCCCAACACACTTCGGATTCGACCCTGAAGTACACCTTGTGCACATTTCCACGGATCTTACTGGGACAGAGCAGTGTTAGCCCAACGTGCTTTACAGCAGTTCAACTGTGAAACGACTCTACATTTATCAACAGCGTGAAGCATTAAATAAAATCTAACGGTTTTCTGCAGTGAGTCATTTTGATTCCTTCCGCTCTCACTTGCAATAAAACAACCCTCAAGGCCAAACTCGATGCAAAAATCTCACCAAACTGGACACGTGTATAACTTAATGAAGGAAAAGACTGCACTGACTCTAACATAACTTACACCAGCAAACACCAAACACTGGCAAACATGCTAAATAAGATAATTCAAGATATAAAATATTAAAGGTGTAACGTTACATTTTTGAAGTGTGACAGAATTTCCTGTTAAATTTCACTTTCCGCAACGAACGACCTGGTCACTGGTTTTATATTCTCACGAATTTGAATAACACTTGGAGGGCTGTACATGCAGAGTGAACATGTTAACCGCGTTTAAACATGAAAGGCGTTCAGTCGTGGCTTACTGTTTACGTACCTCAGGAGATAATTAAGATTAGTTTGAATTGAGCGATTTTTTCCTGGAGTTCGGTGTCCTGGTGCGAGACAGCAACACGTACCGCCTCGAAACAAAGCCTTCAAACCGCGAAAGCGGCTTCAACGTTACTTGCAAGCAGATTCTGAATGTGATAAAATAGAAAATACTTACAGCGACAACGACAAAACTCTCTTCCTGTTGTGTTTGAAAGTCATGTGACGAGTTCATGTGACATGTACAGCTGGTGTGAACGCGGAGCGCCCTCTGCTGGCCAACATGTCGTACTACATTTTGAGCGTAAGAAACCCCAAATGAAATGTGTTTCACTTTATTTTAATTAGAAAATGTTTAATTCACAAATTATTTTAGAACAAATTCCCATGTTTAACATTGTTGCTTTATTCATTATTTGGTATTTTTCATGTTTACAGTTTTTGGTCCTGTTAAAAATATAAATATTTACACATATAAAATTCGATTCTGTTAATTGCTTTGATTACTTTACGCTTAATTTTTTAATGAAATGTATGGGGGTGATTGTTATGCGATGTGATTATGTGATGTTGTTATGTGATTCGTATGATGCTTTGGTAATACTGTTTTACAGTCATGCCAATAAAGCGAATTGAAATTGTCTTCCAACTACTTTTGTTACTCATTCACTTTCGTCACCCCTGCAAATACTATCTAGAAAAATATAAGTTGTTGATACATAGAGAACTTTCTGAAATGTCAAACTTTGGCACTAGTTTTAGTTTCACATATCACAGTAACATAAATGCAAATTCTTACTTTTTTTAAGATTGATATTTTACAAGCAATGCATAACCTACATATGAAATATGTCCAATTTAAAAGTTAACATGTTTATCTGTTTTTTAAGTTATATACATACCCTACACTGCTGTTTACAAATGCTTTCTTATTAAAAGTGCCAATATTCAACATAAATGGGAATCTTAAAATGTTATCTTACTATTAGCTTTCATTTAAATTTCATGTTGAAAACATTGTGAAGAAGCGGAAAGTAAGGTTTACTTTTAAAATAAGGTTGGTTTTTAACATAATAACCAGGTAAGAACTTGTGCAGGCTACAAGTGCTTAAGTGCTTTGGACTATGGTGATGTTGTTTACATACATGCTGCCTCTACATATTTCATTTGTATATTTTTGTTTACATGGCCATGCTGGATTATTTAGGTAAAATAATGAACCAGAATTGCATCAGTTTTCCTCTCAGTACCAGTAAATAAATAAATAAACAACAAAAGGGTTAGGGTTAGGTATAACTTGAACTACTACCAGTGTCAACAGCCCAACTTTAAGTTATCCTATTGGATCGTTCACAAAACATTTTACAACAACATCAGCTTTAAGCTGATTAAAAAACCTAAAGCAGAAAAATGAAAAATACTTCATTTGCACAATTCATTCATTCATTCAAGTTGGGGCATTACCATAGTAACATGGTAAACAGAAAGTGGAGGTAGAACTCTGCTGCTCCGCACAGTGTTACTATGACAACAGGTAAACAAGAAGCTGAAAGGGCAGGAGAGAAACTGTCGGCGAGGAGAAAGCAAAGAGCAGAGGAGATGAACAAGGAGGGTTTCTCAGAGGAGGAGAGGAGGAGTGTTGAGGAGGAGGACTATGAGGAGCTGATGAGGGAGGCTGCCACCTCCACTGCTTCCAGAAGAAAACCTGCGCTGTCATCCAAACAACAAATCATCCCCAAAATCCCAGAGGCAGTGGATGACTTCCTGAGGAACTTCCTCCGGAGGGCCAGCCTGAGCCGGACTCTGAACAGCTTCGAGGCAGAGTGGTACAGCTCAGCTCAGAAACTCCTGAGAGAAACTCTGCCGATGGAAGTGACAGGCGTCTTCTTCATCCCTGATGCTCTCACACACAGGCAGCTCCTCCAGAGCGAACTGGAGACGGTCCTCAGAGAGACGGACCAGCTCAGAAAGGAGCTGCTGACGGCAGGGGAGAGCCTGGTGAGGACGCAGAGGGAGAGGGATTTCCACCGGCTACAGTACAGACGAGTTGCTGAGGACAAAAACAGGCTGATCGAAGACTTCAAACAGCTGAAGAAACACCTGGAGTCCTACGAGCCGGTGCTGAGGCAGCTGGACGACAAATACCAAGCAGCGCTGAGGCAGAAAATGCTCATCAGTTTAAGAAAGGACAGAGTGCAAAACACCGGAGATGCAAGAGGGAATCAGGAAACAGAGCAAATCAAGAAAGAGAAAGTCAAAAGGAGCAGTGCTGATAAATTACCAGCAAAGAGCACCGCAGCCAGACATCCAAAGGACACAGAGTTTCCCGTCTGCAGCAGGCTGGTGAACCCTCACATGACTCAGGGGAATTTTCAAAAATGGAAAAACCCCGGTTCCTTCAGCCTGTCCTGCTCCATCAGGGCCCACAAGCTTCCCATCAGCTGCATCGCCCTCCATCCACAAAAACGGATCCTCGCCTCCGCCTGTGACGACCGCAGCTGGAGGTTGTGGGAGCTGCCAGCCAACGGGGAGAAGGTAAAAGAAATGCACTCACGGATTTAAATCTATGAGAGAGATGAGATGGGATGAGATGCCACAACAGATTACTGAAGAGAAGAGAGTAGATTAAATGAGATGATGAGATACGACACAACCTGATGTAACGACTTGAGAAAGAGACAGAATGATATGGATTGTAGGATGAAATGAAAGAAAATATAAAGACATGACAAGGTAAAAATGATTTTGAATGAAGATTGAATGAAGTTACAATCTGGGATTAATTCAAGAAGATTAGGTGAACTACAAAAAAATCCTGTTGTAAAATTACATGACATGAGGTTAGAGGTAACATGCAATGAGATTACACAGACAGACCGGATGTCTTTTATCTGTGTAAGGTGAAACAAGGTGTGGTGACAAGGCAGTACAATAAAATTGGCAAGATGTTTGAAAATGATATGCAAGCTGTTAAATGATTAAATGATAAGATGAGACAAACGATTTTAAGATAAAACAAAATGATATATGACAAGGTGAGATGGCTATGAGACAAAGAGGAGACGCGGTGAGAAAAGACAGATAGTGAAGAAATTAAAAAATGAAACAAGACTTGGTAAGAAGAGATATGACAAAATACAATCCAATGAAATGAGATTAGATGAGATGGAAGTGGCTGAGATGAAAGGAGACAAATAATCAAACAAAGATTTAAATGACAATCCATTTAAAAATGTTTTTTAAATAGCAAACCGAGATGAAACAAGACACTGAGAGATCAAATATGAGAAAATGTCCAGTGAAATGAGATATTAGATGAGAGGCGATCAAATGACTTCAGATGAGACAGAATAAATCAAAACTAAAAAGTATTTGTTCTAAGTCAAACAGATATGAAAGTCGAAGATGCTATTAGATGAGATAAGACGAGAACAGATACAATGAAATGTGATGAGATCACATCAACTGAGATAACATGAGTATGAGATTAGCTAGCCTAGTAGGTAGTATACAGTCCCCTCCAAAAAAGACTTAGACTAGTCCTACAGAGCTATTTAATGCTTGGACAATCAACCTGAAAGGCAACACCTGGGCTACAAGAAACATCTGTCAGTCACATGTTCCAGTAGTTCTGCTCACTTGAAAAATGGGTGGGTTCAAACAATCGGTGATATGTCCTGAGTTGTTTAACACATCTAGATGTTGAATACCAGGGAATAAAGGCTGAAATTCTGAACTATTGTCTCATCTTTTAAACCCAAATGTCTTCGGTGAACAACAAAAACAATTTTCAACAAAAAAAATTCGCCTTACCGTTCCAATACTTTTGGAGGGGACTGTACCCTGTGTCTGAGTTCTTTTATTATTGTATTATTGTATAAGTAAGCACATCTTGAGCAATATACAATCCTGAGTCAAATTCCTCGCATGTGTGTTCACATAACTGGCAATAAAGCCGATTCTGATTCTGAGATGAGACAGGATGAGACCCAATGAGTTAAAAGATCAGTTACAAAATGTAATGAGGTGAAATGTATTGAGGTAAGATGGTCACATTTGAGATGAGATGATATTAAATTAGGCTAAATGTGTAAACATAGATGCTGGGATATATGTCGCCGGCAAAATGAGATGAAATAAAACAAACTGAGATAAATTAGGATAACATACTATGGAATGGTAAAAGAATGAGATATGGTGGAGCTCAATGGTGAGACCATTTAAACGACTTGTTATAAAATGAGATAAAGAGGCAAAGTCAGTTAGATCATAACTTTTTGTTGACAGGTGTGGTTCACTCTGATTGGCTGGAGTAAAATGTGATGTCATGTTATATGTGTTGCTAGGTTGGACAGTTGTTGCTGACGGGTAAGGGTCACTCTGATTGGCTGTCTGGCTGCAGTTTTCATCCTGATGGAGCAAAGCTGGCAACAACTAGTGGGGACGCTACGGCAAGTCTCTTTATCACACTACACTACAGTAACAGAAAGGACAACCAGACCAAACGTGAGGCGAGCATTGGCTGTGACACGATTAGATTAGATTACATTAGATTAGATTAACTTTTTACTTGTAATTTTTGGGATTAAAACGTTGATTTATCTTCACCCGAGCTCCTCAGCAGTGAGTCGCCGTGTTTCCAACTCCCACAGTGGTTGTTAGCTTCAGTGGGCACCTACAGCTCTGTGATACTACTTCATTTTTATAGCCTTTAAAAAACAGACAAAACGGGACATTACTTGGAGAAAAGAAAGCGAGGAAGTTGAACTACCTGCTAATTTCAGAAAATAGGTGTCTACTTTATTCCAGGGATAATTTTACTTTACTGTGAACAAGTTAGCATAGCACAGGCCTGATTGATCCGAAATCCATCAATTAAATCACAGCAAAATGTTAATTTTGGCTTCATACCACTTTAGTAAAGCAGGTTGTATTTACACGTTATCTGCGTTTTACTCGCACTGCATGGGAATAGCAGGTGAGCAGTCCAGCGATCAAACTCAAGCTAGTCACACAATGTGACCATTATATTTGCGTTGGTCTGAATGCACAGTTAGTTTAGTTTCTTCTTGTCCTGGGGTTGACTCTTGGATTTTCCTTCCTGCAGGTTCGGCTTTGGGATTTCTCGCGTGGCTGCTGCCTGCTCATGCTGTCCGGTCACAGCCAGCCTACCTGGGGCTGCTCATTCCACTCGTGTGGTCACTTTCTTGCTTCCTGTTCTGCTGACAGAACCGCCAAGCTGTGGGACCTGAACAGCCAGCGTTGCCGCCTCACATTGCGTCGCCACACTGCCTCTGTCAACAGTGTCTGTTTCCTGCCCTTCTCCAACCTCCTCCTGACCTGCTCGGCTGACAAAACCCTGGCCATGTGGGACGCCAGGCTAGGTGTCTGCACCGCTACCTTCTATGGACACCAGCACCCCTGCAACCACACCGCCATTAGCCTGGCAGGCAACTTCATGGCCTCCTGTGACTCATGGGGCATAATCAACCTGTGGGACATCAGGAAACCTGCGTTGGCGATGGCCACAGTAGATGCCGGGCCGATGGCCACCAACCAGGTGGCGCTTCAGTCCATCGGGGAAAACGCTGGCTGTCGCCAGCAGTGACAGTCTAGTCAGACTGGTGGAGGTGGATTCCTGCGTGGTGAGCAGCATGTCGGGGCACAGCGATGCTGTGCAGAGTGTCATGTTCGACCACAAGGGTGAGACTGTAGTGTCAGCAGGAAGTGATGGGTTGATTAACGTCTGGTCCTGATATAATGTGAATGAAACCAGCTGAGAAAGTTTTAGAGGATCAGAATTTTTAAATCTTTTGTTGTGTTTTTTGATAGTTTATTTGGTAAATAAAAAAAATCTAAAAAAACCAAAAACATTTCCATTGAACAAAAGAAGCCACCTCTACACAAGTCATTGTTTGTGAAGATAAAACTTCATAATATCATCTGGTTGCTGCTGTTTACATTCACCCCAGATGCAAATTCAAAAAATGCACTGTGGAAAGTTTGGGATGTGCCTCCATTCATGAGATGAACTCCAAGAACAGAGACTTTCTCTATGTTCACAAAAGGCCCATTTCTCTCAAATATTGTTCACTGATCTGTCAAAATCTGTGTTAGTGAGCACTTCTCCTTTGCCGAGATAATCCATCCACCTCACAGCTGTGACATATCAAGATGCTGATCAGACAGCATGGGTATTGCACAGCTGGACCTTAGGCTGGCCACAATAAAAGGCCACTCGACAATGTGCAGTTCCACCACACAGCACAATGCCACGGATGTCACAAGTTTTGAGGGAGCGTGCAATCGGCATGCTGACTGCAGGAATGTCCACCAGAGCTGTTGCCCGTGAATTGAATGTTCATTTCTCTACCATAAGGCGTCTCCAAAGGCGTTTCAGAGAATTTGGCTGTACATCCAACCGGCCTCACAACCGCAGACCACATGTAACCACAACAGCCCAGGACCTCCACATCCAGCATCTTAACCTCCAAAATTGTCTTGAGACCAGCCATCCGGACAGCTGCTGCAACAATCAGTTTGCATAACCAAAGAATTTATGCACAAACTGTCAGGAACCGTCTCAGGGAAGCTCATCTGAGAGCTGCTCGTCCTCATCGGGGTCTCAACCTGACTGCAGTTCATCGTCATATCCGACTTGAGTGGGCAAATGCTGACATTTAATGTCGTCTGGCACTTTGGAGACGTGTTCTCTTCACAGATGAATCCCTTATTTCACTGTACAGGGCAGATGGCAGACAGCGTATATGGCGTCATGTTGCGTGAGCGGTTTGCTGATGTTAATGTTGTGGATAGAGTGGTCCATGGTGCCGGTGGGTTTATGGTATGGGCAGGCGTGTTATGGACAACGAACCCAGGTGCCAATTTATTGATGGCATTTTGAACGCAGATACCGCGATTGTTGTGCCATTCATCCACGACCATCACCTCATCTTGCACCATGATAATGCCCGGCCGCATGTTGCAAGGATTTGTACACAATTCCTGGAAGCTGAAAACATCCCAGTTGTTGCTTGGCCAGCATGCTCACCGGACATGTCATCCATTGAGCATGTTTGGGATGCTCTGGATCGGCGTATACGAACAGCGTGTTCCAGGTCGTGCCAATATCCAGCAACTTCGCACAGCCATTGAAGAGGAGTGGAACAACATTCCACAGGCCACAATTAACAACCTGATCAACTCTATGCTAAAGAGATGTGTTGCACTGCATGAGGCAAATGGTGGTTACGCTAAATACTGACAGGTTTCCGGACACCCCAAATAGTGTGAAACTGCATATTTTGGAGTGGCCTTTTATTGTGGCCAGCCAAAGGCACACCTGTGCAATACTCATGCTGTCTGATCAGCATCTTGATATGTCACAGCTGTGAGGTGGATGGATCATCTCGGCAAAGAAGAAGTACTCACTAACACAGATTTTGACAGACTTGGGGCTTAATTGTTCTTATGTAGTTTGTATGATGCTTTGGCAATGTTGTTATACATTCATGCCAATAAAGCTAATTTGAATTTGACAGAGGCCTTTTGTGTACATAGACAAAGTCTTAGAGTCTTTGAGTTCAGCTCATGATGAATGGGGGCAAAAACAAAAGCGTTGCGCTTATAACTTGTTCGGTACACAAAGGGTATCGACACCAATAGCTTGGTAGACGACGACCTTTGTGCAGGGATGAAGCTGTAGTTCTCAAAGAGTGCCTAAGTCTCCCAAAGCCAGCTGATGCTTGTGGTCGATACCACTATCCTGAGAGACGTTCCCCATATATCTGAGAGATGACACTACGGACAGCTGTTCATCACCAGTAGTGAAGGCAGGTAGAGTGGTCTAGCCTGGGAACAGATACACGTGACCCATGGATATACAAGACCTGGATACAGCGCAGCCGCTCAAAACAGAAACTAGCTGCCAGGGCCAGAAACACTACTACTCATGTTGAATGATCCTACATACCCCAGAAGTAAAAGCAAAAAACTTTAAGGGAGTATGTGCCAGAGCAATTCTCATTGGACTGTAAGCCCCAGGAAGTGAGCTGTGATTTGAAGCCAGTTTTACATACTGTAGTGGCCAAACCATATAATTACCACTTCCAGGTCTGGCACGTGATGCAAACTGGCCCAAAAAGTGAAAATAGCAGCTGTTAAACTCTGGACACAACCCCCGCAAAATGAAAATCCATCAAAATTTGATCCATTCGGTCTGGTAACATTTGGAAAGGTGTATCCAGATGTGATGACGCCCCTTTGGCATTCAAAATCAACTGAGGGGTTTCGGACTAATACAGTACACATTTGCGGATCAGTCTGGGGATGCCAGGCTACAAATCATCCTTAATAAAATTCAAAATGACCTGAGGACATGATGATATTGAGAGATGGTTTAATGTGAGCGGTTTGAGAACAAACCAGCCCAGAGCAGCAGGAGACAAGCCTGTTACATAGAAATAAAAACACTCCATGTTAAACATTCAAAACGAGCATCTTTTCATGTTAAGGTCACCTGTCTGCCTGAACGCTGATTTGGCACTTGAATGCTTCCAAATGTGGAGAAAGACAGAAAACAATGTTTGTCTTTATCAGTTCAAACAAAAGTGAATCAAAATACTTAAGAATCAATGATCGATTTTCTGTTTCTTGTCCAAATCAGCAAAGGAAACCTGCGATGATCTTACCACACCAATAGATGAAATAGTTTGTCCTGACGTTGGAGCCAAAGGGACCAAACCGTGTAAATACTGTGCACAGTCTATATAAAACTATATCCATTAAATGTAGATTTAATGTCCTTGAATGACAGACTTTGGCTGACATGACACGTCCATGTTTGTTTTCAGGTAGTTCTGTATTATTAAGCTCCATTATGCTTCTTTATAATTTCACGCAAATTTTGAATTGGATGTTGCTGAGAACAGTTTCTAAAAACTGCAAAGTTGTAATCACAGTAACTCCCAGACAATGTGAACGCAGTATCATCCTCTGAGCTGTGGCCATTGTAGGACATGTCAGACTCAGCTTGTCTGGCTCAGCTCCCTACAGCGTCATTCCTGCCTCAGGCTAAGCTGGACTTTGTCAGGTTCACCTGAACTGAGCTTTGGGCTAAGTTAGTAGGTTAGTAGGGCTGGTTATTGTTTGGAAACTACGGACATTGGCACCAGTACAATACGTGAGTTTATGCAAAAATACCAAAAAATACAGTTTTTTCCATACTTGCGTTTGTGAAATAAAAACATTTTAACCTATTTTTTAATTTTAAAAAATCTGCCAAATTGCTCATTGCATCAGTGTTGAATAAAGAACTTATTCTAAATAAATAAGTTACCTAAATCAGTTATGGTACATAGTTACAAAAGTTTACTTATTTAGAGGTTTGGCACGGCACATGTTTAGCACGTAATAACACTGGCATGTTGAAATGCTAATGTAAGCATGTTAATGTGGCTATAGTTATGGTTGATATGTTAATATTAGCATTTTAAATGGTCCAGTTAGCATGCTAACTGGTTAGCATGCTAACATCAATGATTAACATTCGGAAGCTTAACAAGTTACATGTGAAATGTGATAAGCTAAAATGAAGCAGGTTGACATGCTACCACATTTTAACAGATGCTTTGAGTACGTAGAATGATGCTGACGTCTGGTCATTTGCTCCGTCAGTTTGAGACTGTCCTTAACATCGCTGAGACGCAGCGGAGCTTCATTGTCATCTGGCATTTAAAGAGCAACGTTGTGACATTAAGAGAAATCCTCTTCTTTCTCCGTCTGCCGGAGTCGGATGAGAAGAAGGATAACAGGTTCATCTCTGTGTCCAGTACGGGGAAAAAAGCCACCTTTTTTCTTTGTTGCATCTTTTTCAGCATTAGAGCTTTAGAAACCATCCTCCCGTCTGAATCTGACCTTTTGGGAAATCCTCTCCTCTGACATTTTCCCAGACTGTCCCGCAGCTGCTTTCACTGTAATACTTCACAGAACTTCAACACATTTCATGAATTTCCTAATGAGTCTGGTTTGGTCTCTGTGCTGTTGGTGTTCAGACAAACTGCACCTTTTTATCTAAAATACAAATCCAGAGCAGACTTCATCCAGATTCATAAAACACCATTTGCCATTTCCTGTTGCTGCTGGACGTAACAGGACACAAAAAGAAGAGGACAGTGAAGCTGACAGGAAGTCCCTCTTCTCTGATTAACAGGCCTTCACCTTCAGGTGGCTTTCTGCTGAGTGCAGATGAGTCGGTCAGCGGATGAAGAGGAGTAGCGTCCTTCATCGTCGTCCTTCTCCCCGTCTTCCTCTTTGTGTTTCTGTCCGGGTTCTTCCACCAGCGCCTTCAGACGGCTCAGGTGATGCAGAGCCCTGAGGATGGAAACATTCACTCAGTCCCGTTGTTTAAATTAATCAAGGTATCACCAAAATCATTAGTGTTCTTTCTCTGTAGAATATGAATATTTAAAACTAATGTCACGGAAATAGTTGCTTAGATATTTCAGTGTGGACCGAAGAGGTGAGCTGACGGACAAGAGCGAGAGCGCCACGTCCACGCTGCATAGGGAGCTGCAGCTACGCACTCACCCTGTTAGTCCTGAAGTGAGAAATCTGACGTGTGATGTGAGCGTCAGTTACCTCTGTAGTGACGCTCCACCAGGAAACGTCTCCAGCTCTGCTTCACCTTCAGGCCTCTGCAACACAAACACATCTCCATATAACCCGAGACACGCTCACAGTCCCTACATAAAAAAAAACATGTAACAATTCAGAGTTGGGTTTCTCCCTGACCACACAGCTACATTTTGACTACAGAGTCCTGAGGTGTGTTCAGGAACTCTAAAATAAAACCTGATTTAGTGTTTGCTAGACCCCAAACACGAGCTCTATTTTCCGTTAGCACTTCGGAGTATTATGTGTCTGCGCATGGGTGAAACGGGCTGTTACTGTTTTCGAGCACAAGTTTCAGTAAAGTCTTAACATGTACACGTTGTTGTTGTTGTTGTATATACCGAGCTAACATTGGTGCAACACACTTGTGTTCAGGCTGGTGACCTGCAGGGTGACTTTTCAAACCTGCTTCACTGGAGTTTCAGCCTGCGGCCTGTCAGTGAGTGTTACAGCCACTGGTGCCTGTTGTTGTCGCTGCAGCTCTGCCTCCACTGCCTGCAGTCTGAACAGCATCTGTTTCAGAGCCTCAACTGGACCTGGCTGCTTAAAGTCGCCGTTCCCATGGCCCTGCAGCTTCTTTAAAAACACACAAAAAAAAATGTAAAGCTCTCCCAGAGGGGGTGACATATACTCAACGAGCCCTGCTCAGGAGGTGGTGCTAAAGGAGAATCCAACAACGGGCTTTAACGACGAAGGTATGTGATGGATCACTGACAGATGAGGAATGCAACAGAACAGACTAACACCTACCTGAGCTCCTCGGTCAGTCGCAGCCTCTGTGCTGCTCCCCGCTGCTGCTGAGTCCCTGCAGGTTTAACACATTGTCACATGGAGTTCACGTGTTTAGTGGTGGTGCATCCCAGCTAACAGTGAAGGGAGTGTGAATACATCTTACACTGTGAATGAAAGCAGCTCCTCTGTGTTCACTGGGCTGACAGCTTCTTCAACAGCACGAACTACAACAACAGTTAACAGTTATTCAAGAAGAACAAGGCAGCACCGTCCGATGCAGTGATACAGATTTCACTTTACGTGACTTTTAAAATCACGATTAATTGAACACTTTATATTGATTAGAATTAGGGCTGAACGATTTGGGGAAAAAAAATCTAATTGCGATTTTTCTCCCAGATAGTGCGATTACGATTCGATTTGCGATTTTTGTTAAAGTTAAATGTTCACTGTCTATTTCTGACGAAGCCGCGTCAAGCAGCACAGAGCAGATGAACCAGGCAGGAAGCCAGACACAGAACGGCAGAGAGAAGCCGTTCGATTTTCAAAATAAAACACCCTTTGCGGACTCCCGATCGTACATCAACAAAAAACACAGTAAAAATAGACAAAAAAGACACAATTTAACTGCATGGCCCACTTAACCATGGTAAAATGTCCACACCCTGTGCCAGCTCTGATTGGTAAGTAGGACCATAGCAGGAGGTGCATGGCGCTTGTGATTGGCGAGCACATCTGTCACACGAGGATGACAACGGAATGAAATTGTAACTGCATGACTGTTTAAAACTGGTCAAAAGCGCTGTACAATTAACATTTTAATTGCCGTCCTCACGATTAGCCAATCGCGTTCTTTCAAAACGCAATTTTGATCGTTTTCAAATTAAATGATTAATGAAAGAAATGTGTTCCAGCCCAACATAAAACCGACTTCTGATTTCTTTGAACAAACTATCGCTGAACCCTCACGCCGTCCCGAATAACAACCTGATTTCCTGACGTTAACTGTCTCTGCTGTGTCAGTTAATTACCGTTTGCTTTGCTGCTTACAACTGTGGGAGGAGAACCCGAGAAACCTTGTGTCTTGGGTTCAGTCCAGGTCCCACCTGGATCTGCAGGACTGTCTGCTCCTCTAGAACTCTGAGAGAGAGAGTTCAACACCCGATCTGCCTTCTGGATCAAAGACTCGATCCTGTTGTCTGACGGGAAGAAAAACACAAAAAGCCAAAACATCATTAGGGCTCTCTGACACACATTAGAGGTTGTTTTAAATCAATACTTTGTCTTATTACCTCTGAACAGTGTCATGTTGTCAGAGCTGTTTCTATGTGCAGCGAACAGAGAAATCTGTTCAGCAAACTGAAGCCTCAGATCTTCCAGAGTCTGCTGGCTGTCAACCTGACAACGCACACACATAACAAACACACACACCCAGAATATTACTAAAGTAAATGTTCCTGCACCACAGTATGTGACAAAATAATCTATATTTATTCTGCATCTCTCGGATCCTTTTTCAGGTCAGGTACAGTTTATCAGACAACAGAGCTGACTGATGAAACTGAATGTTCAAAAAGGAGTTTGATGTTGTTCTCTCACCTCTGCAGGTGTCTGGTCGGGTTCATCATCCTCCAGCTCTGCTACCCAGGATGGAGCTCTGGTTGTGGGAACTGCAGGTGGAAGAGCAACATTTAACTTCACCAAAAAACATGATGATTGTTTGAAGCTGAAAATATTCCTCATAATTATTATCCAAATTGTTATTATGGGTTGTTAAGAAAGCAATCTGTTTCACAGGGATTCATAACAACGTTTCATAATAATATTATACTTGCGATGTACTGCAGAGCCCCGCCCCCCCCTTAGTTACTGCTGCTACACCTGTCAAACTTTTCCCATTCTCGAACAGCAAACATTCAGTTTACATGATAACAGTGGCGGATTTACGACTCAAAATTATAATGGTACCAAATTAAGGGATGTTTTAATAGGAAGAAAATAGTCTACACTTCAGCAGACACTGCAGGACTGAATGCTGCACAACAGGAACTTAATCAGCAACTGAGAGCCGCAGGAAGAACCGGTGGAACAAGATTTATTTATATCTGACACAAAGAAACTGTGGGACTCGATCAGAGAATTTACCAACATGGAAGAGGAAGCCCATGGCGTCTACATGAAAATGTAAGGGCAAACAGAATTTTTAAGGGCTTAAAAAAGGTGCCTGTCTAAGAACTGAGACTACTCTCAACCTGTGAAATTAATCCTCCTAAAAACATAGGGGGCAACATATCAGGTCATAACAGGGACATGTGAGAGCTGTGGACCCTGGACGTGTTGATGCCGTGCAGGACGTGCTGTACCGTGGTCCCCCCACAGCTCCGACTCTGTGGGCGGTGGCAGCTCGCTGAGGTCACATCGTTGGATCCAGGCTGGGTACTTCAGGTCCGGCACGCTGGTGATCCCAGAACAGTCCATGTCAGTCTTGTTACTGGTGAACCAGCGAGGGAGGTGGAGTGACGAAGATGGCTCTGCCCACTCTGATCTTGCTGCTCTGTGTGCAGACTGATGGAGACAGCATGGAGTGCGAGGAGGTTCACTACAGCCCTACTCAGAATCACACCCAAAAACACAGAATGTTCCGAATCTTAAAAGAGACTAATAAAAATGTGAATGACGATCACCCTTTGGTAGCTGACTGAGGGGATGTCAACTTCTGGTGTCACCGGGGCTGCCCCTGGTCTTCCTCTGCACCTGGAGAGGAGAAAGTACTGAAATCTAAAATGTGATGTAGACCTACAGGACAAAACAGAGATCTTTCAGAAAACTGTATCCCAAATGAGATACAGAAGTGCAAACAGCACAGACCTGGAGCTCCTGAGCGTGCTGGCTGGATGAGGGTGGTGGTGGTCCGGTCGGGGGGCAGCGTGGCTGCTGCTGAGTCTATCCCATGTCCTGTGTGCTGGTCTGGAAGAGGTAAGGCGGGCCTGGGAGGCTCCAGACTGGGACAGGAGCCCTGGATCAGCAGATGAGATGAGTCAGAGGAAGAGCAGCAATCAGTACTGTGGGGTTTTAGTCTCCGGGTGAAGCTGGGGCTGCGGGTGATGCGTCTAAAGACCTTGGATGAAGGCGGAGGTGTGGGTGACAGGCATCGAGCCGTCGTGAGGGATAGACAGCAGCTCGTCTGTGGTCATGGAGAGTCTGTCTCGGTTGACACGGTGATGGAGGGAGCTGACGGGGAGGTTCAGGAAGTCTAGCTCCCTGTCGGTCAAACGCTCCCTGAGAACTAGGCAACAAACAAAAACAAAGACAATAATATAATAATAATAATAATAATAGTAATAATAATAATAATAATAACAGACAAAGATGTAGCTCCAAGTGGTTTAGTCATAAAATTATTTAAAATATTTAATGAAAAGAACGTTTAATGAACAGTGTTAGGCTTTTAAGTAGCTTAAGATTAATTAAGGCTGGACAATAAAACAATAACAATAATTATTGCGATATAATTTTTTATATCTCATTTTTTATAATTAGAACTTAATTTTTTACAAAATTTGTTTACAAAGATTTTATCATAATTGTTTTCAATGTTCTACCTCAGATTTGTGAAGTGATCCACGGTTTGGCATCAACTGTTGACCTGTTTGTGCTGCTAGTTTACGTAAAAGGCACACAGACCTGAGACTCGCAGCAACACAACAGGGTCCGATCAGACCAGACAAGATATGCTTGAACAGAATTGTTACCAAGGGGACCAGATGGCAAAGCTATGTTGCTTTTCAGTGACAGCGCCTTTGTGTGGTGACCTACCATCTTTGTTTCTGAGCATGCTCACTCTGGGTCTGCTCGGCGTGGAGGGCGGACTGTGCGGCAGAACTAGCCTTCCTGTCAACGATTCGCTGTTCTGACGACTCCTCTCAAAGTCTGTGATGTAGGCGTCCAGCGCCGCCGAGGCGGAGTCATAGTTCTGCAATCAATAATTTCATAAGCACGGGTGATTCATTTTTAGTACGCACTAAGATCTTTTCTTAGAAAAGCAATATGAAGAAAGCAAGACATGAAGACAGGAGGCCACACTGCAGGGCACTTAGTGAGGAAGCCAGATGGCTTTTCAGTTCAAGCACTTAATTTCATTCAGAAATTCCATGTTGGTCAACATAAAGAGTGATATATTTGTTTGTCAGGTGGGATAAATGGCTGCCAAAATTGGCTCAGTTATCATAACAGGACAAGGCATTTCCTCCACAGTGCCCCATCAGCGTTGAAGATACGGATCCCCAACAGAAACAGCAGATGCACGGTGAACCTTGTCTCTGTATCTGAAGGTGGTGTTGTGTTCAGGAGCCAGCAGGCTGCTCCTCAGGTGGCCTGAGCTGGACAGCAGGGAGGTCACCGTCGACTCCGGAGACACAAAGTCATTGACCAAGCCGATGGACTCCATGCTGACAAAAACAACAACAAGTTCATTCTGAGGTTTAAAATCACAAAGAGAACGCTGGTGTGACGCTGGAGAGAACAAAAACAGTCACAGTGGAGGAAGGTGTGTTTAAAATCTGAATCAACGAATGGCTGTGTATATCCTTTTTTCCACAGGCAGCATTTTGAAATAAATTTAGCTAACCTAAAGCTAACTAACTAAAACGGAGGCACAGTAGTGAAGAGGAGCTCTTCTTCATTTGCTTGAGTGTCAGGCCTCTGTACCCTAATTTATCCGTCTATGGGAACATTTGGAAACAACAGTTATCAAAGTGTAGGATCCTACAAGTTGCTTCCTATAAGGTGGTGTAGCCACACAGCTACTAGTGAAGAGCATTTGTCAGATTTTCCCATCAGATGTAACGTTAAGGTTAGCAAATTCAGACGAAACTGGTGTTAACCATCAACTGACAACCCATCAGGATAAGTTAGGTGTGTGTTGTCAAGTGAATTTAGCCGGTTCTTGTCGTAAAAGCCGGTCAGAATCGTGCTTACGTTGTTTTAATGTCAGAAAAACTGGCTGACGTTAACTTATTTGGCTTTAGCCTAGCCAACATCAAACGTTAACTAAGTTAGCTAAACAAACAACAACTTACGTGTTAAGTATTTTACGCAAAGATAACGTCTGTTTAATGAATTACGTTATACAACGTTTACAAGACTTTTCTCAACTGTCCTGATTTTATATTCTGACAAAATCTCAAAAGTTAAACTCACTAACGTTACTGACCTTCAAACTCCACTGCGCAGCACTAACGTCAGCAGGTTAAAAACAAACTCCAAAATGTCTCCTTTTCAGTGTATTCCGTGTCCAGTCTGCAGAGCAGCTGTGTCTGTTAGTTGCTCGCAACAGAAAATTCAGGTATTCAAGTTCCCCGGTAAAGCTAGCTCACTGTTAGCTGGTCTGGAATCAGTTTGGCCCAGATGTGTTCCGCCCATATCTGTGTAATGCCCGTAATGCCAGAAACATTAAGACCAACCACCATTCAAAAATCATTATATGTAATCATGACAGTAACCTGGGGCATACACGGTTTGTATGGTCAGCCCTAACACATTTTCTTTTAGGATTACGGACGGGCTCAACTTTACAAACGGACTGTTGCTGTTAACTATCGCCCTCCATGGTAACGTAACGTTAACTGAATACGACGGGTAACGTCAGGAGATAGATGTGGTAACGTTACCGAAAATAAAAGTTGAAATTGGACTAAAGAATGCATTCTCCTGGAGCGGGATAACTATACGTCCGGTTGTGTTGTGTATTGTGTATTTGCCAAAACGCAACGCAAACTTCTGATTGCCAGTTTCTAAGTGCGCTTTTGGCGTGCTAGTGTATCTCTGAACAGTTTCGAGTCCCGCTCTACGGTGCTGTGATTGGCTAGTACTCGTCACTTCTTCTTCTTCTTCTTCTTCTTCTTCTTCTTCTTCTTCTTCTTCTTCTGGATTTACGGCAGTTTAGACGCTCCTAGGCGTATTACTGCCCTCCTAAGGAAGTCACTTCAACGTTAACGTTATTGCTTCAAACCCTGTAAGAACGGCAATCAAGCGGTGGTTCTCATTTTGACCCAGTGTAGATTTAACTGAAAATGACCGAACTCCCAAATCTGATAATGTCTTGTATAAAATGCTCCTTTCTGTATTATATTTGTTACATTTCAGTAAACCATGTTCAACTGTTTCAGACACTCGACACTTCTCATTAGGATTCTTTCCTATAATGTATAAAGACTGATTCAACCCACAATGCCTGAGTCACAACCTAGAGATTTTAAACTGGATCTACAACATTGCAAACAGTAATAATGTCTCCCCTTTGTCTAATTTTCCCATAATCTGTGCCATTCCCCTTCAGTACTCTATTTATTTTTTTCTCTTAATTCCACTCTTACTAATGATATATTTATATCTGTCTCTAACTTCTTTAGGCTTGATTTAGCTAAACAGTCTGCTATTTCATTTCCTTCAACTCCAGCATGTCCAGGGACCCAGTAGAACTCAACACTGCCACCAATCTCTGTAATTCTAAATAATACAGCTTTAATTTCATTTATGACATCAGGACGGGCTTTTGCTTAACCTCCTCTCAAGGCCATCAGCGCAGCTGCAGATTCAGAGCAGATTAAGGTTTCACTTATTTTCACATCATCAGCCCACCACAGAGCCCACAGACCTGCCAGTAGCTCTGTTGTCAGACAGAATTTTCTAGCTGATCCTAAGGTCCAGTTGAGCTTGATACACCACAAAAACCTGCTGTCCCAGAAGGCTTCATCTGTTATATTGAAAATGATTGTGCTATTGTCACATACATGCAAACACTCAAACACAAGATGTCTTTTGACTAGATTGATTGAAGCGAATTTGGAGGAAAATGGGGGGGGTAAAAATTAAATTAACTTTTTATCTTGGGACCAAATCTGGGGCTGCTGTGCTTTTACAGGAACTTCTGGATCCCATTCCACTGGCCAAACAGCAGCATCTTTGGTGCATGCCTCATAGTAGGTATTCAGGCAGATGGTCAGAAAGTCAAAGAGCTCAGGGACATTGGATGCCTTGGGCCTGTGCAGAATTTTATCTTTCAGGATCCCCACTGCAGATTCTGCATCGTTATTGGCATGACAGGCACCGCTGCTCTGTTGCACAGGGCCCAACTCTGTCCATAACCACACAAGGTGACAAAGTACGACCTGAAGTTGTTGTGCCTGTTACAGAAAACAACAACAAAATTAACAGATGAAAAACCAACACAATTTGTTCTTAAACATGAATTTCACTGTCTATACACTCCTAACGGATGATGGTAATGCCAGCTCACACGTTGCTGCATACCTCTCCTGTTCACAGCAGTACTTTACAGAGCCATGTGAAACGTGCCCTCTGCCTCACTCTCCTCCCTAGCGTACAGGATTTGCTCCACCACGGCAAAGAGGACCTGCCTGTTTGTAAAATGGCTGCTGTGGTTTTTATTCCACAGTCACCTCTACGCAGCTTGCAGCAGATAAAAACTGCAAAGTAGCAGTGTGGTTTGCAGAAAGGCCCTGTGGCTGTCATTGGTTATAAATACTTGACCTAGCACCCCTCAGCCTGAGAAAGCATCCTCATAAAGAAGGGACTTCAGTGACCCCAGGCCGTGGAAATAATGCACTGTCCTCCTCAGACTGGTTGATTATAATTCCTAAGGTAGGCCACCTGCACAGCTGGTGGTCCCACTATGCTTGAGGCCAGCATGGACCCTCCAACAATGCACTGTCTACAGTCTCCTATGAGGCTCACTGTGACACACAGATGGTCTGCTGAGGCGTAGATGAATCATTCCCAACTTTAACTTGCAGATCATATTTGAGATCATCGAGTGCCCAGCTTCAAACAACTTTGTAAGCTGCTCTGTAGCCTTGTTGTTCACATCCCAATGAGGCGCAGCATCCACCGCATGAATGTTGTGGTCATGAACATTCGCGATTTCCACAAGTATGGAGTAATTTGGAATGAAGAACAAAAAATCATTTTGTTATACAGATTTGTACAGACACACATTATCAAATAAACACAAGTATCACCTAGAAAATGAACTGAGGATGTACTCATCACAAATTAGACTTGAGTTAGCCATAAAGTATGTCTTCTTAAAAGTACTTAACAAATGTAAAAGTACAAATTTGAGTACTTAGACAGGAACTGTAATGACCTGTAGAACAATCATTGTATTAGGGTATTTCGACATCAACTATATTTTGGGTTTGAACATTAAAAACTTGGTTAAGGGTGGTTTCAGTCAAGAAAGAATACTCCTGTGATACACGAGTTTGTGGCTAAATGGGGTAAGTACATTTTTTGGTTTTAAATGTAATGGACTAAAATGAAGTATCTCTAGCTGCTATTAATAGAATACATATAGAATGTCCTCAAGTTGTATCAGACACAAATTGCTGCTACTCACTCGCCTGCATTTCAGTAAGGCCAAACTGGCCTGGGTATTTCCTGGGTCAGAGCCAAACTGTATTAGATGTCATCAACCCCACTGCTACCTTTGGCCATCTGTTTTGGACATGCCCAAGACTGGACACATTGTGGTCGGAAATTTTTAACACATTCTCCCACATATGTAGAAGAAATGTTATCGCAACTTTTGGGGCTGTACCCAGCGCCAGCGTAATGACATTCTCAAGATTGGTAGCCCACAAGCTTATTGTTCTTAGCTGGAAATCCCTCACCCCTCCATCTCCAGATCCACGCTGGATCTGTGAGGTCAAGTCAGCCCTTAAACTTGGAAAATTAAAATGCACAACTCGAGGCTCTTCAAGAAAGTTTCAAAAACAAATTTCATGCAAACAGCCCCGTACGTCTCTTCTCTATCTTTTCTCGCTTCCTTTTCTTTGTCTTGATTTTGTTACCTACTTTGCCTCCATTTCTTTATCATTTGGTTTTCACCACAAAACACAGCTATATTTGTGAGGTGTGTCAGAAGTTGTAGCCACATATGTTACTGATGCAATTGTACTTGTTTGTTATTTTCTGTTCCCCTTGTCGCTTCTATCACTGAATACTCACAAAAAAACAATTTGAAATTTAAAAAATATCTCAGGCCAAATAGTAGTAAGTATTAATAAAGGTACTTCAATTAAAAAATTCAAGACATTACAACAAAACTATGTGACACCTTGATCACCATATCGTTCACCAGGGGTGATTTCAGACTATTTTTAGGGGTGCTGAAGCATTGTACAACAAGCCAATCACAGCACAGTAGAGATTGATCCTTGAATGGGATCACACCAGATCTGTGTTATTGTTACGTTGAGTCATGGCTTGCTACTATTTCAAACACTGTGTTTATTCTATTCAAAGCGTGGCATTAAATTACAGCAGGGGTTTCACTGTGATTAGATTGGATTGGATTCACTGGATCTTGTCATGGGTTACATCTCCAAGACTGCAATGTTTTTTCTTCCCCTATGTGAGAAACGTCATTGTCAGGCTAAGCCAATGAGAGGCAGAATTTACAAAATTCACTGCCTGCTCTCTGGTTGGATGGTGTGCTGAGCTGGTGCGCATCCCAGAGCTCCGCAAACTGAGTCCAGATCAAGTGGCAAGATCCCCGTCTGAAAAGCAAAGTCGATGCCGAAGGGCCTTAAACCTGCATTCTTTCTAATGGCCAGAGGGCAACTCCACTGATTGCTAAAGTGAGTCAGATTGCATTGTAGTTTCTGGCAAAATTATCCTACTTGTCACTTGATTTATTATCTCAGTAAACACTTTCCTAATGACTTTATGGTCTCAATCAGTAGTTTCAAGTCTTCGTCATTACAGCTTGATATTCATTTAGTAAATTATGGTTTCATTTAGAGGAAAATAGCTGCTAAAGCAGGCTACGCTTTAGGGTGTTACTGCCTTGTGAATGACAAGCTGCTACCACAGCAACCTGTCAGTCAGGTTAGGCTCAGAGTCTTATTGTGATTTTTGAACGTCTTCTCCCCTGGGTGTATATATAATTATGTGGGCTGGTGGCCGTGTCTGTTGTATGGAACGTTTTCTAGAAAAACAATTTACAGTGTTCCTTATGCATTCTGTGTTCCAGCTGAAATCTGATATTTCTTCCTCTTTTAAGAAAAGGGAAATCAAGACCATTAAATGCAAACTGTTTTCCTGTTTTGTAAAGGGCAGAAGATGATGTGGACCGAACAATGGGCTGACAAAATCCTTTTTAGCCATGGCACAAAGGCATTTAATGACAGACATTGGGTAGCATGTGTACATGAGATTCATAGCGTTCTTGTTATTTTGATTAATATTTATGCATATAACAATGACGATAAAACAGGAATCTGTCAAGTGACGACAGTTATTAAAGAACTAAACACAAACTTTCCTACTTATTATATACTAGCTGCCGGAGGTGATTTCATTTTGACCATGATGAGTGGATGGGTAGGTGGCCATCTAGACATTTGCAATCTAGACAATAAAACTAATAAATCCAAAAATTATGGGAAATTTAATGCAAACTTACAAACAAATGCGGCATATTGTTTATTGTTTATTTATGGTGGTGGCACAATGGATAAGACACCTGCCTCTGGTGTGAGAAACCCAGGTTCAATCCCCCACTGCAACCCATCTACCATTGTGTCCCCGAGCAAGACACTTAACCCCCAGTTGCTCCAGAGGCGTGCGACCTCTGACATACAAAGCAACTGTAAGTTGCTTTGGATAAAAGCGTTAGATAAATGAATAAATGCTAATTATGGATTGGTTACAGAACAATACAGAACGGAATATTTAAAATTCTGAAAACAAATTTCTAGTTAATTATGTCATTATTTTAACCAAATATTATATGCAGTATATATAGTGTTACTTCACTGAGTCCCCCCATCATGGGATGCACTTAAAAATTATGTTATCTATAGTAAACAAATCTATAAGAAAAGTCAAAAATGTCCACGCCAGAATATTGTCTGATTTAGCTGTTTGTCTTGTTGTCAGCAGTAACAGCAGCTGTTTGTGTTACTATTCAACATAAAAAAAACTATTGTTTAAATATATTTATAATAATATACTCTTAGTAAGTGTGATAAGTTTTACATACATGAAACATTGTTTGGTTTGTACTATAATGAGTTTGTCATTGTACTTTGTAGGCTATTTTTATATAAATAAAGTTGATGATTTTAAAAAAAAACACTGCCCAATCCATTCTGAACATGCACACACTTATTCTTACACCATTTGTACCACATGCTTGATCACTGCAGCCACTGAGGTTTATTAAAAACCTTTATTAACAAGATTATACAAATACACTACGATACAAATAACCATACAGGGATTAACATAAAGACTGAAATTGAAATTAAAGCCTCAGCTGCTCAATATGTGCTTGTTTCCACAAGCTCAAAGTTGCAAGGGAAGGTAATTCAAATATACAATTGACATTAAAAAAAAAATAAATGATGCAAATTCCTGCCATTAATACCATTAATACTACATAAATGTCATGCTGTCAACCTGTCATGAAGGTCTGGAAACATTTTTAAACTCCAATCTTCATTAGTACAAATAAGGACTAATTGGTGTTTCCACACCAGTAACAGGAAGCTTCAATTTGCAGTATTATCTAGCAGGACTAACAGTTAACAGTCCCATTGTCATAGTAAGGTCTCAAGGTTGGCAAGTAGGGTCTTCAGGCCGCTGGTTGGCATTTTGCCCGTAGCGATCTTAGACCATATTTGGATAACAGGATGGAGCTGGGGAGGGATACGCAGTGGTAACCTGACAGGTTGCCATGGTAGCAACTTGGCTTTGTAGCCGACTGCTTGGAGTATCTTTTAGTACAACCAACCGCGGATCAAGACATTTTAAGGTGACCAAAAACAACTTCATGGCTGGTTACATGTACACAGTGCAGTGGATACGATTCGACTAACAAGGCTCTAAAGCACACCCTGCTTTAGCGTTTATTTTATTCTAATATACAAAATGAACATCATGCTGTATAGAAGACTAATTATTTGGCAATGTCCCGCAACCTAAATGATAAAATAGGTTGTTTGTCAATGCCTCCCCAAACGACAAGGCAGCGAGTGGTCATATCATGCTAATTTTCAGGTTCATAATCTTATGGTTTTACCAGAGCAGGTTTACATGGTTTCATTTTCAAAAAAACACCATATTTTTGTCGTAACGCACAGTACTGCAGCTCCTTCTTTCACCCTTTGTGTTGAAGGCTCCATTTCAGCTACAGAGTGAGGCATTTCACTTCTGTGAGTCAATGTGATCCAAAACAAAGCCGCTTCAGCCGGTAAACTAATGTGTTGAAACTAAGTTGTAAAAGTTTTTTGAAGTTCTAAGGAAACGCAGAATATCTACACATCGGCCCCTGTGAACAGGCACTGTGCTAGTGTATGTAAAAATGACCAACTACGTAAGTATCAGATGTCACATAAGTCAATGTTTTATTATTAGAATTAAATTTAGTAACATAACAACATAAATAACTCAGGGCCACAAAAGTGCCTTTAATGTCTATGTCAGTATATTTGGACAGGGGGTGGTGAAACTACAACATTCTGAAGATGGGCATGTCAGTCAGGTTGATGGGGTCTTTTTTCCATGCATGGCGTGGATTTAAATGCTGAAGCCACAAGGAATTATGGGACAGAATTATCTCCTTTAGTTTCTTAAAGGATGGTCCAGATAGAAGGAGATAAGAAAGGAAGCACTGCAGCACCTTATCTTAGCTTTAAGAGACTTCGTCCAGTTGTAATCATGGCTGCCACTTAGAAAGTTCAATGTCATTTCGCTCACTTGAGAACCTTCCTGAGCAAAAAAACCAAAACGTACTGAACCGCAATCAACGATTCCAACCTTCTGCAATGATGACCACTTCTGCAATCCAAGGTCCCTTCTCCCAGTGATCACGGCTGCTGCAGGCCCCTTTAACCCAGAGCCTGTGACGTCAATGGTGGATTGAAACAGAGAGGTGTGAAAGAAAGAAAGTGGCGAGTGATCACTCTGCCTCAAAATCCAGGCACCAGGAAGATCACAGACACAGAGAGCAGCCTCACAATGAACAGCAACAAAACATGCGGCCTGTACCAAATTACCACACTGGTTTGCAGACTTTTGAAAAGTCAAGACTGCTTTAGTGTATTAATTATTTAGATTTTCCATAAATAAAAAACACAAGTCCCCTATATTATATAGAAGTTAATATATCCCAACATTTCAATTAATTAATTAGCCTAATTCAATAATTAAATAAATTTTAAGAATTTTATTCATAAAACCCTGGTAAATCAAGAAATGCATTTTCTAGGTATAGTATTTTTGAAAATAATAACAAACTATAATATTGTTCTTAAAAATAATTATAAGTAAAGAAATTGTTCTACTCTGTTTAGCCTGTTTAATGTGCTGATTTAAATCCCAGCTAAGACATGTCCCAAAGGCCAGCCATTTAATGAAGGTGTTTTTTCAACGTTAACAAGATACTCATCCGCTGGGCTCAAGAATATTAAACTTGGTATTATAAGAAATGTAGCCTACTTTGTTATCCCAACATAACAACATAGACCTACTTAATGTATGAGCTGGAGATAATGGGATACAATATGCATCCTGGACCCCTCTTGGCTTCTGTTTAAGTGGGAGTTAATGGGTAGCCTCCGTTTTTCTTAGACCACCACTGAGTGATTCATCTTCATTAATAGACGATCTCTGAGAGAGAGAGCGAGAGCGAGAAAGAAAGAGGGTGTGAGTGCGCGCGCGCGTGTGTGTGTGTGTGTGTGTGTGTGTTTGTGTGTGTGTGTGATATCACAGACGTCACAGCCTGCCGTTGGTCCAGTTCAGTTAGATGAGCCCTTGGTTCTCTCCGGAGGTAAATTGAACCAACACTCTGAACCGGGACTACTAACACGTTGAACCGGGAGACCTTTCATTTTTACTTGGGTTTAACCCGAAGTAAACACCATAAACAGCCGGGGCGGAGAGGGGAGAGTCGCCGTTAACGTAACGTCTGTGACGTCGGCCCGCCCGGGCTGCCGCTCCGCTGGGTTTCCTAACTTACCCCGCCGTTTGACTGGGGAGGGGGGAGGTCCTCATCGGCGTGTACTGACTGAACGATTGATCCGATCGGAGCCTAATTGTGGGAAGATAAGTGTGTGATGATGGAGAGGAAGAGGACGGACTGTCCCGCTCTGCCGCCCGGCTGGAAGAAAGAAGAAGTGATCAGGAAGTCCGGACTGAGCGCTGGAAAGAGCGACGTCTACTACTACAGGTACTGATCAGTCCGGTCCTACGCTAAACCGGCGATCGATTAGTCAACCTGCGGTTGTTGGTCCTAACTCTGACCGGCATCACCAGTTGTGCTGATAAAAGCTGGTCACACAGTGTGGCTCAGTTAGTGCCAGAGAAGTTACAATGTAGCGTTCACTGTAATCTCTGTGTAACGTTAGGTGTGTCTGTGGCGGGCTCCGTTTGTCTTTTTATAACAGCCCTATAATATTTTAAATATGTCCCAAACATACGGAGATAATGTTCCTGCGGCGGTTTGACAGCGGCTCTGTGGTTGTCATCCAGCTGTTTCTCCCGGGTGGTAGACAGGATTTAAAGGACTCAGGTCAACCCCACCCCCCTCCCCCTTCCCCTCCCGCCTCTCCTGTTATACTATCTGTAAATTTCATTTCCATCAGAAATCATTTATTTCTTCATTGGCCTACGCTGAGACAGAAAAGTGGCTGATGGTGTGTTTCATCTTGCTTTAGCTTCACAGACCAATGTGCTGGTCTATTGGTAAATGCCACTTACAGAAGGTCTGTCACTGGTATTCTATACCTTTTCATTAGCATGTGGGCCTGGTGATGATACGCCCTGACTATTTGTGTGCCACTAATGAATGCCACATAAAAATGGCAAGGACAAGTTTTCATCAGCAGGCAAAACACTGGTAGCTTATAAAGCAGTACCGGAACATAACCGCTCAGTAGGCAGATGTCACAGGTTTGGTGGCAAAGTTAGTGGGGGGGCTTCTTTATAGCTACCTATCAGTGCTCTGCAGCTAGGATAGCAAGCACAGCCTTTGCCAAGTTAAACCATGAAACTATCAAATCATATCGTCACTGATATAAAAAACATAACCCTTATTATTACAAATATTCTATTAGATACATAGCCTTGAAGACAGGGACTGAAGATGTGATGGAACTGATGTACTAAATGATTCCGCAGATGATCAGTCAAATCAACGCATTGCTGCTGATTGCATTGATCGTATTTACTTTAAATATGCCAGTCCTGACTGAATTGGCAACATACATGACTAAGAGCTGCTTAAAATTACAGCAAACCCTCCTTGTGCAATTAATTCGCCAGAAGTACGACAGGAGAGCACCCGGTGTGTCTGTTTGCAGCCTGTCCAACTAGCTCATAAGTTTTTAAAAGCAGTATGTCAATAATTGGCAACTGATGGAAACTACTGTACAGAGACGTCATTACAGACTATTAATGCATTAAATGGTCATGAATCACAAATTCATGCAAATCTAAAACATCCTAATGTATGAAGTAATTAATACATTTAGGTTCTTGTTGGTAATAACCAATGCATTATTAGTGTGTCCCTTTGTTATTATTAGTTTTTGAATAAATATAATTATGTACACTCAGTTGCCAGTTTATAAGATAGCTCAGCTAACACTGACGCAGTCTAATGCTAGAAATCCTCCTTCACGAAGGTCCTAATGTTCTGGTTTTATTTTATTTTAGAGACATTCAACTCAACCGTACGGTCATTTTGGAGGACGTTGAATTGCACTGTGTGTATGTAGACGGGTGTTTCTATTATTTTGTCCACCCCATTCATGTCAATGGTCTTAATAGCAAAATCTTTAAATATAATATGTGAATGTTCTAAGATAACATTCTGCAGTGTGAGCAATCATAAAGTTAACTTTGCACTCTGCAGTAATGTAGGCCTACGCTTAGAAAGAAAGAAAGAAAGACTCTGGAGATCTTGGCCTCAGCTGATTGGGACCTTTTTCAGTGCACCTCTCACATGTCCCCTAGCTGCATAGAGGTGCCCACCGGAGCACTCCTTTAATTAAAGAAAAACAATGTGTAAGTTTCAGAGTCAGTTCTGTTTCGGTCTTCCTGCACATCGAATTTTACATTTTGTCAAAACGAAACTGTCATTCAGATCGTAGAGGAAGAAGAGCTGGGGAGCAACTTCTCAGCTGTCTGACTGTTTCTCTGCCGCGAGAACCATCGCATTTCAGTTCTCGATTCCTGATTCTGTATCTTCACCAGCTACTGCCGCGCTAGTCGGCAGAGGAAATGATGTCACTCCCCCGCGCAGGTCTGTGGTGGGGCGGTGACCCCGCAGAGCCGTCGGCTGTCTTCAGAGGCGGCGTTCACTTCCTGTTGATCAGCGGCGGAGGCACGGCTCCATTAGATTAGCAGCTCAGAGTCAGAAACATCTGAGCCCCGTCACGTCCTGAACCTTTAACATGAAGGTGATCTGCACTTCAGAGCCGTGGCTTTACTTTCAGTTTGCTCTGTAATGTGACTCATCAGTTCCAGTAAAGAGACCAGTCAGCGGGGCCGACTTACTGGAAGAGCAGCAACAACCTGCTGGGGCCTTATTTTCAGTTCTGATTCACAGGACATTCAGAATATTTTCAGGAACAGTGCAGCCAAAAAACCGCGGAGTCCGTGTGAATATTTCCCTCAGTGCGAGCGTCAAATGGCTTCAATGAAGAGCTGGATCGTGATAAAACACATGTATCTGTCAGACAAACACGCACACATGCACACAACCTCTGATCTTTGCTTTGTAGCGGCTGACCTACATGTCAAACACAGCTGAATGACTGTGTGTGTGTGTGTGTGTGTCTGCTCTTCTACCTCTGTCTTTGTGAGGACCAGCTACTCTCTTAGACCTTTGGAGGACATTGGTCCACCAGGTCCTCACTTCTTCAAAGGCCTGTTTGAGGCTTACAGCTTGGTTTTTGGGTTCTGGTTACAATTAGGTCTAGGTAAAGGTTTGGGGCTAAGGGATTTATTACGTCAATGAGGGCCCTCGCAAGTACTGAAGTTCAAACGTGTATGTGTGTTGGTGCGGAGCCGTGAATGAGGAAGTGTTTGACAGTTGCTGCTGTTGTCAGATGTGATGTCATAGCTGACTGATCTCAATACAGAGTACAGATTAAATTTGAACTTGCATCCTTGGGAGTCTGTGCAGGTGGCCCGGGTGCTGTTCAGAGCCGAGAAACTGTCTGGCACATAATTGTATTTGCACAAATGCAACATACTTTGTTTATTAGTGAGCTTTAGAGGTTCTAGTAGACGAGTATTTCCCAAAATGTTGAACTATCCCTTTCACTTTACCTTCAGCCAAACCTGTCTGGCAGCAACAAAATATACCAAAAGGAATCATATCTTATGTTCAAAGCAAGAGATGTCCTGAGCCAATCCTAAGGACTGGTACAGGCATGTTTTTTTTTAAAGAAAGAAAAATAAAGAAGACCAAATGTATTTCTTTAATGTAGTGGTTCTCGACCTTTTTTGGGCCAGCGCCCTCCTTTCACTTATCCAGGTCCCTTACTGCCCCATCAAATAAGATGTAGGCTAATTGCCCTGAATATTAAAGGGGACCTATTATACTGCATTTCCAGCCCCGTATAGAGGGTATGCGCATGATGTCACAGAACGCAGTTACGCTAACTGAGTGGCAGAGAAAACACAAACAACACATCTAAAATGGGAAAGAGCTGGACCGCTGGTTCTTTGGTAAGCAGTTAGGATCACTGTCAAGTCCAACTGCCTTTAATTTGAGCAAATAATCATTTGTTGGTAACAGATGTTTTGCCACTCAGCCCAGCGTGTTCCGGAAGGGGAAGTGACATCAATGCATTCCCTCTATTTGCCATTAGTAGGAAAAACAGTTCAATATCTGAGGTTTTAGCTCAGAGGGATTTCTTTTTAATACTTTTACCTCATCATTTGAAACTTTGGTCATGTTTATTATGAACATCTGACATTGTAACATTGTAGAAATGCTAGAAAATATGAAAAAGCATAATAGGTCCCCTTTAATGATGATTGTTATTATTGTTGTTGTTAATATTATCATCAAAAAAGCACATCATTGAGTGAAAAACAGATTTGTTAGTTTCCCAGGGAATAAAAAAGCCATGTGAATAGAAATTATATTTACATTAAACCAATCAAAAATGCCAAACAATAGCCATTAAAGACTTAATTTCCTGAATTCTGGTGAAAATTTCTGCTCCAATTTCTGCCTTTTCTGCATCAATTTATGGCAGAAATGTTTTTATTATAAATTTAGGCTGCAGGTGACAATGCAAAATATAAAGATATAACAGAATATAATAAATGAAAAATATATAAATGAATTAATTTTAAATCAGTTACAAACTTCAGTGGCTCCTGGTATTTTCACCTCATGTTCAAAACTTTCTGCACACAGAAAAAAGCTGTAGGCTAATATTAGTCACATACAAAACTAACTGTAAACACAAATCCACACATGTGAACTTCAGCTCCTCTGATAAAGTGCAGCCCACAGTCACAAACAGAGTCAGTTTTAACGTTACATTTTTACATTTAAAAATTCTACTAGGTATGTTACCGCTCATTCACATTCACTGGCTGCGACTCACTCCACTTGATTACTATCACCACACATATGGTGCTGGATGCTGGACGCTAAGTTGCCTTCAGGGGAGGTCTGACAGCGGAATATCCTTCTTGTAAATGTGAAACCACTGCGATAACAAGGTGTTCACGGTGTGTCCCTCAGAAAAAAATGAGCGCTTTTATTTGAAATACACTTTCTCACAGTTAATACCAAGAAAGAGAGCGCCCATGTTCCTAGGTTTACACAGTGATCGCTATGTGGGTGAAATTTTATAGCTGATAGTCAGCACGGAGCTGTGCCACAAGAAGCTGACATAAACACAGATGAGAAGAAGAGTTAGGAAACACACCGTCTCATCCAGTTGCAGGGCCGTAAACTGGCAGGTTTTAATGTTGCAGAGAACATTTTTTTGGCAGGTAGTTGAAAGTTTAAACTCGTATTATTGTTGTGATCCTGTAAACACGCCTTAAAACAAATGCCTCCCAAGGGCACCTCAACACCCCGCTTTCCAAAATACTGCTTCCAGCGCCCCCCCGTAGTCCTCTGAACGCCCCCTGCCTCTTTCAGAAACACTGGTTTACTGTTAAAATGCGTTCAATGACCACGTCTTTAAGATTTCCCGGGGAAATGTTTCTTTACTTTAATTTTGTGCACTTAGAACTACTCTGCAGAGACGGCAAATACGACAAAGCCTAAATAAAAAACAATATAAACAAAAGATAGATTTATAAAGTGCTACATACTGAAGCTTCCTGTGTCCTGTCATTTTATGGTCATTATATTAGTGACAAAGTGTTACTGTTGGCCGACAAATGTCAGAGTTCTGGTACGCGAGTTGATCCTGAGATGTGAACAAAGTGTTTTGGTTGTGTCACTGTGTTTGGGATGTGAGATGAACTGTCATGCTGAACTGCTTGTCACTAATGAGAACTATGTGAGTTAGGACTTGTAAAAAACAGAAACATGTTTCTTGACTGCATTTAGGAAAATATCCTATCAGAGCCATCCTAACTGAAGAATTTCCAAGACTGATAACATAGACCTTGTCCTATAGTGGTACAACAGATCACAAAACTCACAGTTTGGATCATACCGTGGTTTTGAGTCACGGATCAGATTATTTTTTGGAGGGTTCGGATGGTTAATTACTTTTAAAATGTGCTACTTTGGCTCTGATGTAGCCGCCTCTCTGTCTGTAGTTATGACTCTGTAGTCTTGCGTAATGTCCCGCCCACAGAACTTTCTGAGCCTGTAAACACTGAAGGCTGCCATAGACGGGGAAAGAGACAGGAGCTGCTTCAGTGAGCCAGTGGAGCTGGTTGTTGAAGGGAAGGCAACAGATATTACTGAAGCTGCAATAAAAATCACAATGTCATCAACTGTTTCTATGATGACAAGCAGCCCAGTGTCCGCTGAAAATGCCCGCAGCCTACAGGGTTTCAGAGCGACGGCTTTCAGATTCAGATTTACAAATCCAGTTTACAGTTAGGCTACAGCTGTGAGTTTTGCTTGTTCCCTCCCCCACATTAGATACTAGGATTAGGGTTGTTCAGATTGGCGATTGGATCGCTTATCAACGTTTTTCATGCGCTGATATTAGGGCAATTTTAACTATCAGAGCTAAGATGACATAAAAACTGTCTCCAGAGTCTGCACCACTCTATACTGTTTCCCATTCATTGATTTATTTGTGGCGACACGACAAGCCACAATATCAATGCTGATCGCTACATACGATATACTATTTAAAATCATAATTCATTGTGGAGCAACCTTAGCTAGGATACTGTCAACACAAGTCTTTCCATGCATTCCATGGAAAACTTTTAATCTTGCACTATCACCCAACCATTATTGTTGTTATGAATGACAGTGAATGAAATAGTGTAGCGGTGGAATAACTATAGTTGTATGAATAAAAAAAAATTAAAAAAATTTATAATAAACCCCCACTCAACTCCACACACTGGAGACAGGCTCATGTGTCCAATAGGCTAATGTATCGAAAAGTTAAAATGTATACAATTGCATTTCCTGTGGCGGCAATGTTATTGAAAAAAGTGTATGAACATTCACAGATTTTCATCATTCATGACTGGACTGAACATAGTCTAAATGTGTTTACAATATGCATATGTTTAATAATTGATATACATAGCATTGAAAATTAGACTTACAGTTTATGATGGTCATATTATAATACCTCCTGGGCTTGGTGGATTTCTCAAGGATAGACAGTGACTGATTTTTCTTCCTTTCTCCTCTTAAAGGGTAACTGGAATGTTCAACCTTGACAATTTTTCCCTATATTTTTGTGTGGGAAAATAGGGTCCAGAAGTCACTATACAGCTCTGGTCAAAGTCACTAGATTCCATAGACAAAACGAGTAATTGTACCTCACTGGTTTCCCCCTGCCTCAATCATTTACGTTGTTGTTGTGCGACTCTGGTGTTTTTAAGCCTTTAAAACACGAAAGTCACATAGTAACACAAACAAACAAAAGGTTTGTCTCTAACAAACTAACCAACTGAGGCAGGGGGAGACTAACAACTCCTGTGATCTGTTAGGTACAATTGCTCTTTTTACCAATGGAGTCTGGTGGCTTTGACGAGAGAGATATAGTGACTGTTTACTGTTTAATAAAAGGCCTATCTCTGTAGGGACCCTTTCCACAATGTACACGTGTAATAACAATCTGAGCCTGTCAGTGGCATAAACAAGCGCTAGGCTATAGTTAGGGGTGCAATTTCCCACAAGGATTAAGTTTCAGCCCTGTTTCGCTGACCGCTGACTGCAGTGCGCTGACTCAATACTGGACCAATTTAAAAAATTGTCGTCCCAATTAGTCACATGTAACGTGGAAGATTATGGTCTAGGTTGAAAAATACAGAAGTTACAGCTCCGGAAAAACCCAGCACAGCGAAAACCTAAAGCTTCAGGCTCAGTGTGTATAGACTCATGGAGACTGATGGGCTCAAATTTTTCAATTGATGTGCAAAAATTATTTGCGTTTTGTCTGAAAAGGTCTTCACTATCACTATAGTTCCTTTGGTCTTTCAGGTTCTGTATGTACATCTCTAATTCTGTCTCAAATTCAAGATATCTCCACTTTTCTGAGTAGTCACAATGCCAATTAAGATTTGATTCCTGACAATTAAACATCTGTAATTGATCTTTTTTTTGGATATACACAATTAAGATTAATATCTTTGATCATACTATTTTTATTTGTCTGACTCTCTCTTCCTTGTTGCCTTTTTTCAGTCCTTCAGGGAAGAAGTTCAGGAGTAAGCCTCAGTTGTCCCGTTACCTCGGAAACTCGGTGGACCTGGGATGTTTCGACTTTCGGACGGGGAAGATGATGCCTGGAAAACTGCAGAAAAACAAACAGAGACTCCGACATGATCAGCTCAGCTTGGCCAAGGTAAAGCTGATGGATCACACCTGTGGGGGGAGGGCTGTGATTGTGATTTGGTTGTTTGTGTGTTATCAGATTATCAGATTAACACAGCTCTTCCTGCAACAGGTCGACAGTTCAGCAGGTCAGTCGACAAACACTCATTCACCGGAGAGGGTGTTGGTGAAGCCCCGCCCGCCGACTGATGATTTTTTTGTCTTCTGCTTTCATCTTTCTTGAGTCCAATCTCATGACCTTTTTCTTTTATCTCAGTCTTGAGGGTGTTTTGATTCGGACCTTTTAAATGATCAAGAGTGACTCATCTCATGAGCGCTTTGACCTGAACGTGTCTTGGTCTTGTGGTTGTTTTGACTCAGACTTGTCATTTTTAGGGGTGCTTATTGACTTGTCTTAAAGTCATCAACATTTGACTCTGACTTGTCTCAGACTCGTGGTTGTTTTGACTCGGCCTAGCCTCATTCTTGTGGCCGTTTTGACTCGGCCTTGTTTAATTCTCATGAGAGTTTTGGCTCTGACTTGTCTTAGACTTGTGGGTGTTTTTGGCTCAGACCTTTTTCAGTCTTGTGAGTGTTCTGACTCAGACTTGTCTCTGTTGGATGGGTGTTTTGACCCATCCTTTTCTCAGTTTTCTGGGTATTTTGACTTGGACTTTTTTTAGTCCTCTAGGTGTTATGACTCGGACTTGTATGTCATTTCAGTGTTTTGACTTTGACTTGTCTTAAAGTCATCAACATTTGACTCTGACTTGTTCTGTAGGTGTATTAACTCAGACTTGTCTCAAGCTTATCCGTGTGATGATTCTGACTTGTTCTGTAGGTGTATTAACTCGGACTTGTCTCAAGCTTATCCGTGTGATGATTCTGACTTGTTCTGTAGGTGTATTAACTCGGACTTGTCTCAAGCTTATCCGTGTGATGATTCTGACTTGTTCTGTAGGTGTATTAACTCGGACTTGTCTCAAGCTTATCCGTGTGTTGATTCTGACTTGTCCCTTTTTCATAGCTGTTTTGACTCAGACTTACCTTTGTCCTTTGTCTTGTAGGTGTTTTTGCCCTGGTCTTGTTTCGGCTAAGTCTTGGCCGGGTCTCATGGTTGTTTCCAACTCAGGGCTTAAATGTGAGCTCATTATAAACATGACTTAACTGGTCCTGACTACAGGCCTGTTAAATCGTGTTTGTTCTATAAATTTGTCCACAGTTCTCCAAAAAACATTTTCAGCTGCATTTCCCCCAGCATCTCCGAACAAACCTCGCTATGAGCAGACTGGACTCATTAACATCTAATTAAATTCGAATGATCATTCCACCTGGGTCAGCTGACACACACACACACACTCTCTCTCCTTACACACACACAGGACCAAACGTCACTCAGAGAGGATAAATCCTCCCTCAATACTAAAATAATACTAACAACGCCCAAAAGCATCAGTACTGTTGCTTGGGTTACTAGCAACTCAACATATGTTGAGCTCTGATTTAGAACTGTGGTTAAACTGATCCAAACTACGATGGAGGTGTCGACCATCCCAGATTTGATAGACTCCCAACAGCCAATGAGAAACCAGGATTTTCATTGCCGGTGGTTTAAGCTATGCTAACAGACAGACCAGTGTTACTGCAATAATAAGCTCCACCCACACAGAGCAGACTGCTGTGTGTGTGTGTGTGTGTGTGTGTGTGTGTAAGAGAGACAGAGGGAGAGGTCAAGGGTGTGTGCTCGCATGCCTCTGCTCACGTACGCATGTCCGTGTGTGTTCCTTTGTGTTTGTGCTGCATTTTATGAACTTTGGTAAACCTGTGAAAGGAGCTATCAGTGCTGATATTTCGGAGACTGTCCTGCTTCACAATAATATATCTGGACTTCTTTTTTGGCCCACAGAATTGTTTGTAAATGTTTACTGAATGTCATTATGAGATTTTAAGCAATTGTTGGACACATTAAACGTAGTAGTTTTGCCGCTCCAGCCTTACTCAGTTGGGAATGACAATGAGGTGGTTAATGTATCCAAATGTGAATGATGAGGACCCTAAGATCCTACGACGGTGCTTCACTTTTTACCCGGGGCATATCAATACGGGGAGCATTTGCTGAACAACTAACCTGCTCCTGAGCAGGTTATGTTCGAGATAAGAGCTCATCAAGCACAACGCAATAAAAGCACCGCCTACTGACCAATCAGCTCTCTTGGAAAACGGCGGAACCATTATGTTGCACACACTGTTTTAAAGGGTGCTTTTACATTTACTGTGGGTGATGGAGATACTTTTATACCGATATCATCCTACAACAGAGACTGACTGAAGCACTAAAGCCTTGTGTTTGTACTAAGATATGAAAAAAGCTTTTATCACTTTGAATTATATTTATATTTATTTTTCTACTTGCTCTTTTGCTCTTTCTTTTTTTCTTTATGAAGTTATTTTAGAACAATGTTTGGAACAGGACTAATCACCTAATCTCACTAATTGCATTAAATAAATTTATCAAGATTTTTTTCAAGAAGTTCTTGAAAGCGAGTTTGAACGACTCCTTATTCAGTGACCGCCCCTTTAAATGTGGCAGCTCTGTTGCTTTTAGTCTGGACTATGTGTTTAACGTCTTCGTATTTGTCTAATATTACAGTTTGTTCTTCCTTTGTAAAATATGCCGCTCTGCCGCTGGTACACTTGTCCTTGTTTGGAGCTGAGAGTGGTAACAAGGAGATGTCACACTTCTGCTTAAAGTCAGAGTTATCTTCTCGCAGAATTCGGTCCTCCTTTGAAGTAGGACTGGTCTTAACAGTGCTTTAAAAGAAATGAGAAGTGTGAGATGAGAAGATCGATTTCAGTACGCCCTTTTGACAGCAGACTTTGCGACTTACTTATCATAGCGTTCTATGTTCACAGTTCTTACTAATAACATTTACAATGTTTCGGTTCTATCTAAGTGTGACAATGAGCCCACATGAATAAAACCAAGGCCCTGAAACTGAAACAGCTAAATGGACATTCATTTGATTATTTACACCTCTGAATTTCATACTGTCACTAATGTAAAAAAGGAACACCTCACGTCTGTGCGAGTACTGAGCTGCTGTTAGGATGTGGTTAGCCTAGCTTAGCAAAAAGAGGCGGGCAGCTAGCCTGACTGTGTCTAAAGGTTAAAAATACTTCTAGCAACCCTTAAGCACACTAATTAAGCTGGTGTATTCTTGTTCACTTGTTCACTATTGACGAGCAACAGAGTGACACAAACTGAACTATTGTATTTACATTTCTGTTTGTGCTTGAATTGAACAAACGAGGTCCAACAGGTAAGTTAGAGGTGCTTTAGGAGTGGGGTCAGGCTAGCTAGCTGTTTCCTTCTGCTTCCAGTCTTCATGCTAAGCTAAACGTATCACCTGCTGACACCATACCACCTGCTTAGCAGTACGTACTGAGAAATGTTTTTTAAATATGACCAACCAACATTATTGACACGGTTTATAACTCTGTGCTGCTGCTCTTCACACATCATTACTGGGGCGTACAGACACACACACACACACACACACACACACACACACACACACACGTGCGCACTGTCACACCGCACACAAAAGTACACAAACACACACACACAACACACACACACACACACACACACACACACACACACACACACTTCCTGTTGTTGTACATGTTGTTGTCACTAAAACCTCAGTTTGAAGTTAACCCTTTAAGCTCAACTGCCGCACACGTATGCGCACACTCACGTAAGGAAACACACAGTCTGTTATCTCTGTCTGCTCTGTAGGAAGGTAAAGCAGACCAGAAAGGAGTAAAGGAAAAGATGAAAGAACAAAACAAGGAATGAAGGGAAGAGCAAGGAAAGGAAGGAAAGGAGGAGGAAGAAAGGAATGAAGGGGGGAAGGGAAGGAATGCAGGAACAAAGGAAGAAATTAGGAAACGGGGAAGGGAAACATGTGACCAACACGCAGACTCTGTCTCTGTCTCATCCAGGGAGGTAAACCGGACCTGAACACAGCCCTGCCAATCAGACAGACGGCGTCCATCTTTAAACAGCCCGTTACCAAGGTTACGAGTCACCCCGGCAACAAGGTGAAAACAGACCCGCAGAGAGGGGCCGAGCAGCCCAGACAGGTGAGAGCCCGGTGCACACACACATTCTGGTGTCGCAGAGCCTGAGAGCAGGGTCAGGCTGTTACACAATATATGATGGGAGGAAACCAGATTGTCCTGGCGACCAAGGTCACGAGAGGGTGCTAAGGCATCATGGGAAAAGCACTGTAACACAGTGCTCTGCAGAAGGAATGAAAGATGTGATGACAGGCAGAGGAAGAGAAAACGGCAGAGAAGGTACAGAAGTGAAGAGACGGAAGAGGGAGGAGGAGGGTGAAACTGATGTTTGCGAACAACTTGTTTTTCTTTCATTATAGGATACTTTTTTGTGTAATAATGCAGTAAGCAAGTGTACCATGTAAATTTATATCAGGCATAACAATGCATAACACGCAAGACATTCAAATTAATTTAAGCCTTTCATGCATAGTGGTCCCTACAGTGGACAGCTATTCAAAAGCCATTTACTTGAATAGGCAGAGTTTCTGATGTCTAGTTGGACATCAGCCGCTACAGTGGCCACTAGAGTGTCGTGCCATACACGGCCACCCTCTGGTAAGTCATTGTAAGTGCAACTTAAAATTTGTCAAAACCAAGATGGCTCACAGACAGTCGGGAAAACAGAGCAGCTCAGATAAATCTTGCCATTCCACCTATTTATAGGAGACCCCTGCAGGTAAAAAAGATTTGGTGACAACTAAGGAGTAATACAATTGTTAAACTCTCCAAGTATTGATTTTGTTTTGGGAGGAAATTACGATTAATCATCTGTCCACTAAATTGGACTTTATGCATCAACTACAATTAACTATTACTGAGACTTTGTTTTTCTTAAAATACTTCATGTGCACTAACTTTTTTGGATGTAAATCAATGGATTTATGCTACACTTGGAGTTTTTGTAACAATTTTGTGTAATTTTGTACAGATTAGTTCCATTATGTGAGCAACATTTAGTGTGTTGCAGCAAGTGAAGGCATTTAGGATAGTGGAGCCAATTCCATCAGAATCAAGTATAACAATATACTATATATAATAGTAGTGGCAGTGATGATGAATGGCTTCCAGAAATAGGAGAAATGCTAGCATCAGTGATAGTGGAGCTGTGGATGCTGAGAAAGAGAGGCTGAGGAGTAAAAAGTGAGGTTCAACGTTTTGCATTGCATTAAACAGTATTAGAATATGTTAAAATATGTGACCACATTAGTTTAACAGCATTACAGGTTTGTTTGTCATCAATAAATATTTCTTCAGTTAAAACCTTACATGCATGCTGTCCACCTTAAGTGGATATGTACAAAACACTTTGAAAAATGTGTGTTTTTAAAAAATGAAATTCTAATTTTATTTTTCATGCCTAAAGAGCCATAAAAACACATAAAATCCTGACAGACGCTGTCATAATTCATGCGTGAAAGGCAAACCATGCAGCCACATAAGTTGAGATTATTTCGAAACACATACACAAACAGCAGTTTGAATTTTGAACGAAAAGCGACAGCCCTGTAGTGTAGTTTAGAGGGCTGAACAATTAATTGTATTTGCGATATTATCGCGATGTGATGAAACAAAATTTTCTAATTGCAAAGGCTGCAATTAAACTCTGGTCACATGACACCCAAGAGTAAAGCAGTCTGCAGACAAAGCATCGACTTCACACGTTACGCTGTACCTTGACTAGTTGTTGTACCATGGCTTTAAGCTTGACAGAAGCTGATACTGCAGAAACTTTAGTGTCATACAGGAAATGAAAGTAGCATCCGCCACCAGCGGGTAACTGGTGGTGGGTGAAATCGTCGGGCCATCCGCCGCTTTGATGGACAGGAAAAATGCAAAGACACGTGTAGTAAGGTAGGCCTTACTGCTGATCGGAAATATCTGTGAAACGGCGTTTCAAACCAAACAAGAGGCCCAGTCCGTCCTGAGTTACAGGTTACAGCCAGTGTGCTGCTCACCAGCATCGGAGGCTGCGGGGGAACTCTGGTGTTGTCGGAGATTTACTAAGCTTGTCTATTAAAAATGAGAGACGTCACTTAGGTTTAGTTTTAGTTGGCCAACTTTTGGGTTAAACCTCAAACTGAGGATTTTTTGTTTGATTACTGGAATATAGAAAGATAGACTCCTAGGAGAGGGACACATTAACTGGTGGTTGAACCGTAGGTTTTGTATTAAGCACTTACTGTATACACAGTGGTGAACTTAGTTTTTCTTGTGGTCTGTAGGTTGGTCTGCCTGATATTAAATCATATTATTTAATGCCATGATTTGACTAAAATTATCTTTCTCATATTATTAAAATGTGATACTTGTCCACCATTGTTCATAATAATAATAATTCATGCATCACCTAATTTCATCATAACATAGGTGTGGCCCACAAGATAGAACCGCGTATGTTTAATCTATTTAAAACTGTGTTAGTCAGACTATACACTGATTTACTGCTTGTCCGTTTTGACTAATACAGAAAGGAAAGAGCTTAAAAATTAATTGCATATTAAATCACAATCGCAATATTGGTTAGAAAAATTGAATTAGATTGTTTTCCAAAATTGTTCAGTCCTAGTGTGTACATACATATCTATCTATGTATGTAGTTTTATGTTATAAGGTGATGTTTTTTCTTGACCTTTGGGAACAGCACAGGGGGGAAAACAATCTGAACAATCTTGAAGCTTTTGACTACATCTTGTGCTCGTCATTCAGTGAATGGAGCTGGCTCCCTGAGCTTAAACTGGATTTATAGTCGACTCAGGGTTTAACAGGAGTCCCTCTGTAGATACTGTCTCTTATGTTTTAATGTGTAGTTCCTTCATGCTACGCACACAACATATAATTAAGTGTATATTAAAATATGGTAACTTATGTAATAAAACAACACAATTTATATATATATATTTATAGTTTTCAGTCATGTGACGTGCGTGGTGACCTTGAGGCCACCTCAGACTCATAAAACATCCTCAGCATCGTCCTGCAGATGTTGAAGGACCTCAGCCTCCTCAGAAAATAGTGACGGCTTTGGCCCTTCCTGTAGGGGACAAGTGTTCTTGGCCCAGTCCAGTTTATTGTCCATGTGCACTCCCAGGTATTTGTAATCCTCCACAGTGTCCTTGCTGACCCCCTGGATGGAAACATGGGTTATTGGTGCCTTGACTCTTCTCAGATTCACAACCAGCTCCTTAGTCTTTGTCACACAGATGGTTCTGCCATGTTACAAATACCCCCCCCACACACACACAGCTCTGTACTCAGCCACGTCACCCTGCTGACTCATCCACCACAGCAGAGTCATCAGAAACCTTCTGAAGATGGCAGGACACTGTGTGGTAGTTGAAGTCTGTGGTGTAGATGGCGAAGAGGAAGGGTGAGAGGACCGTCCCCTGCGGGGCCCTGGTGTTACTGACCCCGCTGTCAGACACACAGTGTTGCAGAGGTACATACTGTGGTCTGCCAGTCAGGTAGTCTACAATCCAGGAGAGGAGGGGGGCATCTACCTACACCGCTGTCAGCTTCTCACCCAGCATCCCGGCTGGATAGTGTTAATGGATCCTCATGCCGCTCCAGACCTCCCTCGTGTTGTTCTGCTGCAGTTTCTGTTCCAGCGTCCTCCTGTACTTCTCTTTAGCCTCCCTGATCTTCACTTTCAGTTCCCCCTGAATCGTCTTCACCTCCTCCCTATTAGCTTCGCTGGAAGCCGTCCTCAATGCACTGAGGGTGTCCTTGATGTCCTTTGTTACCCACGGTCTGTTATTTGAGTTACAATGGACGGTTTTGTTGGGACATTGCAGTCCACACAGAAGTTTATGGAATCTGTGATGCACTCAGTAAGTTCATCTATATGTCCTCTCCATGTGGCTCACAGAGTGAGGCACATAGCAGGGATTGAAACAGGTTGTGGTCTGACCTACCCAGTTGGGGGAGGGGAGAAGAGCTGTATGCATCCTTAACGTTAGCATACAGCAAGTCCTCTGCTTCTAGTATGACAACTCACATACTAGGTGAAGTTGGTTAGTGCGGTGGCCATGGTGACTTGGCCACAACACCAGCACCTCAACGGTAGCCGCATGTATTATGTATGTTTTATGTCAGGATTTGCTGGGTGAGTGCAGCAGGAGTGAGCCCAAACGCAAGACACCGAGAACAGAGGTCTAGTTCCAGAGTATTTAATCCAATGCACAAATATGGCAAGCACAAAACTCACAGGAAGTGGTAAATCCAAAACACAGGTTTCAGGTAGTGACACGGCAGGACAGGACAGACTTGCAACAATGACCGGACAAGGACTAAACAGAAACACCAAACATTTATACACCAGGACTAACGAGCAGGGCGGGGGCAACACAGGTGACTGGAATAAGGATTAACGAGACAGAGAGACAGAAGGGGAAAACAGAGAGACTGGCTGACAGGCAGATTACTGGAGGTGAAAAACATAACACAAGTACTGAACACTAAACATGTCAAAGTAAGTTGTAACAGATCAGAATAATGAAAACAATAAACTAATCCAGATCACAATTAAACAATAAGGAACACAGACTGAAGCTACGACTTGAACAGAACTCAGGGCAGACATGAGCAAAACACAGAAGTACACAGACCAGGAGAAACCACTAAAGACATGAACTAAGGCACAGGACTAAGAACTAAAGACACAACCTAGGAACTAAGATACGAGACAAGACAGATATAAAATAACTTACAGAAGCGGATGAATGCAATGAATAAATCAGATAATAAATGAAACTAGCAACCAGACAAACAGAATTAGGTTCTGTTTGTCTGGTTGCTAGTTTCATTTATGATGGTAGAGAACAGGACATGAGGGAAAGGACAGAACCAGTACAAGGGCAGACACCGAGACAGGACAGATCAGAACCACCACACTGAACAAACAGACTGGATACAAGATCACAGATAGACAGGACTGAAACCCAAAACCCAGACACAGAGAAAGCAATATCAAAATACAGAAGGCATGGCCAAAATAACGTAACACAGACAAGCTCAGGACAGGATCGTGACATTTTATGCATTTATTCCCCAGAGTAACTGAGTTTACAGTCTTTAATTATCTTTGTGAGACAGAGCAACAGTGGGCTTATACCTACATACTTATGAGGTTCTTTCACCTCATCTCATCACTGAATGTTGTCACAGTAATCAGAAGGTCTGCATTATGATGGCCTTCCGAGATATGTGATTCTGAAAAAGAGAAGACTCCCAAGAATCTTTCTCCTGTTGTCTACACTACACTGTAGTCTAGGGAGTGACCTCAGGGCAACACATGTAGGTACATTGTCACACCTTTTTTGTTTTTTTTCCTACGATGGCGAAGGCATGACCCGCCCTACTCTACCTCTGATTGGCCTGTCCTTTTATTCTTACCCTAACTCTAAATCCTGCCCTACCCTAACTGTCATTCCTCTTGCCTAAACCTTACCTACCGAACCAACGAGGGCAACAAGCACTAGCTAATCCAAGGCAGAATGGGGCGGGGCATGACTTCACCGTCCTAAAATTGGCCCCTTGTACGGCCTTCTAGAGCCTACAGTCCACAGGGGATATAACTGTCTGTCGTCTGTCTGTCTGCAGCTGTTTTGGGAGAGGAGGTTGAAAGGTCTGCGGTCATCAGATGTCACCGAGGAAGTCCTGCGGACCATGGACCTGCCCAAAGGGCTGCAGAGTAAGTCTCCATCATGAACCAGAACACACTGCATGCTCCAACTTTGACCTCTGACCTCTAACCTCTCTCTCTCTCTGCAGGTGTTGGTCCAGACTCCAGTGATGACACTCTGCTGTCGGCCATCGCCAGCGCTCTGCACATGAGCTCTGCTCCAATAACAGGACAGACATCTGTGGCTGCTGAGAAGAACCCGGCCATCTGGCTGAACACGTCCCAGCCTCTCTGCAAGGCCTTCACTGTCACTGATGAACACATACGGTGAGAGACGTTATTTTTGTCCTATAGTATCAATTTATTTATTATTAAAAAACAAAATTAGTTTGTAGTCTCTTCCTGCTGCACACACATAGAATGTAACTTGAGTGTTGTGTGCACTGTATGTCGTCGAGCATGCAATGGGCATAACTAAAAAACTTAGTGTTTTCCCTAGATTAACCCTGGAGTAAGCCTTAGGTACATGTATTTGGTGGGGGATGGGAATTTCCATTAAAAAGATATTCAATTTCACATCATTTTGGTCCATTATTATTGCCAAATCTGTATGCAAAAAGTTAGAAAAACTAAAAACCTTAATGACAAGTCCACTCGGGAACCATTGGTACTCACCCAGCCACAGCCTGTTCACCCTGCTGCCTTCTGGGAAGAGATATAGAAGTTTCTGCAGAGCAGCAAAAAATGATATCTCGATGTTTTCTGGGAGTTTGTTGATAACGATATTTAGATGATATTTTGCATCTTTCAAAAATGAATATTGTACCAGCTGTTCTTTTTAAAAGGGTATTAACTGTTGCTTCCTAACAGCATTAATGGAAAGAGTTCTTTTTGCTTTCTTTTTTTTTTTTTGCTGTTTTATACTTAAAACTGAGGCATTCAAGAAAAAACAATATAAAAACACCCAGAACACCAGTGCATGTATTACTGACATCAAACAGTGCAGGTAATCTGCCTGTAGCCCTGAGCTCTGTCTGTCATCAGTGTGGCGGCGTTTGAACCAGAGGGTGTTTCTGTGCTGGTACCTCGGCTGGTTCAGGTCTGCCGTGGACAGCTGACTCCCTAAGCATTTTATATTCTTGATATTCCGTGCGGCGGTTGGTTCATAGTCTTAAATGGCAACTGATTTTCAACATAGTTTGCAGATTGATGTTTTTGAGCAACGTCCATCTTTTCACAGCCAAACCCCCTCCATGCCAGGGAGGCTGATCCACATCAATTCAATGTAGACGACGTACACCGCGAGGCTGGCGGTGTTTGCTGATGTCTGACCTCAGTCATGAATATTTCAGCAGCTATTTAACTCTAACACGCGTGTACTGCAGGCAGAACGCAGGACACAGTGACTGCTGGGAGATGTTTTTTGCAGGGAGTGAATCAGCCTACTTAATAACGTCTGCTCACACATAGTTAAAACGACAAGTAAGATATTATCGTCTTGTTGTTACTAAATGTATTTTGGCGGTTTTAAGTTTGTGTTGTCCCTATTTTTGTCAAATTTGGAACAAATTGGAATAAATGAAGGTACTGTTACTCCGTCTTTGAGTCATAAATAAGTCGAATGTGACTTTCCTGAGAATCATCATGTTTTTAAGTTTTCCTCAGTATCAAAGTAATCCAGTAATAATTGTCTGTACATTCATGTGTACACTGCAAACAGGAACTGCTAATAGCTAATTAGCAGCAGTGACAGCGGTATTGTTTGTCTGAGTGTGTCTGTGTGTGTGTTTCATCATGTTCAACATGTTTGTATTTTACATTGATTCTTGTTAAGCACTTTGTTACCTGCTATACAAATATCACAAATATATTGTTGTTGTTATTATATTTTTCTTGTTATTATAATAATTATTATTTTTATAATAATAATTATTATTATTATCTTTATAGATCTACCACAGAAGTGGTTTTGAGTACTTTGTAGGAGTGCAGCTGAGATCAGAACGAAGGCCGAGTTTGAAGATGGGTGTGGTCCAAGTAAGGGCTGTGGAAGTACAGCCCCCCATTTAATGGCCCTGGTCCACGTTTATTTTAAGCCGCAGAATAAGCTTTCAGATAAAAAAAAATTGTTGTTGCACAATTAATATTCATGTTCTTGATCCATAATTCTAGATTCATGACAAGCCCTGTTTAATGTTGCACATTCTTTGTATCAAACCAGGGACTATTTCAGCAAAACACATATGTCAAAACACACATGGGTCAAAGGTTGACTCTGCGAGGACGGTTAGGTGTATTGAATCAATCTTGTACAGTTCACTTGTTTTGCCAAACTCACTTCTGTCATGTCATGTGCTCTATTGCACCATACACACCAATTTTGTGTCGTGGCTCGTGCGATCCCATCACATGATCACTAGTCCGACACACTTTTTGTGGTGCCTCTCAGCGTTCAGTTGTGTTCCCAGTTGTAGTATCACAGAAACATGCCACACGCCCTACAATAAAACCCTGAAATTAGTGAATCCACATTCTCCCTCTCCAGCCTGAGACAGACTAGATCTGTGCAGATAATTGGCGCATGCTGGGTAGTGGGAATAATACGTTGTAGAGAGGAGGATGAGCGGGTCATCCGAGAGGAGACAGATGAGGAGAGATGAGGAGTAATGAAGCATGAAAGAGGAGGGGGATGAAGAAAAGCAGCCGCCTCCACACTGAGAAATTTACACCAAAAGTCTGATTCCAAATAGCGTCCAGGTATCTGCTGACAGAGAGAAAAGGCTGCCCGTCAGCTAAAAATGATCATCATCCACAGATGCATCCAGCTCACCTGCTTAAACAGACTTGTATAACACAAGACAAGGACATAAGCTACAGGTAACATACGTCGTCATCCAATCATCTTTTAAATACATTCCCTATTTCCAGGCAGCCATTGATTTCACGCAGTGTGACCTGGTGATAGGAAAGGAAAAAGAGATTCCACAATGATTGCAAAACTGTAAACTTTTTGGTCATGTCGTCAGGATAAAGTCCCTCCCGGTCCAGACTTTGGAACTAGGAGTGTGCCTTATCACATTGTAGGAGGAACACTACTTTAGTAAACACTCGGTGGGGCACCACTCTATTAAAAGAGAAATTAAACCACATTAATTGCAGCCTTGAGGCCCCCTTGCAGCACGATCCCAGGTGACAGAGTATTTGGTCATAGAGCGGATGAGGTGTCCTTGCTGGTCCGGCAGCCTCGTTGCTGGCACAGTTCTCATGAAGATGCAGCATTCAAAGTTTCTGCTGTTCCAACCCAGAACACAGAGCAGGCTTCTTTCAGAAAGTTACTTTCTGTGGTTACACTGGGAAAAACGAGCTATTTTCCTGAGGCATGAGTTGGCTTGTCGAATAATAGGCTTATATTTCTGTTGGCCAGAAAAAATAAAAACAGAGAAATAGCGAACCTTAGTGGTACTGAGGCATTCACAGGTGTGCTTAGAAAACAGTTAAATTGTGCGCTGACTTTAGAAAAAGGCACAACAGAATCTTGAAGAATGACATCTAACAAAACTAGAAGAAAAGAAAAGACGTGAGCTCAAGGGGTTTTCAGGACCAGCCTAAAGCCAATGATGGTGAAGCTTCCCAAAAGAGGAGGAGTTTTGGGTGTGGAGGAAGGTTTCTGCACAGACAACCATTCCTTTGTCTTAAGGCACACATAGTGTGGGACTAACTTCTCCAATTTTCAGACAATTAAAAATAATTAAAAATATGAAATAGTATAGATCAAAACAAAATTTCCAACATTAATTTATAGGTGGCATCAGATTAAATAACACAGATGGACACCTTTGACTAGAGGGGAGGGGAGAGGGGGGTGTGTTTGTAGATTTGGAAGAGTCTCAGAAGAGTGGAACTCCACAGGGTTTTTTTAACAATGCAGCTGTGTGTTTGTGACAATATAGTGGTGTAGTTTAAAATGATTTTTAAAAATTCATATGGTAAAAATTAAAATTTATATATTCTGACATGTTGACGTAATGACATTATATCGTATGCTGCAACAACAAGCATAGCTGAAAGCAGAAGTCAAAGGGGAGCCACTTCAGTAGTGTGGAAGTGTTTTGATTTCAAAAGATCAAATGCACAACAAACTCACAGTAAGATGTAAGAAGTGCAAGAAGACTGTAACAACAAACTTATTTCACCACCTCAAGTGGAAGCATCTGGTTGATTACTAACAGTATTGTGAGTCCTAAATTAAAAATAGGTTTCAGTGTTTTGTTATATCATCAAGAATATCATATTCTCAGAAACACCCTGATATTTTGTGATATTATTTTAGGGCCATATTGATGAATATTTTATGGCGACATCTGGTCTCATCTGGTCTGCAGTTCAATAATATGTGAAAATCAAGTTGAATCCTGCTACAGATGAATAATTCGTCATTGTCCCTTATAGTCACTCGTTTATGATTTGAATCAAAGTTTAATTTTTGATTGTAGAAGTACTTTTTGTTATTCATATTTACAGCTACTGAGTTAAAGGTTACATACCATAAAACTCTGAATAACAGCCCGGGCTTTTATTTGCTAAAATCACTGAATTGACTCTGCCTATATTTGGGACAGGCGTCCATGTGGGACAGGCCTTTAATTCTTTCATTCATTTGATCTAGCACTGACAGACGGCTTATGCGCTTTTATTTTGAAGGCAGCAACATATCGAAATCAACAACAGGGTGCAGGATGAGTGAAGTTAGCAGACAGAGAGCAGCTTAATATGACAGGATTCACAACTTGGATTAATTTTTCTGAAAAGCTGTTTTGATTCTTTTGATCGGTGGACCCTTACAGATTAAAGGAAGATAAATAATTAAGGAACGGACACATTCGGACTTAACGAGCACTTCGAAGTTAACATGAGTCAGCACTTTCCCCCCCATTTCCTCTCTTGTAGCCATGCAGGTTACACCTGTAAATCTAGAAGACTTAGACTTTAGGTTGTTTGTTGCTTGTTGTTTCCGTTGAAATGAACTTAACAGTGGGATTGTGGGGAATGTAACCAATATAACAATGTTCAGCATGTCCATATACTGATCATACATTTAAACACTAATATTTGTATTAACGATCTAAACAGCTTAGAAGGAGCTAAAGCGGGCCACCCCGCAGGGTTTGAGAGGTTTAATACATCCAAAGAACTTCTGCAAAAAACCAGACCAGGCGTTTAAATGAAGCAGGCTTTATTTGTCAAAATGTGTTCCCACACCAGGCCAGTAAAGGAGGTAGGCGGCTTTTTGGGAATCGGCTGTTAATTGAAGTTTTACGGTAATCAATGTTTTTCTATTAATGTATACAGAAGTAGATGTAGTCATCGTATGTGAATGTATGTGAAAGACGTCACTAATAGCAATGCCCAAAAACCCGCATGTTAAAAGAAAGAAAGAAACATGTTTACAACCTGGTTAATAAAATGCTTTTGGTCTCTGTAGCTAAAATCCCCTTCATCACAATTGTTTAGGGGGGTTTTATAAATCACCTGTTCAAATCATATTAAGGCCCACACATACAGTAATTATCAACTTGTTGTTGTTGTTGTTTTTCAGCTGCAGCAAGTAGCTGTTTTCAGTCAAAAACATCTAAAAAGCCACACACTACCTGCTCAGCAGCAAACAGCACACAGACACAGAGGCAAGCTGGAGAACATGGTGGAGCATTTAGCAGCTAAAGAGCTAGGTATTTCTCTCAGGAGCTGGTAGAGACCAAAAAAAAAGTTAAAAGCAAGCAAATATTGGACTTCCATTCACCAGGTGGCCAGAAACATGCCACCAAATAACTGATCATTTTGCACCATAGCTGCAGTGGTTAGCTAAGAAGTTCCCATCAAGCCAGCGCGGAAGTGCAAAAAAAAACTGCAGTTCATTGAGTGGCCACTTGAGGCTGGCTCCAAAAGCCAGTCAGTCCCCATAAACCCGCATGTTAAAAGAAAGAAAGAAACATGTTTACAACCTGGTTAATAAAATGCTTTTGGTCTCTGTAGCTAAAATCCCCTTCATCACAATTGTTTAGGGGGGTTTTATAAATCACCTGTTTAAATCATATTAAGGCTTAAAGTTATACATAATCGAGCGTGAGCCGCTTTGAGTGAGAGGTTTGGCTGCTGAACAGCAACTTATTAGTATAATAATCAGCATCAGCATCTTTTAACAGCATCAGTGTTCAGCTCTCAGATCCCGTCGCGCCAACAGGAGTTTAGAGTTTTCCAAGCAGTCCTTGCTCTCATCTCTGCCTCACCACATGATCATAAAACCCCCTGATGGATTATCACCCTCTGCTCTTTTAGTTTTAATTACCCTAGAAATGATACTAAACGGCAGCTTGAAGCAGCTTCGGTCAGGCAGCTGGAGGAGTCCGACTGTGAAGTTTTCTTCTTCCTCTTTCTCAGTTTCATTTTCATTGGCAGCTGTGGGATTTGCAGAGGTGCAAATCTTCACTTCTCGCTCTGTTTTTGCAATTACATGATCAAATCAAATAAATGAATACATACATGTAAAGAAGGAGGAGAAGAAGAACAAAAAACAAGAGCATTTGTGTCCCCAAGAAACAGCGAAAAGGGATCTGACATTCCCTCAGAGTTTAACATCTGATCATCCTGGTTGTGTGTTGTTGCTCTCTTCCTGTCTGTCAACTGAATGAAAAAGATCCGTCCTCAGATCAGAGTCCCTGTAAACCACATGGACAGTACTGGAAACCTGACAGCAGGGGGCACTGTGGAGACACGCACACACAGAGACAGTCCTGTGTGTCCAGCAGTAAACAGAGCAGAGAACAGCTGGCCGAAGCCATTACAGCACAGTCACTAAAATACATCACCCTCCGTTCCTTTCCTGCTCTTCCATTTCTATTTCCTTCTCTCCTTCTTTAATCTCCCTTTTCCCCTTCTTCTGTCCTTCCCCTTTCTTCTCGCATGATTTTTTCGCTCCTTCCCTATCGTCTCCCCTTATTCCTCTCCTCCCATCGTTTCCTCCTCCCATCATTCTTTAACATTTTCATACCTCCGTATTTATTGTCCTTCCTTTTTCCTTCTCTCTTATTCTTTCGTTCTCTTCTTCATCATTCAGGCCTTTCTTCTCCTCCTCTTCCTTCTTTACCCCGTCCTTCCTCTCTTCAGTCATTTCTTTTCCCCTTACCCTTCCTTACCTTTCCTCCTTATGTTTCTCTTTCATTCACTCCTCATTCATCATTTACTCCTTCCTTTATTTTTTCCTCCAACTTCCCTCCATCCTCACATTTTCCCGTCTCTCTCTCACTGCTCCATCCCTCCAGTAATCTGTTATTGTGTTTCTCATTCCTTTGTTTTTTCCATCTTTCCATTTCACCACCCTCCTCCTCTCCCTCCCTGTGTCTCCTCTTCTCTTATATCTTCTCCCTCCCTCCAGCCTTCTTCCCTCCTCTCCTCCTCCTTTTCTTATCTCTCCCCTCCATTAATTTCCAATCCCCCCACTCCTCTCTTCAGTTGAATGTGCTCGTCATCCTAAATCGCTCTCATTCCTAACCACTCCCTCCTCCTCTTCATCTTCTCTCATCCTCTACCTCATCTGCTACCTGAAACTCACACAGCTCTCCTTCTCTCTTTTTTTGTTTACCTGCTTCTTTTGATTTTTGTTTTTCTTTCAGTTGTCTCTCTTGGCTCTCCTACATCTTTCTAATTCAGTTTTTAATCACACCTTTTCTTTTTTTTACCCTTAAAATGTTTCCCACTTCTTTTTCTTTTAACAGAAGCAAAGCGTGTTGCACTGCATGTCAGTGTCTGATCGTATCTCTCTCTGGCTGTTAATCCAGATTCAGTCTTCAGACGGTTGGAGCTGATCCTGTCTTTTCTCTGTGTTTCTTTATGTCTTTTGTTGGTTTTGACAAAAGGCGGCGGACATCTTCTCTGTGTCTGTGACTGCCGAGAGAATCAAACACAGGTCTACGTTAAAGAGCTGACCTCTCTGTGTTGGTGTGCAGGGAGCAGGAGCTGAAAGTGTACCAGGCCAGGAGGAGTCTGGAGGATGCGCTGATGGCAGACGGTTTGGCGCGGGCCGCCGAAAATACCCGACAGCTGCTGGTGGGGAAGAAGGCCTGAAGACGGACAGGAGGGGGGGGAAGGTAAACTGTGGCATTAATAATCATGTTCATAAACGCGTCAGAAAGGAAAACAAAAGAAGTTTTTAGTTTCATAACAGAACTCAGCAGTTTTTTATCTTCTATTTTGGGGTTTTACTGCAGCACTTAAACTGGCTGCTGACCAGACAGGTGTTCCTCAAGATTTTAATAACTTCAGTAAATCATCATTTAATATTTAACATATTAATATTTGCATTTTTATATTCCAGTGACTTCTAAGTGGAAGTATTACACAGTTTACCTGCACATACGAGAAGGGTCTTTCACGTTAAAGACCCTTCTCGAATGTGCAGATGAGCTGCAGATAGGATTGGAGGGGTGATGGCTAATATTAGCCAGTTGTCATGGTAACACAACCTGCTTTCAGGCAGGCAAGATGGGTCCACATCAGTCAGAAGGAGAATATGTCACAGTAAAGTGGGAAAATGAGGTGAAGTGAAGAGATAGTTTCAAAAGTCCGCAAACGCTCATCATACGGCGAATACAAGTTTTGGTTTCATTAACATTATCGCAGGAACTGACAACGCGAGTGACTTCACACACACACATCTCCTCCACCTCCACACACAGCAGCTTCCTGCTGGGACGGATCCAGTCCCCGGATATTTGGAGTAGAGGCACATTCATTTTCCTTGTGTGCGCAGCGCTTCAGGACTGAAGTATGTTGACATACTTCACAGCTCTTAACCCCTGACAGATTATATTTTCACCTTCATGTTAGCGGCACTACAAGATAAACTAAAGTACTGAAATAGAACTAATAAACAAGGACTACTGAACTTCTAAGCTACTAGACCACCTCAACTTTTAATAGCCCTGTCATTTCATTTCATTTATTATTATTATCCCAAGTGGGGAACTTGATTTGCAGTCAGGACAAGATAAAAAACAAAAAAACATACATACAGGAATCAGAATAACACAATATACACAAGAGATACACACACACAAAATTAAAATAAAATGTAACCAGTGCAAACAGTACACTATGAGTAAACCTGCCATAAAAACATAAAACAATCTTTGAATGAGATTATCTAAGACGATTTAGCAGGGTTACTGCCCAGGGGACAAAGGAGTTTTTGCTTCTATTGCACTTAAATCGTGGAACTCTAAATCTGCGACCTGAGGGAAGAATTTCAAACTCTGAATGTAGAGGATGGTTTTTGGAGTCTAGTATAGGACTTACGGAGAACATGCTGTTCAAAAATAGCCGTCAGGGGAGTCTGTGGGATCCCTATAACCTTACCGGCCACCTTCACAATATTGTTTAGGTGTTTTTTGTCCCTAATGTTCAGGTTTCCATACCCTGCAATCATAGAAAACGTAAGGACGGATTCAATAAAAGACTTATAAAACAAACACAACATGGTCTTATCAACATGGAAAACATTTACCTTCCTGAGGAAACACAAACGTTGCTGACCCTTCTTACAAATTGCATCAGAATTTGCTTCAAATGTCAGATCACTATCAATTATTGTTCCTAAATATTTATGCTGTTCTACAAATTCAATACCGGTTCCTTTAATGAAAGTCGGAAACGGTGGTTTGAATGATTTTCTTCTAAAATCTATGATCATATCCTTGGTCTTTGTAGTATTTAATTGGAGAAAGGCCTCATCACACCATTTAACAAACTCATCTAGCACTGGCCCGTGCTCAGATTCCGTCTTATTAAGCAAGCTGATGATAACTGTATCATCAGCAAAGTTCAGGATGTGCCTGTCCTCACGCTGGCTTCTACAGTCATTGGTGTAGAGAATATACAGTAGAGGGGACAGGACACAGCCCTGAGGAGAGCCAGTGGAGGAGGAGCGCTGATCTGACAGAACGCCATTTACTCTCACCCTCTGAGACCTACATGTTAAAAAATCTACAACAATCTACCTTTAACACTTATGGACTCTAACCCTAGTACTTCAAGAGTTTAGTAGTTGAGTTGTTCACTAATTTAGTAGTTTGAAGGTTTTACATTTTGTAGTATACTAGGTCTGTACTTGAATACCTGAGTAGTTTACTAGATAATGGAAACCAATTAGTAGCTCAGTTGGTCATTAGTTCTGTAGTTCAGTAGTTTACATAGTTAGAGTCCCCTTAGGGTTAGAGCCCCTAAGTGTTAAAGGGTTAGAGTCCAGCGTACAGGGTCGCAGGGGCCTATCCCAGCTGACACTGGGCGAAAGGCAGGGTACACGCTGGTAGGACTGGGCATCGTTCAAAGATTTTCGATATCGATACCGGTATCGATACCTCAACTTCGATACCGGTACCTGAACGATACTTTTTTCGATACCAATTTTATTGGTATAAAATTTGTATATTTTCTCAACATACAGAGAATCATTGTTGTTTGTATAAAGTAACTTAATTATCACATTATTATCATTAATAGTTTATTTTAATTTTTCCTTTAAAAATACTACAGCTCGTCAAAACCAAGATATATTTTCAATGTAACATCGGCCTATATTGTGTTTTTGTTGTTTTTATTCCTCTTTCTTTAGTTTTTATAATGTAATTTTATTGTCTATTAATTATATATTTTTTGTTGTTTATATGTTAATTTGTGCTCTGGCACCATGGCAACCTAAACATTCATGGCAACAGGCCTGAGAGAAAGAGAGAGAAATCTCTCATCTGATGGAAACAAGTTTCTGCCTCTACATATCAAAGTTTCCTCCTCAGAGGAAGAGGTGTCCAGGCGACAACTATCACAATAGAAAGTAAACTCTTTAATCCACTACAGCAAAGTCGCAGACATCAGCCCAAGGATCGCTGCGTGATGTCACTTCCGCGGCTGCACGTACAAGTCCGTGTGCGTTGATTGCGTCACTTAACTGATCCTTCAGAAACATTTGTAAAAATGTACCGTGTTTGGAAGCTGCCGCGCTGCTCTGTCAATAAAAGAGCTTTGATTTGATTCAGAAAACAGCGACGCTGCCACCAAGCTACTGAGAAATGTAGTTAAACTAGTAACGGTGCTACTTGTAGCAACGCTGCTGCCCAACGCTGCTCGTACGGTGGGCGTGTTGAAGCAGCTCGGTGGCAGCAGGGCGCTGAGACGATGACGTCTCTGTCTTGTTGCAGAAAAGACAGAGCGACTTTCTGCTCAAAGTATTGAACTCGATACCCAGCCCTACACCCTGGACAGGTCGCCAGTCCATCGCAGGGCCACACATAGACAGACAACCACTCACACTCACATCCACACCTAAGGACAATTTAGAGACACCAATTAACCTAGCCTGCATGTCTTTGGATGGTGGGAGGAAGCCGGAGCACCCGGAGAGAAGCCACGCGGACACGGGGAGAACATGCAAACTCCACACAGAGTCCGTAAATGTTAAAGAGTTAGAGTCCCTGAGTAACTAAATGGGGGGTAGAGTGGGAGATGGGAAATCAAAGGAGTAAAATAAGCAAAGGTGGGAGACCTGCCTGTTTTTTATTTTCTGTTTAACTATTTTATATTTCCCTGTTGCTTTTATGTTTTATGTAAAGCACTTTGAATTACCTTGTTGGTGAAATGTGCTATACAAATAAACTTGCCTTTGCCTTAAACAACTTAACTGCTTAACTGCTAAAATACAACTGACATGAAATGAATGACTCTGCTGTTCAAATGTGAGGAAAGTTCCAGACGCAGCTTTAAATGTCTTTGAATGCAGAAACAGATCTGCTCCATCACAAATTCTGTCTGTCTGTCTATCTATGTGTGTGTGTGTGTGTGTGTGTGTGTGTGTGTGTGCGTGTGTGCATGCTTTCGTGTGCACATATATTGAGACTTGTTGTGAATGCTGATGGGATTCTCTGCATCTGATTGAAACTCAGCCATGCAGCAGACTAGCAGACTCTGTGTGTGTGTATGTGTGTGTGTGTGTGTGTGTGTGTGTGTGTGTGTGTGATTGATGGGCTGTGGGCTTGTTGTCGGAGTGTGTGTTAATGGTTAATGTGAGACGTGTGTGACTGTGTGTGTTGAATCGCAGTTTGTTTGATTATTGGTTATATTTCACTCTACGGAGGCTGTAAACAAAACTAAATTAAAAAACATTTACTTTCAGAAGTTTACACATTCATCCATCATCCCTCTATTTCCCAGATGCTTATTCAGGTCAGGGTCGCCGTGGCAACAGGGCAGCACAGCAGACCAGAGACTGCTTTCAGTGTGAAAAGGTTTAGCTTGAGATCTGAGGGATTTTTTTTTTTTCACGAAGGAGTGTCAGAGAAACGAGCTGAGTCTGATCTGATGACTGCAGACTGGATCAGTTTAACCTCAGTCTGTGACTCCAGGTTTTATGAATACAGACCAACTGTTGCTCAGATGATTTTACAAGTGCAGTTTGTCCTGGTGGCCAGTCAGTGAAACAGGTTCATTCTCTGGGGGGCAGGAATCTGATCAGACTATTTTGTGGAAATCTCTTCTGGGCCGTAATCTTCAAATGTCCCTTAACTGATCCAGGCTAACTTGACTATCTAGCTAAATGGAACCTGCTATTTGTCATCCAACTAACTCCTAACACGGTTGGAGGACTGATTTTTTTCATTGTGGAGCCACTTAAGCAGCGGCGACTTAATTTTCAGTGGACAAGAAGTTCTAGCAGTGGTTGTTAGGAGCAGTTCACTTAACGTCTGTCATGTTGATCGCTGTTTCCGTGAATGTAGCTAGGTAGCTAGCTAGCATATGTAGGATGATGACATTCCCAATCTTAGAGGACTTTCATACCTATTTTGTTTAGTCCGGACTTTCTGACTTTTCAGTTTGATCTGAACCAAAATTTCAAGTGTTATTGAGCTAAACGTCTTTTTCCCCACACATTCATAACCTTTTTTTCACTGTTCATATGCAATAACAATGGCACAACCATTTTTATTAAAATACCTTATAGCGTTTTTGTGGTATTAAAGACCTCCAAGAAACTTAAGGATGACTCCTGCTTCTAAGTTTGAATAAGCAAGTCACCACTGCTGAACAAGAGCAGGTCAAACCTGAGCTGGAACACTTGTCACACAAACCGACTGGAAAGTAAACTCCTTTGATCGGCGCCGATGAGCCAGTCAGATTACAGAAAAAGCGAGGATCAGTCCCAGTTGGGAGGGGGCCGCTCGTGTCCCCCCTCAAAATTGAATAGTTTAGTTTAGTTTGGCCCAGTCTCCCAGACACACAGGCAGCGTTCCAGCTTAAAATATAAGGCGTTATTTTTTCTGTATTTCTATCATTTTAACAACCCTTATGATAATAATGTAAAAATGAATTCATCATGGTGGTTGATCATCTGTTTTTTCACTAACTTAATGTAACATTAAACAACGTAGCTGCAAATGTCAATACTGTAGGGTTGAGCTAGCTTTCTCATGTGCCACCTACAATGTCTCTGCATGCCCACGTGGGCCCACGTGCTAAAGGTGGCCGACCCCGGCTATATAGTGTGCTACTGTTTGAAACATTTTAGAATTAATGTATTAACATTATACTAACTGGACAGATGTAGATTAAGCCAGAGCCAGGATGCCAGTGTGCCAATATGTGCTCCTTTTAGCCGCCTTTCCCTGATAGCAGCACGTTACCCATGTTCTGTTTTACTAAAGTTATTGTTATAAATATTGTTCAATAATCTTACATGCATCAAACTTTAAGTGTAGCGTGGTTTGTGTGGGTGGTGCTGGTGTATTGTGTATGTGTAAGTCCCTATGCCTATTCTATACATCCCTATTTTCTCTCATCATTTGATGAGCAATTAAATGTAAATGGTCCGTATTTGTGTAGCGCCTTTCTAGTCTTTTTGACCACTCAGAGCGCTTTTTACATTCCATCTGTTTTCACCATTTACACACATTCACTCACTAAGCCTAAGTGCTCAAACAGAAACTAACACATATTCATACACTAGTGGAACAGCCAGCCAAGGGCAATTCAGGGTTCAGTATCTTGCCCAAGATACCCAGGGACGCTTCGACATGCAGCCTGGAGGAGCCGGGGATTGAACCGCCGGCCTTCTGATTAACAGGCAACACGCTCTACCTCCTGAGCCACAGTCGCCCCAATCAACGCTTTATAAGCTGTTTTCATTGTGTCAGAAAATCTGTTTTAATATTTTAAAAAGCTTTGAAAATATTTCAAGGCCCATGCAGAGTGTCCAGGGTCTTCACTTCTGTAGTCTGACACTGGTTTCACATCATAATTGCACACGAGGAGAAGGAGCACACACACGTACTTTAAATATGTATATAATAAATTGTTTGTTCTCCGTGTTTCTTGCTTTTTTCCACTGTCATGTTCACGGGGAGGCTGCTGAGCCCGGTTCTAGTGCCCATTCCAGACTCATTCAGCTAAAAGGATCGCTAAGTTGGCTGCACGGCTAATTGAGCTAACTAGCAGCAGAAGAGAATGACTTTGACAGGAGAAGAGTAGTCTCAAGACACATTCGGCATTTAATAGAAGCTGCAATCATGTGTGCATGTGTGTGTTTTCAGAGGGATGGTGTGTGTGTGTGTCTGTGCGCTCTGATGTTTCTCCTAAAAGCCGACAGATAAGGAGGCGTTTTTTAAAGCACATTTGTTTTCTGTGGAGGTAAAATCGTCCATTAATGCAGATTTATGCAGATTGGCTGGATGGAAGTCGTTTGGGCGAAAAGAGCCGCTGAGAGTCGAGGAGTGATTACTAATGGGTTTTTATAGCTGGACCGGAGAGAGAGAGGGCAGCGGCCAGCCTACGTGTGTGTGTGTGTGTGTGTGTGTGTGTGTGTGTCTCCTAGGCTGCTTTCTAGCTGTCTAGCTGTAACAACCATTTTAAATCTTTGCAGAATCTCAGACGGCTCAGTTTGTTTCCTCCTGCTGTGACCCTCGTTGGTGCTTCCTGCTAATTTATTTATGTTGGTTTTATGGCTGAGTCGGTTTCTTTCATTCTCTTTCTCTTCTGTGACACTTTATGTTCTGCTCTTTCATGCTACAGAAGGTGGCAATGGGGGGCAATGCCTCCCCCATCCTGATCCAGAGCAGGAAAAAAACGCAGTGGTAAAATTGCCAAATAAATTCCATTGGCATTTGAAAAATTCCAAATTTGGCCAGATTTTTTATCTGATTTTCTGTCTCTATGTGAATACGTCCTTTGCGTTCGGCGGCAGCAGCCCGTTCAGCTTAGCTTGCACTGACGTTCTATTGGCCACACCAGCAGCGGAAGAATGTGTAATGTGTGTCCACCAAGTTTGACTTAGCAACAAATATCATTTGATGAACCCAAGATTCTTTATTATAAATTCGACAAGATTACTGTGAGCACATTCTTTTTTATCAGCATGTGATGTCAGTGCAGGCTGTTCTGTTGGCTTCCCACGTGCTGTACCACCTCCATACTGAGTTCTCATTTCTGGCGAGAAATACCTGGGTCATTGTCTGCTGGTAGATTTCAGCCAGAGCCTTTCTCACCGATCTGATTGTGCAGTGATTATCATGCTGTTTGCTTGGCAGGCTTGGTTATCAAAAAAAAGGCGCAACAGAGAAAATATTTACATGTTGAAAAGAACCCTTCCCAGCACCTGTCGGCTAGTATAGCGATAACTACTAAAAACAGCACAAACTCAGTTGGAGCATGCAGAAAGTCTCAAGACAGGATGGCCCAAGTCAGTGCCAATGGATAGTGGCAGTAACACACTAATGCTGCTTCTACACTGCAGAAATAAAACTGTAGACTGTTGCAGTAGTAGAAGTGTTCAGATCCTTTACTAAGTAGCGGTACAACAGTGCTAAAATACTCCATTACACATAACAAACAAGGGCGGCACGATGGTGCCGTGGCTAGCACCTCACAGCAAGAAGGCAGGGATGGAAATTAACACCAATCACCAGCCATATGAGGGTGGATTTTCTGTTTGGCTGCCAAATGTCTGAAGGCTACCCGCCACATTGGCTAGTAAAAATATTATATAATTTCCATTTAACTGTAATTTGCAGCAGACCGGCGTTCTTGTTTGTTGTGTCGCACTTGAGTTGGTCCCTGATGTACCAAGGTATCTAAAATCATGTAACAAAAGGATTAGAAACATTCATTGGTTGTTGTTTATGTTGTTTTCGTGTTACTCCAGTGTTTGATTGCCGTAGATTGTTAGAAGGTGGGCGTTAGGCAACAGTTTGCATTTGTTCTCCCCGTGTCTGCGTGGGTTCTCTCCGGGTGCTTCAGCTTCCTCCCACCACCCAAAGACATGCAGGCTAGGTCTCCACAATTCTCCGTAATTATGAATGTGAGTGTGAGTGGTTGTTTGTCTGTGTGACCCTGCGATGGACTGGCGACCTGTCCAGGGTGGACCCCGCCTTTCGCCCAATGTCAGCTGGGATAGGCTCCAGCCCCCCGCGACCCTGTACGCAGGATAAACGGTTGACGATGGATGGACATAACAAACAAACATGTTTGATAAAGATATGTAGTCACATGCCAGAGCAGCTAGCATGGCTGTAGACTCCTAGTCATATTTTTTTTTTTTTGTTTAAGTAAGGGTTATAAATAATATAAAAGAAATAATTTTTCAAAGTAACACACACAGCTTGGTGAGAAATATTCCTGAAGCTAGACGTTAGAAAACACCTTAATAACAATGTGTTTGCCGTATGATGTTCCCTGTTACATTCTGCAGCTGAATACGTGTGCAAAAGGAAAAATAAAGGACTCAGTCCTTAAACCTCCACCTTTCTCCACCTCTCCTCGCTTTTTTAAGTATAGGTCATGCGCAGAGATGAAACCATTACCCGTCTTCTCATCTGACTCTAGAGAAGATAAGGAAGAAGGGGATTTCACTAAATGTCGGACTAGTCCTTTAAATGTGCGGACTGGGGTTTTTATCTGATCAAGACTAAAGATTCACTCTGCTGACTGAGAAAAGACTGTGACCATTTGATATGGATGGTGTGTGTGTGATTATTAGCTGTGTATCTTGTAATTTCCAGAGGAGCTGATTCAGGCTCCTGCAGCATTTTTCAGCTTCTAGTAATTACTGGGTGTTGAGACACAGAGAATTATCTGCTTCAAAGTCATTCACAAAGCTGATAACTGCTGAATGTGTGTGTGTGTGTGTGTGTGTGTGTGTGTGTGTGTGTGTGTGTGTGTGTGTGCTGTCAGTCACTTGAATTGCCTCGATTAAGCAGCAGATTATCAGGATTTTCTAATTATTAGGGAGTAATTAAGACTGAGCCGAGGATTATCAGACTGAGACATTAAAATACTGAAACACTGAAGTAAGAAAACATTCAGATAGAGACACATTAATACACTGAAACAGTCAAACAATGAAACAATAAGACAAAGAGTTCATCGTAAATTCTGTTTGGTGGATTGGGCAATAACTGCATTCTCCCAGTGGAAGTCTAGGGGATTCCCAATGGCACAGTGAGGGATTGAAAATGGAAAGATTGTGTGCATTCAGCAGAAGTGATCCAAAATAGGAAGCAGGGATTCTAAATGGCCTAATGAAGGCTCAGAATAGAAAGAAGGATTTTTTTTAAAGCGGCACAAAGAAGGATTCAAAATGGTAACAAGTGGGCATTCAAAGCATTTAATTTAAAAGGAGGGACTCAAGAAGGGCAACTCAAAATTACAAACTAAAGAATCAAACGGAAAAAATTAAGATTCAAGATCAGAACACGGGAGATTTAAAAAATGGAAAGGGGTAAGTATTCAAGTGTGATAAAGACTTAAAATGGAAAAGGAAGGACAATGGCAGGACCAAGGATTCAGATGGTAACATGGATTAGGGGCTTAAAATGGCACATTGATGAATTCAAATAGAAAGAAGGAGGGATTCAAAATTACACAATTAATTCATTGAAATAGAGGGACTAAAAATAGCACGATGATGTATTCAAAGTGGAAAGGTGGGATTCAAAATAACACCATGAAAATGGAAAGTTCATAAGATCTCAGTAGACAGTCCCGTGTTTTTTCTGTCGACGTGTCTGTTTTCATCGTGGCGCCATTCGTTCAAAATCTGGGAATCAGAATGTGCTGGGCAGCTGAGAGGACAGGGAGGCGCAGCGGGAGACAGAGAACATAGTAACATTTGATATCAGTCCTGCTCTCCTGCTGTGTGAACGCCCCACTCTGGTGTTGTATAATTAAAATGATTTCTGTGCAGGTGAAAGGCCTCCAAAGACCAGCAGTTCTAATTGTAGCCCCACCCCCCTCATTAATCCAGCAGGAGGGAGGCGGTGTCGAGGAGGGGTTAATGGAGAAGATAATGATTAGCATGGAGGATCTCCGCATTAATTGGACATGTTTCTGTCCAGAGGCTGATGTTTACTGTTCCACAAGAGGTGGAAGAGACAGTTTGTTCTGTAGATTGTTTTTATTAAGTGGGTTTTATTAAGACAAGCAAAGACAACGAGTCAATTTGGGTTTAACAGAGGAAAGAGGTAGAAGGCGGAGGGATTGTTCAGAGGTCTCTGCAGGCTGTCTCACAATTATATTCACAATTTGTCTGTTAGTAGATGACATGAGTGCTCATTAACACATACACACATACACACACACAGGTAGCTCCTTACTTATCAGGGCCCTTTTTAACATAGCTGGTGTAGCCTTTTCAAATGTTACTGACCGAATGGATCACATTCTGATAGCGAAACGAGTCATTTCACTCGGGTTGCAACGGTTAAATATATTGATTCACTGTGTTACAGCTGCCGTTTTGGCTGCTAGGAAAGCACGGAGGCATTGCGAGGCTACCCAGCCGACCAATCACAGTGCTTACGGTCCGCGTCGGCTCGACGTGTAGTTACATTTTGAGGAGGTGCCCGTCATGCGTAGCCTCTGCATGCCATCCATGACCTATGCCGTTGTTGATGCAGAAGTATAAATTACACTTAATTTAAAAAAAAACATGGGGAAGGCAATTTATTTCAAAAGCATGCTTTGTTATATTTATTGAAATTGAACGGCAATCAATAAACCAAATGTTCTGGCACAAATATCTGTGGCTGTGGAAAACACACTATTGTGGTCGATTGGCTGGCCAAACTGCATGCCTGCAACCTGTCTACCTGTGTACTCACTGCGCATGACCAAGTGTTTTGGGAGCTTGGTTTAGGGTGCAGACCTGAAATTACATCGGATTTGGTGAATGTAGCGCGAGGATGGAGGATACACATGTGACATGTCCGGTTTTCAAAATAAGGTGTTAGCACAGTAAATACAGTGTGGAAATAAGATTCTTTGAATTATATTTACAGGGAGTTTAAAACATCTTACATTGTCTGTAAAAAGTAAAATAAAATGTTGAGTCAAAGTGTCCCCACACTGAAAACATGCCCAATCCACCAAAACTAAGCCTAACCTTTTCTATATTATTACCATATAAGTTACGGTGTCCATGCATCTTCCTTTCCCCGGACGTGTCCTCTTTTTGGGACCTAAAAAATGTATCTGCCAAGATTTCTAAATCGCCCAAAATGTCCGGGATTGAGCTCCTTTCTACAGTTGGCATTCATTGTGTGCGTTTTTGCATTGATTTGACCTTTCTCTTTAGGTCCCGCCTTCTCACAGACCACCATTGGTCGGTCATGTAGGCCTACATGTCCTTCACTCAAACACTGGTCAAACTGCATCTCAATTATTACCCTCAGCACCACAGCAACAGTTAAAAGACAGAGTAGCATTGCTTTGTCAACAGAGGCACATGGCACCTGAACAGAGGTACTCACAGGAACACAGTACCCTACTGGCACTTATACATTTTACTCTTTGGCGTAAACCGTGAGTTTTTCTTGCGTATCGGCACTTCTCACAAGCTGCTGGTACTCTTTTCTGTCCTCTCCACCAGCATAGACGGAGTAGGGATAAGATCAGGTGTTTTTTTTTAAATCCAACCGTGTGCATGAAGTTACTCATCAAAATCACTTTGTGCGAACTGACGAATCACAGCCTGGATGGGGCGGGGACAAAACGTTAGAAATTAGCATTAAGAAATTAGAGACTGACCAGGACCATTTAACAGGCGGCATTCAACAGACCATAATGAAACTGCTGTAACTGGAATTAAGATGATACTGTTGGTAATGAAATCATGACAGCTACAGAGTTCACACATCAACACATCCATCTCAGTGACAAGTGAGCAAACTTCTTCTGCTGATGAAGACCATGTGATACAGTTTAAAGCTCCAGAACAAGCTAATAAGCGGGATTGAAACCTAAACCTGTCTGAAGAAACCATTTTAGACAGCTGAGGCAAAAATAGAGTGAACATTAGATTGTTAAAATGATCTTCTTGCCAACATACCACAAATCTGTAAACTAAACTGTTAGTAAACTCAATCTGTCTGTCTATCTCTCCAGAGTTCCTGTGTTCACCAGCCTCAGGTTTATCATCATCTTCATCTTAATCCAGACAACAAACCAAAAACAGACCACCCACAGACTGAGACAACGCCTGCTCTCATCCATGGCCTCAGTGGGCGACTGCTCCCACCTTCTTAACAGCACCTAAAGAAACTGAAGGGATTTTTCAGAGCAAAAGCAGCAACATGGGAGCAGCAACCACAGCAACAATGGCATCAGCAATAACACAAACACCAGCAACAACTACCGTATGGCAACTATGGCTGCAGAAGCAACAGTCGCAGCAACAGAAACTGCAACAGGAACATGAGGAGCCACATGCAATAAGTTATCTACCAGCTCAAAGCAACAACCAAAGCCTTTAATCTTCTCTGTGCGATATCTGTACAAACTTATCTTGTCTCACCTTTTCAAATGCAGATATAAGTTTTCTTTCTTTTTAATATAAAGCTGATATATATATATATACACTGAAGAGCTACACGCTCGTCAGACCTAAAGTCAGGTTGCAAACTGCTGGACGGCTTTTGCTAACTCTACTAACTCTTATTGTGCTCTTTGATGATTTTGGTTGTTTGTGGTGTAAAGTTGTCAGTTTTAAAGAAGTCTTCAGGGGTTGTGATTCAATAATGAGAATTTACCTGAATATGAAATAGAACCATTGCTTATTTAAGACAAATTTTATACCTTGAGAGAACATGTACATTTCGTGGACTGGAGTAAATAAATGATTGTATTCACAATTGTTCGTTGGTGCTTTTTAAAAGTGTGCTGACAGATGACTGTGTTTCTTATGTTTACAATCAGTCCTCTACACACACACTGCTGACAGCTCAACATTTTATGGAAACACTCATTTGCTCTCTTTCTGAAAGTGAGCTGAGTGGATCGACGTGTCTGAACACGGCGATGGAGTCAGTGCATGGTTAGCCTAGCTTAGCATAAAGACTAAAGTGCAGGTCAAAAAAGCATGATGCAACTTGTTAATTGGTGAGGTGTGTGAGGCGAAAGTGTAGGAGAATGAATACTAGAAGTTTGGACAGAGACTATAGTCAATCCACATAAAGAGAGCCTCACATGGATTTTATCGCTGGACTAGTGCTGAGTGTTCATACACTATGTGATAATGCGAATAAACACCACCCGCGATTACTATAGTGGTATGAAACCGAAGTAAATATTTTGCTGCGATTTAATTGCAATGAAAGGGTCAAAATGACGCCGAAATAACCACAACATGAATCAGATTTGATCAGACATATGAACTCATGCTTTGTCAGGTCTGCCAGCAAGACGGCAAGACAACTTTTAAAATGTTTGTTTTCTAAATGGAGTTTGGATTGATGAACTTTTTCACAGTAAAGCACAACACATTTTCTTAACTTACCGGGTAATTCAACTTCTTTGCTTTCTTTTCTCCAAGCAATTTCCAGTTTTGTCCGGTTTTTATGTAAATATGAAGTAGTGGTCCCACAGAGCTCTGGGTGATAAAAACTGGATAGATGGTGGTGGTGACAATAAATCAACATTTTAATCCCAAAAAAAAACTAAGGGGAAAAACATTGATAACAGCGGTTAATTCTGAGCTCCCCCTGCCGGTAAACGGTGCAGTTGTTGCAGCAGAATCCAGTCCGACTACGGGTGCTTAGTTGTTCGACAGCTCAGGCGCTCTCTCCTCCACAGCTCCCTGTAGCTGCTCAGCAGCTGTCTGTCAGCCAGCAGAGACTCTGTCCCTCTGCCCTGCCTGGTCCTCTCAATCTCAACGCTGATAGACTACCGCAACTACGCGCCATGCTACTTTCTCACTCAATTTTCAACTCAAGCGAATGCTGGCAGCGACTCCTCCGCACCGCTCAACAAGAAATCGCGGCTCTCCTCTTCTTTTCATTGACTTTGTATGTAATCGCACTGCCCAAAACCCTCGCTTTACTTTTGGTCGGAATGCACAGTTGGGAAGAATCAAACACCATAAAATTTGAATGAATTAAAATAAGAGTAAATAGAAAATTTCACCAAGGGAAACTAAACAGGTCTTGAGGTTAGGAGCCACAACCTCAAAGCCTCCTTTAGTTTTCAACCAAGAAACCCTGATCACAGGGCCTTAGAGACCTGCTGGTGATACAGGATTGCAGCAGATCTCTAATGTGGGCACATTTCTGATCCTGCAGAGCTCTGAACGTGATCACAATAACCTTGAACTGGATATTAGATGGAGCCAGTGAAGAGAAAGAGACAGTTTTAAGGACTTGGTCAAAAGCTTAGCAGCAGCATTTTGGGCCACTTATAGAGGATACAGGGATGCTTTGCTGAGGCAGGTGCGTGAGCAGGTACAATAGTCTAGACAGGATGAGATAAAACCATGAATTATCATCTCCACCCCTGCTTGAGACACAACAGTTTAGTTTCTCATCAGAAAAAACACAGGAACAAATAAAACACAGGAGCACCTAGATTTTGTACAGAAGATATAAGAGAAAAGAAAAGAGATCCAAGATCTACCATAACCCTAAAAATAAGATTGGGGGGAGCAGAAATAAGTGCTGATCTGTCCACATTGAGCTATAGGAAATTATCCAGCATCCAGTTTATCTAAATTTTAATGCTTAAATGAGATGTACATTTGAATATCATGTGTCATCTAAGGGGAAGCCCACAAGGCCCACCACAAAAAAAAGAGTTTCCAATGAAGAGGCATAGGGCAGTGCCCTGGAAGTGCAAACCATCTTGAAGGACATCTCAATTTCCTAAAATCCGAGGGGCAAGGTGATACAAAGTGAGAAATGAGAAAGTCCCCCATTTGCCCAACAGCAACTCAGAAGCTCCTAACAGAGAGTGAGGAGGAGAACCACTTGAGGGCTGACCCAGAGATACCCACCCACTGCCTTAGTCTGTCAATTAGGACACTGTGGGTCACAGCGTTGAAAGCTGCACTCACATCCAACAGTACCAAAACTGAACACTCTCCTGCATCACCATGCATCAAGGCTTTGGTAAGCTAAGTCATCAGTATGCTGTAAGTTCTCTCAGATACTTGGCACAAACTGTCCTCATTCCAGATGTTGCACTGTATGTGTGACTGTATGCGTTTGCGTGCACTGTGTGGTGTTTGTGTGCATCTCTGTGTGTTAAAGACGGAGGGAGACAAACCAAGCCTGCCAGCTCTGCCCTCATTTGCATCTGCTAATGGCTCTATGATGCCAGCTTCTGATCACTGCAACTACACATTTAAATTCCTGCTTCATTGCCAGATGCTCCTCTCTCTCTCTCTCTCTCTCTCTCTCTCTGTCCTGTCTCTCTCTCTCACACACCCAGGGATTCCTGTTTTCACCCTGTCACAGCAGCTCTGTCCGTGCTCTGCATCGAAAAACACCAGCCGAGCTTAAACTGGAGGCAGGAAGCTGCTGCTGGTGATGCTGCTTTAGTTGGTCATGATAAAACGTACATATTTATACTCACACATTACATGTCATTCCAAAACCATGAACATTAATCTGTTGCTAGATCTGCCTCCACTCTTCTGGTCTCAGTCTTTCTACCAGATTTTGGTATTTGGATAATGGAATTTTCTCCCATTCATACTCAAGAACACTTCAGGCCGAGAAACTTCAAGGAATTGTTTCTGCAATTCTGCAAGACTACCAAAAGCTTAAAGGTTCAGTGTGTAATATTTCTGAGGAAATACAATATATTATCTATAACTATGTCTTTGTATCAATTGTGTTTAAAGACCTTCCATAATGAACCATTATGTTTTTATTACTTTAGAATGAGACATTTCTATCTACATAACCGAGGCCACCCCCTTCCATGGACGTCGCAGTATTGTGTCGTTGTGTTTCTACAATAGCTGACAAACAGCGCTACTGAGCATGTTTCGTCAACACACCGCTCTTCTTCTGCTTGTACAATTCCAGCAGTGTAGACACCCATCACTACATTAAATGCGTCCGTAGAAGAAGAAATAATAAGAATAACAAATCATAATAATAATAGTCTCTGAGTAGTCCTCTGGTTGATTAGAAGTAAGAAGAGAAGTGACATTTGGACAAATGAATGTGCACAAACGTGTTATTTAAAACAAGAGCTGACAGCCTGTGGATCTTTATCCCATGAAGCCAGATGAGTCGGGACAGATACAGACAGCTGACGGCAAAAGATCACAGACATAATTTGTGTGGATTTTCAAGATGGAAGGCTTTAATGTGGGACAGATGTTTTCAAAGAGGTACTGAAGCTGTCTGTTTTCTGCTGGACAGGTAATTAAATTAGTCGGATTTTAGTGCCGCAAATGAAAGCTGTTGTTTGATAGCTTTAGCTAGAAGCTGGCCATAATCACTGAGAGATGCAGCATGTTTCTCCTGTCCACTTCTGTAAAATATGTAGTTGGATTAATTTCATGTAGCCTTGTTGTTCTCCAGCGCTGCAGTTTAGCTTTTCCAGTTACATTAGCGAGACAAGCAGCTGATCAGTAATTGGCAATAAAAAGGTAAAGTTAGCTTAGAGCATGGAAGCATCAGCCAGCTAAACTTTTACTGCTCTGGTAGAAAAAACATGTAACATAACGTTAGTTGGATCAATTCCAATGCGCTGTGCTTTGGCTTGTGGTGTAAAATATGTAGTTGGATTCATTTCTGTTTTGGAACAGAAATTAATCTAGATAATCTAGATTAAAATGGCTCATTTGAATTCTGCCGAAGGCATTTAAAATATGTGTGCGAGCAGGTTTCAAGCCAGGTGGCGCATTAGACCAGGGACTCATCTCCTGTTTCCAAAATGCATCACAAACTGCTTGAGAAAGCTGTTCTACTATGATAATTGGTGATGAAAATAAATCATGTTCAATAAAATGTACTTGTGTGTAGCGTGTGATGTGCTTTGCATTTAGGTGGTACTTGAGACTGGAAGAACTCCTACAGTAAACTAATTCCACATTGCACAAGGTGCAAACCAGGTGTTGTGCCGAGTTTTGCCTGCCTGCCGAGAATTACATGCACCTCCAAATAATGCTTTTAAATGCTGTAAAATTCTTTGTGGACTTCATCAATGGTGATAAATTGATTTGAACATATATTTTATGAACGTTTAGAGTCTTTAATATTTTAATACACTTAGTAGGCTGGAAGGACCATTCCTTGACATTCAGTACATATATGTGGCGATAAAGCTGTTTGATCAATGAGCACAGCAAAGTGTCTGAGAAGGACCTAAAGAGGTGGATGCATAGTTCGGCAGATCAGATTTTGTAGGCTCCCTGCCGAGATTTGCATCCACCTCTTTTCTCAGCATAGATGACCGTTAGCACCCGCGATGTGTATGCAAATAGTTGTAAATAAACAGCTGGCCGAGCGAGGTTGTAACTGGAACGCCGTCAACTCGGGTGTGACGTCATTCCCAGCTCCAACCTCCGAGGTAAATGGAACGCAGCAACAGCTGCATCCATGTTAGCACGTCACGTTTGATGTGGTAATTTCACAGTAGGCAGACACACAGGTTCGAAGACTTGTTCTTGCCCCCTACAGTGCACTTCGGCTAGGTATACATCTGCGCTAAAATATCAAGGTGAAAGTCATCATAGCTTGCGTAGTATAGACCCAGCTCCCAACCCAACTTTGAGAATAGATTAACGGCGATATTTTTTTTATCGCCCGATAAGAGTCTCACGTTAACGCAGCACGTAAACGCCGATAACGGGCCCAGCACTTACACATGAAAGAGAAGGAAGACATGGCTGGTAGTATTGCCTTCAAATAGAGCTGCAACACACCTCAGCACACTGAAGGAAGCCATCTGACTGCGTGAGGAGCAAGCTTGTTGATGTGTGCAGGTAGAGGTTCATCCTAATATACAAATATTAATTAACGCAGCACATGTGTCTGTCTGTGTTTGTGTAATCATAATCTGTCCTGGTTATTTTTGGAAGTCACATCTGACTGGTTCCATCAAAACAAACAGCCTAACTGTATTTTGTGGGAAAACAAACGAGCAGCAGCAGCTCTTGTTCCCTCTGCTGCTTCACTCTGCGACAGAATAACTGTTTGACAAAAATGATGAAAAGTCATTCAATTAAATGGACTTTTGGCTCTTGGTTTGTTTGGTCAAAATAATAAGACGTGAAAAGTTAATGTGACTTTGTTCAGTCAATGGAATTGATAGTTAATTGTTGTAATTGTAATCAGTAAGTTGACAAGGAAGTAAATAAAATCCTGTGTCTTACTCTGAATAAAATATACCTTTCCTTTAAATAAATCATTTACAACAATCCTTTAAATGTGTTTTAATTACTACTAGGGAATAACATATGTCTTAGATAAACATTGGGGTGGTAATGGAGGGGTGGTGATGGAGCAGTGGATAAGACACGTGGTGTGATACTCGGCTTCGAATCCACTGTGACAAATCCACCAATGTCTCAATGGGCATTTGGATAAAAGCATCAGCTAAATGTAATGTAGTGTAATGTTCTCCATCATAATGTAAGCAGTAAAGACTTTACCAAACTGCCTAATAGTTTTTCACAACAACTGTTCCTGTTAAGTCTCTCCAGATGGAAGTGTTAAAATGAATACTGACATGTTGGAGCTCACTGACCTGAGGTCTGTTAGGAATTGTGTCGTGATCCAGGACTTTCCTCTGCCTGGAGATGAAGAGGAAACGAAAATAAGTGTCCATAGGTTGATGGATGTTGATCAGTCGCTGGGACGCACACACTCCAGCACATGCTTAATTGTGAGCAGGTGAAACAGTTACAACCCTCCTATTAAAAGATGTGTGCACTACTGACTGAGCTAACCAGTCACTAAAACTAATGTGCCGACCCCTAACCTGCAGCATTAACACTGAAACAACATGACAAAGGCGGAGATACTGCTAGATATTCAGCGCTTCCTTAGAACTTAACATTAAAAATGAAAGCCTTACAACTCCGTTTTAAGTCAAAGTCAAAGTCAAAGTCAGCTTGATGACAATAACTTATCAAGACAATTCATTTCCTCATCACGGTACAGACAAGGCAATACAAAGACAGACATAACATCCAGTCCATATATCCAAGTTTGATTAACAAATCAAACTAGCATAACTTCAGCAATTCATTCCCGTCAGAGGCTCAAGCCCAGCCCATAATTCCCAGCTCGCCTGCAGACTCAGCAGCAACTCCCACTGCCCCCCCCCTAGTATATTTATTAATTAATTCTGAATGTGTTGCGTGTTCAAATTCCACCAAGCACGACACACTCCCTTGGGTCCGTAGCAACACACCCGCCACGTTTGAAGTTGATTGGATGAACGGTTCTTGACATAATCAAAATACAAACACACACACACATATTCACCTTTTTCTTTAAAGAGATTGTTATAATCTGCATAAATGTGTTACATGCAGGTCAGAAAGGGGGTCTCTATTGCATTTAGGAGTGTAAAGTGTACAAAGTTTACTGAATGTGCTATTCACACTATCAAGTACTTAAAAGGAAGTCACATTTACTTCAGCACGCTAGGAATGTGCAAGTCTCTGTCTTTTGCTGGCCAAACATAACATTGTTATTCTATGGAAAACACAGTCTCTCAAATGAATGACAAAATAGAACTGAGTGCTACAAACAGCCAAGACGACATTTGGAAAACAAACAAAAAGGTGTTGCTCAACTGTAACTGCTTTTAGAAAATAATGTACTGTATATGTACTGTGTACTATAATATACATGATTATAGTGGTATAACTAATGTTAGCCAAGTTGCAGGTTAGCAAACTATCAATGCAGTTGCTGCTGTGAAGCTAACATGCAGAGAGAATGAGATGGTCCCAGAGCCAGCACAGCAGCTCTAGATAACGATACTCACAGTTCTCCTGCTGCTATAGCTAACATCACAACAACAGCATGTCCTGGAGAGCTCGAAAGTATGCTGAATGTCCGTAGGCAAGTCACCTTACAAACACATTATGGCTGGAATTGCTGGAATAATGTTGTGTGGCGGGTTGCGGCCAGACTGTTTCCCTTTTACAGAGCCAGAGCTGTGTATAAACTCCCCCCAAAAATATTCACTTTTAAGAGGTCTTATTATGCTCATTTTCAGGTTCAAAAACTTATTTAGGGTTTGTACCAGAACCGGTTTAAATGGTTTAATTTTCAACACCATATTTTTATCATACTACACATTGCTGCTGCTTCACTCTGTGTTGAAGGCTTCGTTTTAGCTATGGAGTGATACGTCTTATCTCTAAATGTCTAATGTCTAAAAATCTTTGTTGGGAGTTGCACATGCGCAGTTCCTAGTTGGACTACTAGCCAATCAGAAGCAGAGAAGGGCGGATCAGTGCAAAGCAAACATGGCTTTGTTTCAGCTGTACTTGTTGCCAACCAGCTCGGCAACATGGACTGGAGCAAGAGTTTCAGAGTGGTGAGTTATTAATCTGTAACAAAAGTGTCTTTCATCCATAAAGTTTTAACTGAGCTCCGTCTCTACATCACAGTAACAACTTTATGTCCACTGACTGCTTGGAGGGTAGCTGTGTGCTGCAGCTCACTGTTATTCCACCGGTGTTTTTGAGGGCGTGTCAGACTAGTGGCTTGACGAGCATTATATGAGGCGCATTTAGCTTTCATCCCTGTGTCATCACAGGGATGAAAGTGAAGTGGCTGGACAAACAAGCTGTTTTCAAGCGGTTCAGAGCAGAGTTTTCTGTGGGAGATGGGAACTCCCTTTGGGCTGGACTTTGGGCTTTTTCACTTTGCAAACCTATTACATGACAAAAAAGGTATATAACTCAATAAAGGAGAAGGAAAAAGCAGAATACCACCTCTTTAACTAACCATGCTGGATGTTCATTTTTATTTTACTGCACACTGAAAAACACCCGACCAGATGTGTTCAGTAGTGACACACAGGTGATGTGGTGATTTAAACAGACTGTGTATCACATGTGAGTGATCAGCTTGTGTACCAGAGCTCTGTGTATTGTGTGTGCAGGACTCAGAAAGGACCACAAGATCTGCACATACAGCTGGTTTTTCATTGTTGCTGGTTGAGGATGAACATGAGCAGGAGGAGGGAGTGGAGTTCAAGGGAGACTTGTAACTAATTGGTGAATGCAACAGTTCTGCATGAGTAGTAATAGTGGTTGTTGCATGAGGCCCAGTGTTTGAGTTTATTTTCTTTTTTACTGCAACATGCACAGATCAGTTTAAACATTTATGTCCTCATACCTCAAAAAGATGAATACAGTCGGACTTGCCCTTTGATGCTCTGAGCCAAAATGAACCTAAATACCTTTTTCATTGTGTTTATATTCATGTTCATTGAACAACTGGTTAGTTGAAATCAACGTTTTAATCTGCTTTTAGAAGGAGCTAATGAGTAGCAACAGATACAAGTTGAAATCACCACATTTCTCTTCATTGTTCAGTAAAGATTTGAATTCACTTGATTTGAAAAGAACAATCTGTAGCTTCAGTGACTCAGATCAGACAACAGTAGAAATGTTTCAATCCACTGCAGCTGAAGGGAGGGTTTGATTATGTTGATGACAGCTGACTGTGTGATTAAACACCGCATCCTGCTACATAGGAGCTCAGGTCGCGGTTCCTGCAGTGATTGCGCCAAGCCACCCTGAAACCAGACAGAAGGACATAAGTCAACTCTCCACAATTGAAGATTTATGTAATGAACACACCACTTTCTGCATCTGAGTCACATGATCAGATCTTACCAGGCTCCGATGCCGTTGGGATCCCTCACGACGCGTTTGGCACAGTTGATTGCCACGCTGACATCGCCGTTCAGAAGCTCTGTGAAAAGAGAACATCTGGATTTGAGTGGGTCCCCTCCCATCTATAAAAATTTAGTTTATTAAAGTTTATATAAGAGGGCATTAAAGCCAAAATGTTTTTCCATAAGGGGAAGGAGGGACTCCACAATAAGCTGAAAACACAACATTAGATGTAGTATCAGCTTATAAGGTTTAAGCTAACATCTTAGTGAATAGATCTAAAAAAGTCTGCCTGCTGCAGCTGGAAAGTGGATGAAAGCTGGGAGACTTAACCATGCAGTACATGTGCCGTAAAACCAAAACTACTAAATGAAAAGAGGCTGAAAAAGAGGAGCTGCAGAGTTGGTGAGAATTCTTCATGGATTTAAAAATACCTGAGACATGCACATTTTAGTCATTTAATTCAGTGTTAAGTTTAGAAATACTGTTGAATATTGCAAATTTAGCAACAGGCTTCATTACAAAAACTTGCGCAACAACATGGGAAGTAATGAGATATGAGGAATTAACTCAGCCACCACTACTTTTTTGCTGCTTGATAGAAAAGGAGAACTTGGACAGTTCTCATTTCAAGTGAGAACTGATGTAACATCATTTACTCCGATTTAAGAGTTCTTGGATACACAGTTTGTAACTAGGTAATGATGAGCAGACACTGCATGCACAGTGAACTATCCCATCAGTTGATCAATTCTTTTAGAATGCTCAGTTATTTTCAAACGGAGCAACTTAAGTAATCTGGTGAAACTTGCTGTGTTTTTTCTTTTCTGCAATATATATTGCAGAAAAGAAAAATATTGCAATGTTAGTTTTTTCCAATATCGTGCAACCCTAAAGAGGAACATGTCACTGTGTGGTTGTAGTTTTGGGTGTGGCGGTTTATCACTGACCGCTGCATTTGATGTTGCATCCATTCGCCGACTGGGTGCGGCCATCGTTACACCACCAGCGGCTGTTGATCTGGAAGATGCCGTAGTCAGTGGATCCATCAGTGTTGTGGTTGACGGCTGCGGTGTTGTAGTCTGACTCCCACCTGGTCAGACAAACCCCTGCAAAGGAAACAGAACAGACCCACATATAGACCACCTGAAAGATCACAGATCGTTTAAGACATTTTTATTCGCTATTCACACCACTCGTCACGGATCGATCACTACGTTCCACTTTATCACTGATTAGCTGATTTTACTCACGGAGCCTCTAGCTGCAGCTGCGGATGATTCAGATGTAGTTGGTGTGATCGGCTGAATGTGCAGCCTCTCTTTTCCTGTTTGCTTCTTTAGATTCTTTAGTTTCATGACTTGTTTAACTCCTTACACATTTTCTACTTCGTACTGTCATCTTTTTGGAGGTGTGCGACTCACCAATAAAGGAAAAAGCACTCGTGGAGATCTTTCAATTCAGTTTATTGATCGAAAGTTAACAAAAAATTCTCCGTTGTTTACTTTTAACATATTTTAACATTTCAAAAATTAACTTAAATTTGTTTTCTACAACTCATTTAGTCACTAAAATATTTCACTCCTCCTCTCTCATTTGAAATACAAAAAAACTACCATGCTGGAGTCTCTCCCCGTATGAAAGCCTACTACCATGAAGATGGAGTAATTAGGATGAGGAGGATCTGACGTAATTTCCCAGTATTTTCAACAGTTATTTGAAAAAAGAAATAGATCAACTTGCTTTGCCATAAAAACAGTAAAAATAATAATAACCAATCTACAACAATGGCTTCAACAAGTGGCATTTTAGGAAAGGTATCAATAAAGTACTCTATTGGTATCGGGATCACTTTAAGGGTACTGGATCATGGGTACTGGTATGGTGAAATTTTAAAACGATGCCCAACCCTAATTATACTACAACAAAATGTAAGGCTGACTTGACATTGACTATGATTACAAAATTTAAGCCAGTCAGTCAAGTCTGCTAATTGATTTCCATATTGTACCAAAATTAATGGATACCAATGGCTTGTTTTAAAGGTATAAAATATGCATTGACATTTGTACGGTTACAATGCATGCTTTGGTACGCCATGCTTTGCAAACGTAGTGAAACGGCTGGTATGGTCCTTAAGACTGACGTTATGTTGCATTGCTGCTAAGGAAGGAAAATGCATGTAAATGAATAGTCTTTTCTCCTTCAGATACAGTGCAGACTGACAGGCTGGTACTCACAGTTGGCTAGGCTGATGCCCCTGTAGCCGTCCATCCCATAACTCTTCAGCACTCGGGCCCACTCACAGCGCTCATAGACTCTAGCGCTGGCCAAAGCCACGAAAAGCAGGAACACTAGACACCTCATGATGGACTCTCTGCTAGACCAAATGTTTCCACAGCTGCTGCTAAATGTCCTTTTATAGTTGAGAAACTCAAACTGAAACTGCTGCGGCTGCTTTGAATCTTGCTGACTTCTATTTTTTTTACTTTGAATGTTGTCCAATTTCAACACCACTGTTGAAAGAGGTGGAGTATGAAACCAGGATTTTGTGTTTGAACTTTGATGTTTGTTTTCAGGCAGAGTCTTGTTCAGTGCGATAATACAGACTGATCTAAAGGACAAGGGAAGGCCAGGTGGAGTTTTGGCTCAAATTAATCTGCAGAGATTAAAAGGGCAAAAAAGAAAAACAAAGGCTGATGGAAGATTAAACACTCATGTGGCAGCCATGACAAGTTGCTTTTGGTGTCTGCCCTAAATTAAATACTTGATGTGTGGTGTTGAGTTTTCTTGGAAACAAACAAAGTTATGTTTACTTTCAGTGTTTCTCACCAAAAGACATTGTGTATCTTTGAGGCCTGTCAAAAGTCTGTTCAAAGTTTGTTCACATCTATGTTTACAGGCTAGCAGTCTTCATGGCCTTTGGTGCCACATTAAGTCAAGTCAGTTTTAATTATAAAGCCTGGAATCACAAATCAATCCTTGCCTAAAGGGGCTTTATGATCGGTACAGCATATAACAGCCTCTGTTCTTTTGATTTGAATGAGAAAACTTTGGCCCAGAGGGTCAAAGGACAAGTCCAGTTATCTTCATCATTTTGAGACGTTGAAGACATAAAAGTTTAAATAACAATAAAATAAAAAATAATAATCCGCTGCTTTTAAAAAGTCTACGCATGTTATAGTAAAAAAGAAAAGAAAGTTAAACATTGGGCCTCATGCCACAACTACTATTACTGCTCTCTAAACCCCTTCAATGGGGAAAAAATGACAAGGAGGGATCCCTCTCCCAGGATGGACAGACAAGAAATAGGTGTTGTGTTTACTGATTAGACTCACAACAGAAAGTCAAGAGTAATGATTTAAAGTTAAAGCGAATAGATTAGCTTGCTGCTGAGATTTAAAGACCTCCAACAGAGTCATGCTGTTTGATGTCAACAGCGAAATTATTCCAGAGGAATGGGGCACGAAAGAAAAAGGCCCTGCAGCCAGCTGACTTCTCTATAACTCTGGGTCTCAGACAGGAGGCCAGTACTCTGAGAGAGCATGGGATGGGACATAAGGTCAGTCAGACAGGTATGAAGGTATGAATACCTCATTTAAGCTATGTTGCTTTCAGTGGAAAAAGGGAGGTCAGTTTTTCCTCTATATGCATTCAGCAGCGGCACACTGTGCAAATTTGCACAAAAATTTGCCACAATCATTAAACTATGCGCTACAAATGTTTTTACTCGCACACTGTGGGAGCACGGCAGCACTCAATGCTCGGCTCGCTTCTTCTCCTCGTTCTATGCAGAACACACGTGACAGATGGTGTTATAAGAGCAGTGTAACTCTGAATCAGGAGGTGAGTAGTGAG